>OY365808.1:17729761-18119761 GCA_959347315.1 Bimastos eiseni | reverse complement strand
CTGTCTCTCTGTCTCTGTCTCTGTCTCTGTCTCTCTCTCTCTCTCTCTCTCTCTATATATATATATATATATATATATATATCAGCAGACGTGAGTCTTGAAGGGCAGTGACAGCTAATTATTTGTTGTCTTGTATCCTAATGATTCTCTTGTAGTGTACATTCATTCCTATACGATGAAGCTTTGGTATACCATTGAAATGTTGAAACATGTATTGAAATCTAGGATGACCTAAATAGCGTTACCAGGTGTTCCTTACGGGTTTACCCTATCTATTTCAACTTATGAAATTGTGCTGGAGTAATGCTATTTCTAAATGTCGATTAGTAAAAAATTCTCTCTAACTGGATCCAAGTTGATGAGGATAAGGGCTATGCAATTCAACATGCAACATGCGAAGATTTACAGAGTAGCCTAGGCCCCTATAATTATTCATAAAGATAATTCATTAATTACGAGGACTCGTAGGACGCCTATTCATGGATTGTGTGCATTTAATAAGAGATATCACCAGTAGATGAATCCTTGCAGCAGATGTATGTATATATATATATGAACATGATAAGTGATAAGTCGTAATATTATCCGCTCTTAGCCTGTGATGCAATGCTTCGAATCAATCTAGCGGCTCTGGCCTATATGCATCAATATATGTTTCTATATCATGACGCCAAATCGTATACAATGCTAAACAGACTTTGTCTTCTTTATCATAGAGTAAATTAGAGACTGTCTTAATCTATTAATTATCGTTAATTACATAACTGAGCATCAGTATAAGAAAACTGTTGTTTCATGGATTTGGTCGGAGATCGGCTAATATCGTCTGATGTGGCTTGTAGGCAATAAAGCTTTGCGATAAGCAACTTAGAGATACGAAACTCAACTCATCAGTGCTGCTCTGCATCGCCAGCAGAGCGTCCCAGCTTCGATTATTCCTGATGATACAGTTTATGCGTATCTGCACCGCCATTGTGTCATTAATATTTTAATGTGATGAGCAATATCAATGAGAGTATATTATTTATTTATTTATTCTGAAATTTGATATCGCCCTTCTTCCAACATTTTTTGCTCAGAAGTGCCCACGCCTCGACGGCGCAATTGCAGTAATACTGCAGGGCAATTGTGCGCGAAGGACCTGCTCAAGGTCCCTACACAGTGACTGACGCCTCGGACGAAGGTCGAACCCGTCCACTCAGCGCACACTGAGTGTTACGGACCGACCGCTCTAACCAATCGGCCACATAACGATAGTATCTATGGCTGGGAGAGACAGACAGAGGGAGAAAGGGAGAGAGACAGACGGACGGAGGGAGAGATGGAGAAGGGTGGAGGAAAAGACAGACGGACAGTGGCACAGGGGAGGGAGAGAGTAGGGAAAGAGGATAGAGAGGCCGGTGTCGGTGAATTAGAGCTGAAACGATCTGAGAAGGAGGAGGAACTGATCCGACGGAATCAGGAGATGAACCCTTCGTCGTCGTCTACCTTTTTGGCGGTGCTACGGAGGAGTCTCTTCGTCGGTGATGGAGGACGTACGACTGACGACAGTTTGCCTGTCCCTAGAAGGCCTTCGAAGGGAGTCTGTCATGGTCGCCTGGAAGACGAGTGACGACGCTCAACTGTCCTCGTCTCCTCGTGCAAGACAAGACGTGCAAAGTGTCGCATTGTCTCTACAGCAGACCAAGTGATCGACAGACTGACAGTCACTATCCTGTTGCTGCTGCTGCTTAGGATGATGATGGTGGTAGTGCCGCAGATGATGATGATGATGACGATGATGATGACGACGACGACGATGATGATGATGATGGTGATGATGATGATGACGACGACGACGATGATGATTATAATGATGATGATGATGGTGATGATGATGATGATGGTGATGATGATGATGACGACGACGACGATGATGATGATGACGATGATGATGACGACGACGACGATGATGTTGTTGTTGTTGTATGGCGAGTGGGCGACTGTGTTTCTGCGGAAGAAACAATGGCCAGTGAGAGGCTGATGACATTTGATGATGTCAGCTGTCTGAGAGAACTACGACGAAACTCAAGGCAGTTACGACGGGTCTATGACTGTCACATGTCATACGAAGACGACGACTTTATTCGCTTACCATGCAACAAAAATCTATTACGATGCGTAGCTGTCAGAAAGAAATCAACGACTGGCAGAACATCGGCGCTAACTGCGAACAGGTTCCGTGTCACAATCACTCACGTCTAAATTCGTTCCATTCAAAATTCATGTGTTTCGGCGTAAACATGGTTGAAATGAACTTCAACTCAGACAGAACTCCTTGTCTGTCTTCCTTGTGCTGACATCTACTAAAGTATAAAGAAACGTCTGTAGACTCAGAAGTCATCCTCACCGGTGTGGTGCCAATTCAGGTCCAGACGAAACGGTTCCTAAACTATTTTGACTGTGATGAAGAATTAGACTATAAAAATAAAATATCCTACCCAGGTTCTTACTGTCTACTACGACTTCGTTAATGACAACGGCCTTCCAACAACAATGATAGGCCGTGTAGCCTAAACATTACATCAAGTTACTATGTTCGCCTAAGTCGAAAACAAGAGAAGTCGGGGAGGGTGACCGACGGTTTATGGGGCGAAGCTCCTTCGGAGGGAGGTAGGGAAGAGGAGAGTCGACGATAAGATGAAGGTTTTGAACCCCAAATGCAGAGGTAGAGGGATGACACGCTGTCAATCTCATATATCCTTCATAGCAAGATAATAGGCATTCAGTTACATAGATATTATGTGGCTCTACAAAGGCTTTCATTCTTTGTCAGTTGTAGCAGTTGTCTAGGTTACAAAATTAGCCGACAATTCGCTTTCAATGTCCATACGGATCTGTGAGACCAGCCAACTGTCGTTATATGCTAAGCATATGTCACATGTCATTAGAGCCCAATACTTTAGTATTTTCTACTATAAGAATAAGTGTATCTTATTTCTCAAATAGAAAACACGAAAGTGGTGGACCAAAGTGTAAACAAAGAAGGTTGGATATCAGAGTCGGGTATAAGAGAAATGAAGTGACAAATGTAAATGTATTAGGAGACACTGCAAATGTATTTAGGCACTGTAAGTATATTAGGACAACATGGATGCATTAGGATAATAAATTATATAGCCTTTATGGGACAGTTAGGACAATGTAAATGTATTAGAAGAGTGTAAATGTGCCAGTACAATATGTAAATGTATTAGGAGAGTGTAAATGTGCCAGTACAACATTTAAATGTATTAGGAGAGTGTAAATGTGCCAGTACAACATTTAAATGTATTAGGAGAGTGTAAATGTGCCAGTACAACATTTAAATGTATTAGGAGAGTGTAAATGTGCCAGTACAACATTTAAATGTATTAGGAGAGTGTAAATGTGCCAGTACAACATTTAAATGTATTAGGAGAGTGTAAGTGTGCCAGTACAACATTTAAATGTATTGGGAGAGTGTAAATGTGCCAGTACAATATGTAAATGTATTAGGTCAGTGAGAAAGTATGATTCCAATATAAATGCTTGAAGCCAACGTGAATGTGTGAGGTCATCGTGACTAATTGTAGTAGTTTAAGTTTAACGACACTGTGTGATAACATAGATTTTGCTGTCATAAGACGTCCCTAAATATTGTTTTCTTCTTCGATAACATAGATCATTAGCGTCGCCCTCCTCTTTATTCCAGACGTCCCTTGGGACTGACACTGACATTGCAAACAATGATGGAGTCATTGTGACTGTTTAATAAAGTCTCATACAAGATTGCTGAAAATTGAACAATGGACTTCATTATAACACTTACAAAAACCTTTTCCGAAGCCGCCGTATATCCCGCAGGGTTTGAACAAATTGAACGTGTCGCAAAATAAATGATGGGCATCTTGTGTGAAATTCCTAAACGGAAATGTTCGCGTGTCATTCAGGCTATGATGGCTACATGCAAACTATGGGACCCGAGCCACGTCTCATAGAATGGCTTCTGCACGTTATACAATAGATGGCTATATTGCGGTGTATACCTTGAAGGGACACTGTTGCTGCTTTTGTGTTCAGCGCCTATATACGAGTTTCGATCGACGGTTTACGGAGTCTATCCGAGGTTTTATATACACATGCATTTATACATAGATTAATATCCAATTCATTAGGGCCTCTGCATTCTCATAAACACAACGCAAACATTAGAAAACACACATACATACTTTCATGCAGGCGTGTATACATAAATGCTCACATACATCCATACATGCACATTATACATGCATACATTGGCATATGATGCATAGGTTTAAACATTGCATGCATTTAAACTTTGCTGGCCTAAATACCACTAAAAAGTGTTCACCGATTTACCACATGGGATCTATTTACAATAACATACTTACTCACTCGTGCATATTGTATTTTAATTTTTCTACATGCTAATGTACCACATGGATGTTTTGGATTGGCTGCCACTGTACATCGACTAGTAACAGTGATGTCTATTAGCTCGTTGTAAAGTAGATGATGATGATGATGATGATGATGATGATGATGATGATGATGATGATGATGATGATGATGATGATGATGATGATGATGATGGTGAATATAACAGATTCCATTTTCTGACGACCAATGTGCGGTGCATTAACATATCCCTTGTTAGAATTAAAAAATGCGCTATATAAATGTATGCATTGCCAGCGATTGCAAAGATGCCATAGACGAATAGGCATTGACCTGCATAGGCCCGCCCGTACACATGCGCATGCTGACGACCCACATCTATTGCATGGCAATACGTTAGTGGGCATGTGAATGCGTGCAAGTAGGACCGTCAGGACGATGCCTGTGTCTCTGTTCGTGTGCGCGCGTATGTGTGCGTGTGTGTAGACCTACGTTTATACGTGTGTGCGCGTGTCTGTTGTGTGTGGATATATTGTTAACGGCTGTTTGAACTATTTACACTGACGCCCGCCGCATCTCGCAGACAATTACTCGATATTCATGATATGCGCAGAGAGCATTCATTCATTCACTCATTCATTCATGTCGTATGGTTCGTCTGACCGTTGGCTCCATTATATGTACAATGCGACGAACATTTAAACAGCGTTACAGATGACGGTCTCCTCCTGCTGCCTCCTGTAAATATAATTTACACACTTGTTCATCGGAAATGAAGCGCCCACCGCTGCCGCCGCCGCCGGCCCCTATGAATAGCAGTCCGTCGGCGAAAGGCAAGTGAATGCGCGTTGATTCCGGCGCTACTTTCCCAGGACCTAAACTTGTCTCTGGCGGCTGCGCCTGGCTCTGCGCTGCAGGGCGCATGATTTATGTCTGGCGACATGTTGTTTAAATTATGACTGGCCGTGGATGAGGCTTTGATCCGCATGTTGTGACTTTTGCCAGGGATAATTTAGTAGCGAGATAAATGGTTTTGACATCTCCACTGACGGCTGATCTATCGCCAGAGACGGCTGCTGCTGCTGCCTCCTCTCTGCCTCCCTGCCAACCAGCGATAAACACTGCAAACTCTATGGTGTCGCTGACAAAGCAACGGTGGCACGTACGCACATCAGTAACTTTCGAACAAGAAATGATTGCCAAAACGACCCTGACGATGACAACGACAAACAGGTGATGTCTCATCATACAGCTTAATCAGAGGCTGAGAATGATGTAGACGACTAAGAAGACGATGTCTGCTGGTGAAAGGAGAAGAGTTGAGATTTAATGCTTAGGAAAGAGAACTGTGACAAGATAAACCATAAAGGAGACAGTAATACAGCACTTGTATACATGAGCCTAAGTATCGTATTCTGAAAGTGTTTGTATATAGGCCGTGTATAGTTAGATTTGCAGGTGACAATCTATCTGTGATGTGCAAACGCGCAACTTCTGGTTCTCAGCGCTGAAGATATCTCTCGCCATTACGATTATAATATTATTGGCATAATGTATATATATGCAAGCATGTAGGCTACGTACTTTCGCTCACGTACACAAGCGCGCATGCTTGCATGTACGCATCTAAGCATGTATGTATAGACATACATATACATATATATGTTATATGTGTATATATATATGCAATATTACAAGTGTATTGATACATAGAATTGTACACACTGCTTGATACACAATTGTACGTCTGTTTGTACGTATAATTGTAATGTATGCATTGTGTAATTATACGTTTGCATTATATACATATATGTATGTATATATATATTGTATAAAAATTGTCCTCTCCTAGTGACTATGTATATAGTCACTAGGAGCGTCTTTTGTTTCCCCAAAGAAAAATCCTGAAAATTCGGCGCGGACGATCATGGTGAGTTATACACTGGGCAATTTCTAGACTTTGTAATGGAGGGACAACCGCCTTCTGCTGTTTGGCTATGAACGTGCCGATGGTGGCGTGCATCAGCTGACAGTCTCTTTACGTCATCCATGTACTCTCTAACAAGACGTGACATTGGTAGTTATATGTTGTGGAAGGAGTGTCGGGCACATTGACAAGCATTGGAGTGGTCATTCGGAGGACAACGTCTTCCACTCATACGTACGGACTGATGCTCTACGACGGCCATCGCTAAATAAATCGCCGACGTCGTCTTTCGCGGCGGTCGGTCGCTACACTCATTCGAAGTGACACGTTCCATCATTTTGCCCATCTCTGTACTACGCAGCGGCTGTGGTGGCGTTGGCTCTTGGCTGGCGATGCCTCCGAGCACTCATTCTAAGGAGGACCAGCCGTTCTTCCTTCTCCGTCCTCACTCGCTGCCTCATTCCATCTCCTCCGCCTCTCGCTCTGGTAATGACAAATGTCAGTTCTGAGCGATAATACAGAACGGCGCATCCACGTGGAATGCTCGAGACCGGAAGAGCAGCGACGTCTACGCGCCCGTCTGAAATATCCGTCCATTTTTTCGGACAACCTGCTGCCTCGGCAGCGCCCTACCCACCCCAGGCAGCACCCCTCCGCGGTCCTCCCACCCCAGCAGCCGACGAAGGGCCATCCGTCAGTTTCCGCCTTTCTTGGTATCGCTTCCCAGACGATCCGGAAACGCCGACGATCCATGAAGAAAGCGTCGACTTCGACTTCCAACAAATGAAGATATTGACACGCCGACGGAAGAAGAATTTTCTCCTCTTCCGTGGCTAAACACACAGCACGCAATGATCACCAGACTTGCATTCAAAACAGTGTTAACCGACAAAACGTCGAAAACAAACGTCATTTTAAGTGACTACTCATAATTAAACTGTGTCTTGGCTTACTGGTGATCTGCCTTTCATTAGAGTCACGTGACTTAGCATATGGCTATAGCTTCGAACACCATCCGTCTTCCATCGTTAACTTTTTCGTTCGTTGTATACGTTGGAGGGGGAGTACCTTGCACGGGTTTCCATCCCACATACCCCCACTTCATCTTTTCAACGGCTTCCAACGTCCCGGTGGCGTGCTAAATCTTAGTTTGCATGGTAAAGCCTGTAGTTTAAAAGACCGTTCTTGCTATACCTTCAAAGGCCACGCACGAATTGGTTGGTAATTATGAGCTATAACAGAACAGAGAGGCAGTTGAAAGGGTACAGTTTGGTCGCGGCGACAAAAGGATGGTTCTGTTTCTAGTTTTAGTTGTCACCGACGGAGGAAATTAATGGCAGAGTTTTGACAACAATTAAAGACGTCTATCTCCGCTGCTAATGGATTTATGACTTGGCGTTCTCACTTCCAATCACTTTGACATTCTTTGCAAAGAATGTTAAGCTTCTTCGCGAACTCTGTCCACGTTCTATATGACAAGGCAATTAGTCTAAGCGTCTACAGCTATTGGTTTGAGCGAACAAACGCGTCCATTGTCTGCCTGACTGATGGCGCCACAACCCACGTTTCTCGCCAGACCGTCGTTGCATGGAAAGAAAAATGAAGCAGCATTTAATTTACTCAGCGGCAGTTGGAATTGCATAAGTGAAGATCATTTAAAAGAATATGATAGTTTGAAAGCCATAACTTTGTCAATAAAGGCAATAATATACATGAAAGCAGCGAGGTCAGCATGCATGCTGCTTAGCAATTATAAATACGTCCCTTATGTTGGTTCTAATGAGTAGACAGCTGCTCGGTTCTCAGTAATAGCTAGGTGTGTATACCTATTTATCTTAATAGATTCCCAACGAGCCTCCAAACCGAACACATTACAACCATCAAGACTTACATGCGCACCGTCATATGGAATTGTTATTCGCGCCTCTATAACTAATACAGACTAAACGTGCACAAGCACGTTTAGTCTGTATTACCTTTTCAACTTATCCGGGCAGAGAGTGAAATCTTATCCGGGCAAAGAGTCAAGTCTTATCCGGGCAGTAGAACGCTGCAGTTTGTCTCAAAACAAAGAGGAGGAACTCATAAGGAAACCCCTTTAGATTGCATTACAACAATGTGAAAACAGCAAACAGCTTCGCCAATGGTTATAGGAACAATGGTTCTTTCCGTTTACTACAAACGAACTAAGCTACGATACATCATTGTGGAGCAGTCTCGCTCAGGTGCAAGTATTCTGATATCGCATACTGAGACAATAATAGGGTGCCGTTATTTTCCAGTGCTTCATTCATATGATCATATCTGCCTCTCTGAGTAGATATGTTGAAGAGGCGCTATATAAATTTGCACAATAAGTCAGTGAGTGAATCATTTCTATATTGTACCCATCAATTGTTAACACTCGCTGTTAAATCATATCTAAGTTTGGAGGCTACAATGAAAGTTGAACATTAATTAAATCTAACAGGTGAAACTTATGGAATAAAATTATATTTTGAAGCTTCAACGTGCGCCGATAAATTCACGAATTAGACTTTTAAATATCTAAATTATAGGCATATATATAGGATAATTTCGAAAGGAGCGAGTTCTATAGGTTCCATTGCAAACGATAATTTTTATGTATTTTTTTAGCATGCAATAAATTGACTTGGTTTAGTTTCTGTAAGGCCTATTCTTGACTTAACTTAGTTAAGAGTTAAATATTGAAATAAAATAGACCAATGTCTCAAAATCTAAAGCTTCCATTTAAAGAGAGTGATGCACCCTAGTATTATATAGATAAAACTGCAATTCAACAAGGTAGGTTCAATCGAATGGGAGTGGTATAGTATATATATATTTATATATATATACAAAGTATATTTATATTATGTAGGCCTGTATTGCAAGGAGCAGCGTGCAGCCTTCGTACTTTGAGAAGAGGTTGCACAGCCATGCAGCCTATAAAAAGGCTAGACTGCGTGGCAAGTACTCTTAAAAAGAAACGACCAGGTCTCTAAATATTACTTGAAACCACCCCTTGTCAACGTAAAACTATCCCGACAGTGCCCATATGAAACCATTAATGCAGTTGTCAATGACTATTATCGTCGGCGATGTATACCTACTTATTAATATCTGCAGTCGTCGGTAATATGTATTTGCCAACGGCTGTCATGCAAATAGGAAATACATTACAGCGCCGCCGCAAGGGCAGCCGTGCGCCATGCTCCACATCACCTTTGTCGATGGTGAAGTGCGCATGACACGCTAATAAATAATATTAGCCACTGAACGCCATCTTTAATAACCGTAAGCGGACACGAACAAGGTCTCAACAGCACGTCTGAGTGGACGCGTTATAAGAAAAAGACGAAAATAGGGAGTGGCACTGAAATGGAGGTCTAGAGAAATTAGGAAATAGGTTAAGCCTAGAAAATGAAAAGAAGTGCGTGTGAGCCACTCGTTTATTCAGAATATATTATGTATAATCGTTTCCAAGCAAATGGCAAGAATGTTAGAAACATCGAAAACGTACATTGTGAGAATGAATGAGTGCGGGGCGTAATCTCAATTGTAGCTTGAAAGATTTTTCAGCGTATAGGCCAATATGATACAAATAGTCCAGACGCGTCGGCGGTAATCAAAACATTTTTACACCATAGAAACGTAGGAAAGAACAAACGCTTAACAATTAACAATAATTCAGAATTACACGCGGACGCCTATGCCGATTACTCACTCATTCTATGACGAAGTTAGACTATAACTTCGGCTGAAAGTTGTAGCATACGGTTGTGGCTGTTAATGTGAAGAAATCGCAATGTACAGCATATCAGCAAGGAGCAGCCTGCAGTCAGACAAATTCTGGTATGTATTTCAGTGAAGATTTTAAATCAATCGGATGACCTGGCCTCAAAATTCTGTTTATACAATAATTTAGGCCAGTATTAAGAAGTTTCAATGAAAATCCAAACATCCCACCGATGCTGTCAGTCGAATAAGACGAGGTCAGGGACCAACAGTGGCAGCCCCAATGCGATGGCCATAGAGGGCATAGGGTGACGAATAGTAAGCGTCGAGGGGTAACCCGGCGGCCCCTAGGGTTCCACTGACCGTAGACGTCGGTAGGACGGCAGCGAAGGGCGATTTGTAGGGGTGATAGCGGGAGGCCGACAGCAGAGAATTCGGACTCATACTGCGAGGGTAGACTTGACCCCCGGCCTGCTGGAGCATCGAACTGGGGCTTAGAGATCCGGGAATGGTGAACGGATGTCCAGCTCCGGCGTAACCAGCAGGCGACGGAAGTGGAACCCCGGAGAGTGAGAAGGCCGGAAGAGCCGCCGTTTCTCCGGACGAGGCGTGCGTCCGAAGATGCTGGAGAAGATCCTCCGCCTTCGAGAATCGCTTCCCACAGAATTCACCGCCCGACAGCCAGCTGCACGCGTACGGTGTCAGGCCGACGCCCAGATGGGCAGCGGCTGCCATGCCGAGGAGGGGGTTGGCCAGTCCCCCGGGGGGCAAAGACAAGGGGTAGAGAGACGACGAGAACTGTCCCGCACTTCCGAGTCCCCCATTCGACAGACTGGTCGCCGGGGGCGCCACCGTGCACTGGTGAGACTCGTCCTGGGCAGCACTGCCACCGCATTGAGTGCATCCGGCGCCGCATGGGGTCGAGGCAGCGGCCCCTGGGGGCGCATGGGATTGCAGACTGTGCCCCGAATGCAACGATCCCGTCGTGCAGTAGGGGTCCTTACATACCGGAACTAGCGTCGATCCGCCGGAGGCCGTGCTCACTCGAGCGTAGCCCATGTAGGGCGACAGGGTCGGAAGCTTGTGGGATGACAACGCCAAACCGTGGACGGCAGCTAGGCTCGCTGAGTAGGAATACATGAGAGGGTCGAGGGCAGCGGCTGCAGCCAATGGGTGACCGAACAGCAGCGGAGGGTAACCGGAAGGCAGAGGCCCTAGACCAGCTGCAGCCGCCGCTTGTAGAGATTGTAGTCCCTCGTGCTGCAGACGCAGAGCCTTCTGCAGACTGTGCTGATGCTGAAGGAGCGTTGACGATGCCAGTCCGCTCGATTTGAGAATGTCATCAGAGTATGCGTCATAGAGGCTGCTGCCGGTCTCACCCATTGTCTTATTGTTGTTATTTAGGGCAGACGATGGAAGCAGTGCTACTCCTCCTCCTCCTCCTCCCGAAGTAGAGGACGTCGTTGAGGTGCCTCGCGTCGTCTGACTGTAGTCGCGGTGGAGCGACCCGCTGCCGCCGGACGAGACGAACGAGTTGGCCGAAGACGGAGTGCACTTTCCAGATCCATTTCCGATCGAGACCAGAGACGACAAAGGGCGCGAAGAGTGCGACCTCGACTTCGGAGAACTCTCTCGACCGCCTCCACCGCCACTGCTCGATCGACTGGAACAGTCCTTGGACGAGGATTTATCGGCAGACGACGACGTCTTGTTCGATCGTCCTGCGTCGCCACTGGTCCTGCTGCTGCTGCTGGAGGACCCAGGAACCGAGCAACCCATCATCGGAGAATCGGATGCCCTCTGCTTGCAGTCCTTGACGGCGTCTCTTTGATGAGCAGATGATGAGGACGACGACGATGACGAGTCCTTCTTTTCACCGAGCGACGGTAGAGACATTTTGGACGATGATCCGGAGTCCTTCCCAATGCTGCTACATGTCTGTGCAAGGAGAGCCAGTGGACTGTTCTTTGAATCCAGCTGCATATAAGAAACAGAAGAAGATGACACTAGAACTGGAACCCGAGGGATTCATAACACTTCGAAAAACGCTCTAATCAATCTGTGCACTGGCGTTGTCAACATTCAGGCCAAGTTCAATTGTAAAGTACAGAGCTCATTCTATAGTAGCACAGTGCAAGTGACATTGTCCATAGCATCGAAAATAATTGATAATAATAATGATTGCTAGAATTATTCTTAAAATATATGAATGACATTATAATTATTCTTATAACAATAGTAATATGACAATAATTATTGCTAAGCATGAGTCGGTTACAGTAATTGCATATGTTTACAAGTAGCGGTAAATAGTAACACCTGGGGCAGTAGTAGTTGTAGTGGTAAGTAGTAGTTAACATTTTTGTATGGGATACTATGATGTAATGCAAATCTTGTAAAATTTCTGGGCCCCAACAAAGGCCCGTCAGAGACAGTCAACACTGGCGCTATATCAAATCAGGTTCGCAATTGCGAAGCTGCTGTGTTCGTCCCAGTGCTAGGTCAGAATCCGGGGAGGTGAAGCCGAGGAGACAGCATGGTGTAATGGTGGAAGTGGTTCTTTAGTGGAGCAGTATTGTAGTCTGGATGGGAGTTTGGATAGGAGTTTGGATAGGAGTTTGGATAGGAGTCTGGATAGGAGTCTGGATAGGAGTCTGGATAGGAGTCTGGATAGGAGTCTGGATAGGAGTCTGGATAGGAGTCTGGATAGGAGTCTGGATAGGGGGGCAAATGTCCGTTCCCCGGATAGGATAGCGTGAAGAGTTCAGTTTTTAAACAGTGGAAAGTTGCAGATGAGGATTGTGGATGGCAAATTGGCAATTAGTCTATTTAATAATAGATACTCATTTGGCCTTCGTTCATATAAGCGTCCACTTGCAATGCAAGAGAAAAGAACAATGCAGAAACAGAGAATACACTGTAGGACAAGCGTTCATTATGTTGAACCCTAGACGAGTAGAACTATGGTTGATGACAGATTTATGGTTGGTGGGGGTCTGACGTCGACACCTACCGAAGATAGAGTCAATCGATCAGTTGTAAACAGCCAAATCGCCCGATTTGTAGCTCATGCTTAACTCGAAATAAGTTATAGGGGCCTATAATATATATTCTTTTTTTGCTATATGTAATTAACTCTAAAAGAGTTCGACGACCACACTATTTCGCAGATCGACATAGATTTCTCTGCAAACTCGAATTTCTTTATAATATTTGTAACTAAAATATATCAACAACATCCTTTCACGTTCCCTCAACATTGCATTTAGCCCTAAGTATGCAATTCTCCCTCTTCCCTTCTCCATCCCTGTAATCAGACAAGACTGAGCATTGGACACTGGACAATGATTCTTTGCCAACGTCAAGCCCCTGCGGAAAAACTGCTTCAACAAGAATTACATCCCCTTCTTGAATAAGCAGGGTAGTCATCGGCAGCTGCACCCCACGGCTAAGCGAGATTGACAGTAGATGGCAGAGACTATTTAGAAGAAATTGTAGGCCTCGGCCAACCAATACTGTTAGCTTAAGATACTACAATACTATGAGCACAAAGCACGCACTCGTGAAACGAAACATGTTTTTCTTAGCAATCTAAATTTATGGCACACCATGAGAAAGTCTTTCTACGTTCGTTTGTCAAAGTTCATAGTTCATGCATCTATGACGGCAAGCGCTGTAATAAATGTGTCTCGTCATGACGTGAATTGATGGTTCTCATACATAACGACGCCTTTCAGACATCTAGTTATTTATCGGGCTATTTATTCCGTAACAAACGCATAGAAAGGATGCGTATATCTCTGGTACCGTCCTCAACTTGTCATCGCGGCAGCAGATAATCGTGAAAACTGCGACGATAGAACTAGAGCTGGCGAAGTCATCTATATGAAATCTCTCAGCAACAGTATACCTACTCTAATCTTCCCAGTCAGTGTTAGGAGCGATAGAGATCCATGGAAATGGTTTTAGGCACGTCATACGAGATCTTGTAAGTCCTGGTCTAAGGCTTGAAAGTTAGCTATGATCGTAAATCAGACGACTATCATATACGATGCTGACCCTCAAACCTCGTCTGCGGAAATACATCACAATGTATCCCCAACATTGGCGCTCTCTTCCTCTCACTATTCCTGCTCCTCCCACTTCAATCAAGATGATTCGAAATAGACAATAATAACGATAACAGCTAAATCTCATATACTTGAAAATCTACAGATTAATTTTAATTAACGAGTTTCAATTGATAGCAATGCATGGCCTAACTAGACCAAAACTATAGCTTCCGATGCAAGAAAGTGGGCCACGGCGACTTTTGATATTATTATGTACAATGTACTAATCGTAAAACAATTGGGGCACGTCAACAAACATATAAGTTGTAGGCCTAACCTTGCTCTGAGTCTTAATACGAACTTTATAATAGGTTTATTAATGCTCACGAGAAGACTACTTATAAGGCAATACATCTCAACAATGAGCATAATTAAAACCAATTGAGCATTACTGTTAATAAAAATGCCTTTTACTCTTACGCATGATCTATTAGTATATAGGTCTGTTTTCGTGTGTAACTGTACACATGTGAGCATATATGAACTGATGTGTTGAGAGCATGCTTTTATGTAACACACAATGCAAAGCGTACTATATCACCTAGCAAAAATTCCCATGACTTATGCCGATTTGAAATTTTATGGCTGTTATAAATTTTATTTATAGGCGGAAAATCAGGCTATGTGCAACACGTAGATATATCAGAACGAATGTCGTCAAAGCCCATAAACAGTAAATCAAACTGATAAACAAAAGTTTACATGTATTATGTATATGTTCTTCATAAGTGTGTGTGCAGAAATGCATAGGATGCAAGCACACAAACTGCCTATAATCCTCCAAAAGTGTAACCTTTTTAATTAGAACCATGTTGACTACATTCTTGGTCTCACATATGATCGATACGTCCTTCTTAACCAGTTATGAAGACGCGTGGCGAAGCTGAACGCTATTTTAAAGGGACCATTCTTACAAGACTCAAGCATATGCTGGATTCTTGCGTATCAAGACCATTGTCAGAAAAACTGATCAGCATTTCCTGAGCCTTCTTTCTCTCTCGTTGGTCTCAACTTGTTGTTGATGGTCAGATAAATCGACCCTCATTCCTCGATTACACCAACCAGACATTGTCACTGATGAACATACTAAGTCACCATACTCCGTGTTAGCACCACTTCTCCTATAGACCGTAGACCGCCTCCGAGTAGATATCTTGAAGGGGCGCTATATCAAGTATTTTTGATTGATTGATTGAACCCAACTTCATTCGAATGTCACCAACGACTCGCCTGAACCCACGTGACACTCCGGAAACAGCTCAGTTTGCACTTCCGGTCTGTGGCCACAGGACTGGGTCCGTTGTTGACTTCATCCTGACTTGGCAAATGCAGGGAATACGGTTGTCAGAATTCTCACGAGGTACCACGTGACGAAGCCGTTCAGCGTCTTATGTGGTCTCCGAGTCTGGCAGCGGTATAAGGGAGTGGCCAGACTGTGCACCTATCATGCATAGCCAGAGAAATTAACTGCTGCGCTAATACAGTGAGACTGAAATAATGACTTAGCAACAGATTGACAGAAGATCCAATAACAGATTAGGCTTTGAACCCATGAGAAAGGAATCCAGCAGATTCGAATAATCTGAGGGGGTTAAAGGGTGAAAATAGTTGCAGCCCTAAGCACCGAGTGAAATGATCCATGCACACATAGGATCTAAAGACAGCGTCCTCGTCCGACTCTCCCTTCTCCTCCTCTTCCTCCTCAGTCCTTCTCTTCCATCTCCTCCGCCGCCTCCTCCTCCTCCTCAGCCACATGTGTTTAATTTGTTAGCCACCTGACAGCTGAAGCTGAGCAGACTGCAGTATAATTTCCTAACAGAGCGTGACACGACGGGTCAACTTTCAACACTCCTCAGCCCATCATCCGGGTAGAGAACCTGAGTTCCCGTCTGTAAATGGTTTAGGGGTATACATGAAGGAGAGAGGGAGAGAAAGAGAGAGACAGAGACAGAGAGACAGGCAGACAGACAGACAGACAGAGAGAGCGTTGAAAGCTAAACTGCCGACAGAAGAATGGGGACATTTATACTATTCGTCATCGTGTGAAAGCCGTATCATGGCGCATAAATATCTAGATAGTAGCATCTGGATGTCCATGCATGGCGTCACTTCCAAGGTTGGCGTTAGCAGCTGCAGAGAATAGACGACGCCTTTGAACAATTTTTAGGTAAGACCTACATCGAGTAATAGAATTTTCTCATGTTAATAAAAACACTCTTAATAAAATTTCATTTCCTGCATGTAACAATTTTATTTAAAATCGAGTGCCTCTTATCGCTGTGGAATATAATCTGTTGCAAAAATGGCGAAGAATATATAGGCCTATCTATATATAATAGGTGTGAGATTTTTCCAAAGAGCTGGTAGACGGATGCGTCTAATAGAGTTTGTTGTTGTTGCTGTTTAGACATGATCCACGCGGAGAAACTCGTGGTCAGACATAAGTTGCTTAAGAGATGAAACCCTAATACTTTCGATCAAACTATAATAGTCTGCGTATTAGTTGTAGGGCCTATAATTTTTATGGTCATCGGACTAAATCAAATCTCAGATGAATCTCAAACGCTACAGCGTCACTGCAAATGCACGTTGTAATAGTCTTTGTCTCCTTCACTCTTTCTAATATAATGAAGCACTTATATAGCGCCACTCGTGCAGCTGTTCTTCGTGGCTCTTTTTTTATAGCTACTACGCATTTTCATGCGTCTAAACAAACGTATAGCAAGGGTCACTACACGATCCACGCCTAGTTTTACATGACTGGCCATCCACCCTATTGAATACACTAATCGCAAACTGTCGGTGGGTACACCGCACAGCGAGTGAGAGGATTGGCCTTCCGACTTCTAAAGCCAAAGCTATAAGAGAAATGAAATTGCAAGCAACTGCATACCAATGCCTGCCCTACAACTGGCCAAAGGAGAATGATACCATACTCCTTCTTCTCCCTCAACAAAGGCCACCCATCACCATCTATATACTCTGTTATAATTAGGCCTATGCTGCTGTTTACATCAGGAATAAGCCTACATTACTTCATGCAAGCCAGCGAAAATAGAACAAAAGGCATCGTTTGTGTTGTGCGTATAAAAGGCTCCTCGCTAACTCTGCCAAAGATAACAGATGAGAAGAACTGTTTTGTCCGTTCTGCCAACAGGTGAGGATGGCTATCTATAACAAGCACACTAGATAGACGACTACAGCCAAAGGCCCTATGGGTTCATATGGACGAACGGATAATAGGCCAGACAGACAGACAGTGCAGCACTTCACCACGCAACAGCACACACCCCCAGCCTCACTCCCTTCATCCTGCCCTCCCCTTCCTCTCCTCTCCTCTCCTCGCTGTCGTCGTATATCCTCAGAAGTGGCTCACTCAACGGCACTTCAACGCCAAGACTCCAACAGCTTAAATCCGTCAAATATGGCATGTGCGCAATCTGTCACCGTTGGCCAAATAGCTGGCAAGGATCTCCATGTGTACTTGACGTTTTTTCAACAGCGCAATTAGTAAACTTGTACCCGCTGTAGCTTCAGTTTATACGCAACACCGGTCTCGCTTCAGCCAATATATATTATATCAGCTTTGTTTATATATATATTATATATATATATAATATATAATATTACATATCGTGTATGCAACGTGTATAAAGAGAGAAATGTTGGACTGTGCCTATCGGAGAACTTCATGCACTCGTTGAGAGTGATAGATTTCACACACTAAGAATGTTTTTCAGTATTCCTATTGCCTGCAGAAGTGCAATTGTTTCTTTTGCCAAGACCTCACGATTAGAAAGCCGATAGCAAATGTGTCACATTCAATCCGTCTAATCAATAAATCTCGCACTCATTATGAGCTGATGGAAATGCGGAATCTCTACAAACCCTGTCTAATGTATACATGAGCATCAGTTCTATGGAGGAATTATCACTTATATATCCAAGTAGCCACATTCCAGTCATGTATAAATATGCCTAGAATTGTTCTAAATATTGTATTAATTGCCTCTGGTGATGATTCTTCATGAACTGAATAAACGACAACCGGATTTCCTAATCACTTAGATTTTAGTAGATGGTGTATAAAATGAATGCAATAGTACAAATAGGAACATAATTGGATTATATAGCGCGTGTGTAGTAGTAATTTCAGTTTAACGACGCTTTATGATAACGAAGATCATTAGCGTCACCCTCCGCCTTTATCCTGGCTTGGGACTGGCACTGCCAGAGTAGGAAGAGCGGTGGAGTTCAGCGCGTGTATAGCAGAGTCTGACGTATTCACGCCCTTTCGCTTCAGTGGTAGGTCCGCGCCGATGGCAACACAACCACACGCACCTGTTAAAACTCAACAAAATCGACTTCAAGGCGCTTCAGTCTTTGATCCCATTCATTCATTCATTCATTCATTCATCGTGCATTCGATTCAAGAGTTTGTAGAGCGCCTCTTCATAAGCCCACTCAGAGGCGTTCCCTCCCGTAGCCCAACCACGGCAACATATGGATAGAACCCGCGTCAAATGAACAACACTGCGTCTTCAGCATGTAAGCGATCTAGACGACGTGTTTAACATTATAATTACAGACTTAACATTGCAGTTCTTTCAGGCCGTTGTTGGCTGATCCGTCTATGGGTGCAACTCCCTGCGCCCATGAAGAAGAGCCTCCCCCTCCTCATCCGTCGATGGACAATTCATCATGACGACACCCACAGGGAATGCTGAAAGAACGGCGAAATAAACGACCTGGCGCAGACAAATATGAACAGCACGGCGGCTGAAGAGTCATTATTCTTGCAATCCCCGCGCATGGGTGTACGAAACCTGGTCGTCTCCATAGAAACGGTGGCGCCGACGGCTTCTGCACTCTGGGGGTCCCGCTGAGAAGGAGCTGAGGAAGGACTAGGAGGATGCAGGCGCCGCCGGTGGATTCAGAGGCTGTGGGAATCAGAATCAAGAATTCTCTGCCGCACGTCAGCTTAGAGCCACTACACCTCGTGTCTTTTTTTAAAATGGCATTAATCTTAGAATAAATCAGATCCGGTTTGGCTCTCGAATTGTTCATCAGACGGATATCTACTACGTGCGAATGGCTTCACAAATAACCTCAGCTGCTTTTTACGGTTTAACATATAGCCCATCTCTTTGGTCAATCTCTACAGCCTATCTCTACAGCCTATCACTATAGCCTTTCTCTATAGCCTGTCTCTATGGCCTATATCCATGGCCTATCTCTATAGCCTATCTCTACAGCCCATTTCTATAGCCTAGCTTTATGGCCTATCTCTGCAGCCTATCTCTGTGGTCTATCTCTATGGCCAATCTCTGTGGCCTATCTTTATAGCCTATCTCTATAGCCTATCTCTATGGCCAATCTCTGTGGCCTATCTCTATGGCCTATCTCTATAGCCTATCTCTATGGCCTATTTTTTATAGTCTATATCTATGGCCTATCTCTATAGCCTATCTTACGTGTCTAGCAGATGCAATCCATTGCTGGGAACTTACCCAGAAGAAGAGTTGCTGATGTTTTACTTAAATTACCTGATGCAATTAAATTCATTGTTTTGTTTCTGTTGCGTTTCACTATAGGGGGTGGGGGAAGGGGCTTTCACTGTTCGCGTCCTATGGCTGTTCTGTCGATTTTGTCGCTTGAGTCATTCAAACACGCTTTCTAGTCATCGGAATTCGCACTTCTTTCGATCAACGACACATTCATGCAAAAGCAAATAGCGCTTCCAGGAAGCGCTTTGAAGGCGCCATATAAATGTTCTTTTACATTACACTACAGGAGACTTCTAGATTGTCTTTCACATTGTCGACAAATCGTGTAAGAGGAGCTCACTGTCGTTGCCTCAGACCATTTGAAATCATTCCAGGGAGCCATTTTCCAGTCTTTGTCTTGTCTACTTTGGCCATATCCGACTGGTCGGTCCTTGACCTTACCCGATTGGTCGATCTTTGGCCCCACTTAGCTGCTGCTAATGTTACTTACATTGTAGGTTAGTCTGAAAACGAACGTTTCTCTCTTACACACTTGCCTTCGTATAAATCCATCGAAATGACCATAAGGGAGATTATTTCACTTTCAATACCGTGTTGTCCATGCTCTCGATCATTGCTAATTTCACGCATGTCAGTTACACCATACTGCTTAAGTAAATGTATGAATGCAGAGACCAGAATCTTAATGAAGTTATTGTGACTTACCGCGGTAGGCAACGGTTGGATGTAATCAGGATTGAGGTACTGTGTTCCGGAGGATCCGAGCATCTTGTAGCCTGGCTCCATGATATCCATTCCCACAGACCGCGTCGTGCAGGGAGTGGAAGAGTCCCACGAATTCCTTGGACTCCTCTCTGACTGTCTGTCTGTCTCTTTCTCGCCCTTAGACGAACAATCAACGTTATTCGTCGTCGTTAGTTGACAGAGATACGCTGTTCCGCTTCCTCTTTTCCACCTTCAAGCGTTGGATTCCATCTGAATCCTTTAGTCGATCATGAACGATCCGGAATGCAGCATCGGCGGCGACGGCGGAAGAGACTTTGATGGAGGAAGCGTATTTTCGGACGATCTTCCTTTCGCCCACTGTTGCACGCACATCCACACAACCAACGGACGCAGGCAATCCTCCGCTAATAGTTTTCGCCTCCTTCCTTTTGACCGACCTGCACTCGACGACGAGTCTTCGACCGATAGACGGCGGTGGTGGTGGAGGAGGTGGTAGAGAAGGTGGTAGAGGTGGTGTTGGTCCTGAGTTGTCGACAGCAGTGGCGTTCAAGGCGCGACTTAGCTCTAAAAGCCGACGATAACACGTCGTCTATTGATCGCAATATCTCACAACAGCCACAAATCGAGGCGGCTTCTTCTTCTTATTCTTCTTCTTTTTTCGCCGTCGTCGTCGTCTTCAGGCGCTGCAGCGTCTATGAGGAAGAACAAGAACAAGAAGAATAGGAAGAGGCTTCGCTTAGTCCGCTGACACTATCTGTCCTTCCTTCCTTCCGTTCGTCCGTCTGTAGATGCGGCCGTGTGTCGACTGTCGGGCAACAACGCGCACTAGGCCTCAATGGTCTCTGCATGGTTGTCGTCGTGTGCGCATGTCCGTCGGTAGAGGCGGGCGCGGCGCTCATCCGAAAGACGCCATTGGCCGCAGACTGAGTGCCGCGTAACCCGATCTGAACGCATGATTAATAGTCGGGTTGACTCGGCTGCTATACACGGCGGCGGCCCCGCGATACTCTTTTAGACAGCACGCCTTTCGTACATTTATCTCGACAGGTCTCAATCAATCATCGTTCCTATTAGTTAGCTGCCAGTCAAATCGACAAGGTGTCCATCAGTAGTTTGCTGGCCGTTTAAATTTCGCTCCGTCCGTGTGTAGAAATGGAAATAGGCTGGCGCTGTCATCGAGTACTAGACGAAGGGCGGAAAGACAGACGTACGAACAGACGCAGATAAACAGGCAGACACGTGCAGACGGACTCGAACAGATGCAGACTGAAATGCAGCAGGAATGCCAGATAGCGCAGTCTGCGTGGAGGTGTCTCTGGCTGCATTCGCCTCATCAACAGCGCCGCGAGTCCTTCAAGGAAAGTTGAAGCGAAGCGTTGATGGAGGAACGACACAAGTGCTAACACTCGAAACATCACGTCACCATTAGCATACTGGTCAAATGGAACGATATTATGGCGTCGTCAAATAAAGAAATTTACGAATAGGCTTAATGTATGACAGCAACTTCAGAGTTTCAGTGCGGTTATTATCTTATGTCAGCGATGCCCTGTTTAAGATGGAAACGATAAACACCGAAAGACAGTCTTGGTGTCAAAATCCGTCACTCTGAGCAGCTGTTAAGTGGGATGTTAACGATTGAGGTCCGTTGGCAATGACAACATTTTCGGGCAATGATTCAATATTCAGCCCACTTAGGGAGTCTCTTTAGAACGTTCGTTAAGAGTACACGGTGTGGTGCTCGGTTGTTGTAGAAAGTCTCTTCTGTTCACCTGTCCATCTGATTGCTTCTCTTACAGTGGTAGTCCAATTGACATTATGTACTTACTACTCTGGCTAAATCTTCCCTGGAATCGTTCTGCGTCGAACCGTGTGAGCGTCTTCTACATATTGCTTTAATTTGCGTAAAATGTGACTTTCAAAATGCTCCGATGTACGTCATCAGGCACACGGAATTCTCAGGAATACTTTAGCCGTAACCGAGACTGTGTAAATTGCATAGTCATCCTCTCCGTTTCGGGCAGACATCTTGGCCCCACATCGAACGACAGTCATGACAGCCAATGCTAATTCTTAGAGAGATCAGTGGAGTGAATAACGCCTGAAGAGAACTGCAAATGTGAAAATATTATGAGTCATTTTTATGCCAAGATCTACGGAAATAGACAGATTTATAGATAAACAGAGCGCGATGATAATTTACCAATCACAAGATCAATTCTTGTCACGTTTCAAGAGTTCAAACGTCAGAGCACAGTCCAGGTCTAATAAGGCAAAGAGGAATGCTTTTCACGGGTACGGTTTGTTGTAGACACCCAGGACCGAAACATGGTCGTCACATGAAAGAAACAACACCCTGGGCATATCAATCATATTTATAGCGGTGAGCGTAGCCGACGGTTGAATGAAAAATGCCATAACAGATTGTAATGCCAGAAACGGCCAGGAGGGTAAGGGACTGCACCCCTCCGACACGACGCTATATATATATATATATATATATATATATATATATATATAATTATTATATATATATATGCATGCATACGTATACATATGCTTCAGAAGTCTTCGGGGGTTCGCCACGCTAGACTGGCTAGACTAATTTCCAACGCTATCGTCTTGCCAGCCATTCGACTTCAAAAGGCGCTGCCATCTTAGCTTGACGCTTATCAATCAATCAAGTACGTCCGTTAGGCGAGCATATTGACATTGACAGACACGCCAGCTACAGAGGAGGAGGCTGAGAGTGCGGACCGATTAGCGGTCACTTCAAAGTGGCTTATCGGACATCGGTGCTGGCTTATCGGCCTAGGTGCGGCGGGAGAGAGCGAGGAATGAGCCATGGAATTGGAATCCTGTAACTCGTTAGGCGCGTGTTAAAGCATTTCGACGCTTTTATCATCGTCTGCCTATGAACAGTCGATCGTTTCAACCGCTGCCACAACCAACTCGTCAGAGAATTTGAATTCGAGACGCTCGCTCAGGCACTTCTACTGCAATTACTGCAATGACAACACCTATTTCAGTCATCGAGGACAACGCAGCCCCCACACTGAAAGTCATTTTAAAAGCGAGGGCTGGATTTGTCAAGGGGAAGTGTAGGGTGACACGAAGTCTTTGACTGCAGTCAAAATTAAGTACCACCATGTTCTGTGCTTTATTCCCTCTTTCCCCTCACTCCAACCTTTTCTGCTCTCCTCTGTTTCCCACCATCATACCCTCTGTTGTAAATATTTATCTTCCTCTTCATCTAAAGCAGATTCATAACTTAAGAAGATCGCTCTCACTGGTAGACGAACAGTTTCGATCGGAGCAACGGATAAGGTGACGATGAGGTCAAAAAGGAGCATAATAATTATGTCGACTGTTTCGTACATCTGGGAGCACCAGCTACACGTAGATAGATTGACGTGTGACGGAGGAGTCACAACACCAGATGGTTCACGATATATATATATATATATATATATATATATATAATTTATATATGACACGATGCAGGCAAAGAGCGATCACAGCGCTGCAGCGCTTCTTAAATCATAACACGGCTGCATAAAAACAAGCAACTTTGTACACAAGGACTCCCTGCGTCGGCTGTTGATAATATTACCATGTCAAACGAGTCAGTCCCAGTCTATACTGTGCACATTGGCTACATACACGTAATGGTATTAGCTCAGTGTATTGTATTTTCATATTTCTATAGCGCCTCTGCGGCCTCTCCCATTACGACCAAATCAGAGGCGTTCGACGTGCTTTCTGCAGAAGCCTTATTACCCAGAGACAGACAACTTCTGAACTTCGTAAAGAAGAAAATTGTGAAATTGCAATTGTATGGTGCTGTATATAAATTGTTTCTGGATCATGGACAATGTGAGAAAACACGACTGGATCATTGCGTTGGAACTTGGAAGCTCTGATAAAGGCTGTTCCAATTCTGTCGTGTGCCAACTATATACCAAACCACACGACATGGACAGGCTAAAAGTCAATCGATGTATACAATCTTTTGATACACGGCATTAAACTAGCTGAAGAAAAGGGGGACCGTTCGATAGTTCGAAGGTTCGATAGTCCGAAGATCTTCGGACTAGAAAATGTTCTTCGGACTATCGAACCTTCGGACTATCGATGCAGAACCAAGAATAGCATTGCTACCGAAATATGACACTCAAGTTTCACGGGTCATTCATCTGCGGTCGAGTATTCTTACACCGACTGCCATTTACATAGCGGTGGCTGACCACAGTCTGTGATGTTTCTAAATATGTATATAAAATATATGTATATATATGTAATATAACGGAATCATCGACAACTTTTAAACTGTAATGTCAGTAACTGCAAGTTACGGCAAAAACACTTTAATAAACATTATTGAGATGTTATGTAATTTAATTCGTTGTCAGTCTTAATTGTCACTACAGAATTGACACAGAAAGACTGTCTGTCTGTCTGTGTGTTCTTTTTATCCGTCTGTCTGTTCGTGTGTCTGTTCGTCTGTGCGTATTCATGATCGCCTGTCTGTCTAGTCGGTGTGTCTTTCTGTTCAACAGTCTGTGTATATCATTCTATGTGCATTTCTGTTCGTCTGTCTGTGCCTGCCTATCTGTTCTGACCTGTGGTTTTAAAAGTGGCGATCCTCACAGCCGCTGCGTGGCGCCACTTGGCATTGAATCTCCGATCAGTGAAAACTCGTCTGCTCTTTGCTGTCTCTTTCCATCAACTCAGAAACACTGATAAGACTTCCTTCGAACGACACAAATCGTCGCCAGGGGACCAATGTGGCACGTAGTCAATCCCCACGAAATTCATCCCTTCTACCTTCCCTTCCCTCCTTCCTTTCCTTCCCACCGTCCTTCTAGTTCCTCCTTCCCTTCCTTCCCACCTTCCCTCACTTCCATTCTTCCTTTCTCTCATTTCCAATCCATTCTTCCTTTCCATCTCACCTTCCATCCCTCCATCCATCCTTCCTTCCTTCCTTCCTTCCATTGCCTCCATCAATTCCTTCCCTTCCCTATCCTTCCCTTCTCTTCTTCCTTTCCTTTCCTTCCCTCACCTCCTTCCTTCATTCCCTTACGTCCTTCCTTTCCTCCTCGCCTTCCACAACCTACTTCTTTTTTCCAATTCAGTCCTTTCATTCCTACCTCCCTTTCATTCCTTCCATCTTATCCATTCGCTTCTTTCGAACTCACAGTCTCTTTGATACACTGGCTCTCATGTTGATTCTACTCTAAAGAACAGATGATGGTGATGATGATGTCCTAAGCGCATCTCTCCTCCGCTTCAGTTCAATGCAACAATTGCTCGTCCATTTGTCATCCTCGACAAACCACCACGACTGCTACAGTACTACAGTAGCCTACTCTATACGACTACAATATTATATACATGCAGGTAATATGTACATGTATGTATGTATGTATGTATGTATGTATGTATGTGTGTATGTATGTATGTATGTATGTATGTATGTATGTATGTATGTATGTATGTATGTATGTACGTACGCACGCACGCACGCACGCACGTACGTATGTACGTACGTATGTACGTACGCATGTACGTACGCATGTACGTACGTATGTATGTATGTATGTATGTATGTATGTATTTATTTATGTATGCATGCGGCGAAGGTTTTGAGTCAATGGCTGTAGGACTGTGCAATTGCATAGCAGGTAGTCCAGGGACAGAGAGAGAGAGAGAGCGAGAGAGAGAGAGAGACAGACAGACAGACAGTCAGACAGACAGACAGAGAGCGAGAGAGAGAATCTTTTCCTTTTCTTTATTTATATAGATTATAATCGTTCTATTCGTTTGGACAGAATCTCCATTGCAGCTAAACGTTACATGCCGTATAGCTACCTATATATACCTGCATGTCTGCGTATAATGTGTGCCTAAACTGCTGCAGTCGACTATAGACTATTAACAAGAATACTACGCCTATGTGAGTGTATATTTTTTTAACGTATTGGTGTCATTGAAAACATATGCTCATCTAGACGCTTATACATACATTACTATATAGCTAATGTTTCGCCGACTGTATGCAGAGACAATAAACATATATCGCATATGGTAGGTCTATATTTCATATCGCATATGACATCGGCCAGTAATAAATACTTGTTTTTCATATTTTATAAGCGCATGTTGCTGAAAGCTTGAATAATAATAATGGTCTTGTGTGGGTATGATTCATATGGCCTACTGCTCTCCCCCCGTTTGTGTTGCATTTTGATATCACTGTGAAGACACCGGCAATCGGGGCGAACGCTGTGACATGCGTCGAAGAAACATTATTTTATATCGAATAAGCCTGATCATCTAGGTTGCAAGATGCAGGTTTTTGAATCAATGGCCTTCAAAGTTCTGATCGAAGATAGGTTTCTGTAGCAAATGGGTAAAACTGGAATTTACCCTTATAGTTTCTTAGAAAACACAATTTTAACTAAATACATGGGGCGTCCGCGATTTTTAAGCAGATATATCTAGTATAAAATAACATCTGAACGTTTGTCCATGCAAAATGTAGGTATTAGCGCCCAGCTAATTATGGGGCCTGCCGCCTACGCATTGACAACCTGTGCAAAGACCAACTCTATATATATAAATTTATAATATATAAATGTATTATATATATATATATATATATATATTTGTGTGTGGCAAATCCGTGTTCAGATGACTCAGAAACACAGTTAGACGAAAGCCTATTTATTATAGACACCAATGACATTAAAATGAATGGCCGTCGACGCAGAGCCTCACAACGAGGCCTTAATTCGACCTCAGTCTCTCCTCAATCGCATCCTATTAATTAATAAGCACGCGCTTAATAAATGAGCACATTGTAATAAATTATGCGGTCGTGTCGCATCTAATAAGGGCGGAGGTCAGTCGGCGAGCGGCGGAAGTGGTCGACCAGCAGCGCATCCGGTTAGGAATGTCGTGCAAAAAGACGAGACGACCGACGGACGGAGAGAATGTACAAAATGTACAAATGAATACAAATCGAGTCTGCAAAGCGATGTTCATTGTTTAGCGACGAAATAAATGAGGCACATAATGAATACACAATCCATCAAACCGTCTATCGCGCGGCGCGGGTCTCCAAGCGCCCATAGTGCATCGCGCGCCGGTCCCATCATGCACCGCATCTGTTTCCGGTGATTTATCGGCGCCCGTGGAATTGAGACGGCGCGGCGTGTAAGGCGTTACGAGGCCGTCCGGGAGTCACTAGTCGACCCGCTATCGCGGCAACATGAGTCCCGGACGCTAAACAGATAATCGCTGGACGTCGCGTCCGATGGGACCGATTTATCACCGTCGTCGTAGTCCCACTATAGGGGGGGTTGGGCGGGGAGGGGATCTTTCCAGGAGGTGGGGGTGGGCGAGCGGTCGGCCGCCGATGCGGGCGTTCAGACAGACGAACGGGCGCGGGACAAGTCAGCCGGAAATATGGACATGTTATTATGGACCGAACCTGTTTATACGGTGTATAACAATGCAAAAGTGGCAAGCCGATAGGCCATCAAAACAATTGCGCTAAATGAAGTTCACTTGAACTGGAAAAACAACATATCCTCGGTATATATATATATATATATATATATATATATTCATTCATTCATTTATGTAAATATATAAATGCAAATATTAAAAAAAAATATTTTTATGTTTTATATAATATATATATATATATATTATATAAAATATAAGATAGGATAATATACGAACACACACAAGTACATACATATGCCGGCATATACCAAAACCAGTCTTAAATTTTACTGTAGGTCCTTGCATGTTGTTGACTTTGATAGGCTATAAATATGCCCACAGTATTTACGCAATCGTTGAACTAAGAGTAGAAGAGACCATAAAGCACAATTTAATAGAATATGCAGAACCTTGGGATTTACTGGCTCCATCTTTATACCCTATCGAGTATATATACTACATTTGAACATGACCTAATTCCCTTGACACACACACGTACATACACCAACCTACACACGTACACACACAAACCTACACACATACATGCAAAAAACCTATACACATGCACAATCCTACAAACACGCATACAAACCTACACACAAACCTACACACAAACCTACACACACAAACCTACACACACACACACACACACACACACACACACATATTATCAACATTTCACAGGTGCTTTTGCATTGTAGCTGTTGCCATCCTCTGCCTTACAGAAATTCATTTTCAGTTGGGCAGTCGTTAGCGTTACAAGGCTTGCTTTTCTTCATTACCTTCTTATTTTAGTCATATAGACATCAAAAGTATACGTGAAGCATATTCTTTTGGCACTGAAGAACATGGTCTACAGTCGTTGTAAATGGTGGAACCTTGGCAGCCCAATATGTCGAAAAGACAGATGTCAGATGATAATATTAGACATAGACAACCACAGATATAATATAAAGTATATTTCATGTTGCACTTGCTCAGACTAATTTGAGATGAAGAAACAGAAGAAGAACAAGAGGAAAAATAAGAGGAGGAAGAACAAGAAGAAGAAGATGAGGAGGAAGAAGAAGAGCCGCCCCTTATGCTAGCCCTTAGAGCAGCGATTCCCAACCTGTGTGCCGCGGCACATTAGTGTGCCGCGAGAACATTGCAAGAGAGCCACGGACAAATTATAATGCTATTGATTTTTTAATAATGATTCAAAAAATACTATACAAAAGAGATACAAAACGGTTTTTTTAAAGCACATCTGTTCAATTCAATTATTTTTGCCGTGTTCTAAACTTCTAGATCACTAGATTGACTAGATAGATCACTAGGGTATTATTAGACAATTACAATATTAAAAATAGAATATTATTAGATAATAGTGACAAATAGAAAAATGGTAAATATTGTTAAGTGTGCCGCGAAAATTTTCATTCTGTCTTAGTGTGCCGCAAACAAATAATGTTGGGAATCATCGCCTTAGAGGCAGGCTCAGGCAGCCGTTCGAATGAAGTGTTAGCAACTCTATTTTCTAAGTCTCAGCATACATGCAACAGTGGGTGGCATGTTCTTGCCCTTGCCGTCTCAACTTCCCACCGATCATAGTGTACGGGCAGTACACTCATAATAGCGCAGTCGGCTCTAGGGGGACAGATGGACCAGAAATATATATACAAGTTTTGTTCTGGCGAGGATTTTAGCTCTCTCTGATCAGCAGAGAAGATTTTAGCTCTCTCTGATCAGCAGAGAAGATTTTAGCTCTCTCTGATCAGCAGAGAAGATTTTAGCTCTCTCTGATCAGCAGAGAAGATTTTAGCTCTCTCTGATCAGCAGAGAAGATTTAGCTCTCTCTGATCAGCAGAGAAGATTTTAGCTCTCTATGATCAGCTGGCAATTCGTAATTGAACAGGTTAAGACGTCACCAAAGAGGAATGACTATAGGACAGACATCTAAATGCTGTAGGCCTATGTAAGAGTACATTTACAGATTGTTGCTTGTTGCTTATATTCGATTAAATCCGATTTGCTCACGGACGATAATAGTTGCAAGCTCAGACTGTTACCGTTGCTGAGTCTGCTGCAGGAATTGGCTTTCGTATCGCGACGCATAAACTGTGTTTCATGCAGGGCTAGCAGAGGCGGCGATCTCGTTTGACAGGTGGGGGCACCAAATGAGGGGTAGAAAATGTGGGAGGGGGCGCATGTGTGTAACGTGTCTCCCCTTTGTGTAAGGTGGGTGACTTGTCCCCTCGGGATCGCCGCTCTTGAGCGCTAGGTTGCCCATTGCAGTAACCTGATGTTATTACAGAAATTTGATACCGCCCTTCTTCCAAAATTTTTTGCTCAGAAGTGCATACAAACGCCTCAACGGCACAATTGCAGTTGTACTACGGAATTGCTCAAGGTCCCTACACAGTGACTCTCCGAACGAGGGTCGAACCCGCTCGCTTACCGCACACCGAACTTTACGGGGTGACCGCTCTAACCGATCGGCCACCGTGCCACACGATATGGTTTGAAGCCTTAAAGAGTATCTGGCCGGACAGTCCAGCCTTAGAACTACATATCCTTATGCCATGAACAAATTTTGGATGCAGTGGGTCAGAGTTGAGGAGTCTCTAGCGATATCACCGATCATCGGTCAAGGTATATCTTCACCATCTACCGTTCAGTGGGCGACAGACAAGAGTCCTGCAGTGAGTATCTGGTGGTTCGACAGATCTCCGGGCGCCGCATTGTGTCCTGTCTCTGAGGGTCTGTTTGACAGTGAGAAAGAGTGTGCTATTGGCGGTGGATTAGACCAACATCGCCTATTGTCATTGCACATCCTGGATTCTTCATGCTACAGGAACTTTGAACTTGTCATCTTTCAATTGTATAATTAGTCTGTTAGACTGCCTGTGCGGCGCGAACCACCCACTGCATGGTGATTCTTCTATTTGAACAGTTTGTTAACTGATGAATCTTATGTTTAAATGGTAATAATTGACACAATTTAAGCAAGCAAAGAGAACGCCTTTGATAATTATTTTCTTATAATAGTGTCATATAAATTTTCTTTAACAAACAAATCATAAATGTCTATTTACATGGTTACAAACATAGTCACTGAAGTATAATAATAATATGATTGATATATCATGCCAGCTAAAAGGACTGCTCTTCATCTGAGGTCTGCTGTGAGGAACTGTGGGAAATTAAACAGCTGCCATTTTGACGTAACGTAAACTAATGCAACAATTGCATCCACAAAACTAAAATTACATACAGTTAAAAAAACTTATAGCCCATTGAGTGACATTTTGTTCAATCATGGTTTCATTTTGTTAGGTTGGTTGAAGGGTCTCTCTTGAAGTGAAGCTAGATAAATATTTGCAATTACCATTATGTAAATCTTTTCTAACAGTTGTTATTTAATTTAAAATGACACTAAACACAATGCAATTGGTATATAACATCATCATAATTTTACACGACAGGACACGAACATAAAACAAGCGTCCATGCACAATGTATCAAAGCCTATATTCTGCAACATAAAAGTTTATTAAAGCAATTTTTTTTTAAATTAACCACAAACCAACAGAGAGATGCTCTTACTAATGCTCTAAGATTATGTACATGCATTTTCTCAAACTGGCAATTTCAGATTGAGTACAAGCCGTTCATTTTGTGACCACAAGAAGCACACAAAAAATATGTTTATCTATTAAGATCCTGCACATAAACCTGAATGAACCAAACAGAAGTAATACTACACAGTAGCATTCTTTCATATAATCTAAGGCAGATGCCTACTCCTGTTGATGATTGAAAAGGTCATAAATGTTCCAATGGTCATCATAACCATCACGATTAAACAGACCATCATGATTAAACAGACCATCATGATTAAACTGACCATCATGATTAATCAGACCATCATGATTAAACAGACCATCGTGATTAAACAGACCATCATGATTTACAGCATTTATGAGCACCTGCTTTTCCCAGTGTAGACTTCCCAATTCCTCAATGCAACTAGTTACATCTGTTGTAAGCCAGTAAAACTGGAGAACTGTTAACCATTCATACTTTAACTGACCATAAGTTAAATTATTAAAATTTTGCCCTTCTTGCTTTGAAATTGCAATGATATTGAAATTTATCCAAAGAGCACATAATATCCCAATCTGTCACTAATGTGGACCACCTACAGATACTGAACATTGAGATTTCGACAAAAGTAGCAATTAACAAGCAAGACCTAAAGTTGGGTTACATCAAAAATAATTACACAATAAAACACAAAAAAGAAAGTCTTGGCACATTCACATACGGCAGGATTGGAATTAACAAAGAAAAACATCCATCATTGTGTAAACCAGGGATGTAGTAGAAAACCTAAAGGTCAGTAGATGACCGTCAGGGAGGGGGCAAGTAATGGAAAAATAATGAAAGGTCAGTATACACATCCTATATGCACTTGTCTACAGCCATGGTGTCAACTTGACAATGAACAATTCTCAAAACTTCTAATATGACCCAAGTTCATGAAGATCATACTCTGGGAGTACAGTTCCTATACAGAAGTCAATAGGGGCTTGGAACTGAGAGCATAGCATAGAGACAAACACAGTGTAGAAAAAACAGCGCTATGCTGTTTTTTCTAAACAGTGCTCAGATTCATGACTGTTCTTAGAATACAAAACCAAACTATGAAAATTCAGTGACACTTGTGACTGAAGGGTCAGTAAATGGCTACCAAACAAGTTGTCAAGCCAAAAATGTGTTCCACAAATGAATTTCCATATCTGTGTATATATATATATATATATATATATATATATATATATATGTATATACATATACACCTCTGAATAGTTACTTTTCAAGAGGCACTATATAAATGATAAATCAAAAGATATGATACGATGTTGGGATCCAGATAAAAGATGCGTTCCAATCTGTATTCACTCCAAAACACTCACACATTTGGATAATGTTACCCAACATCGTCCAAGTGTGTGTATATGCTATTTAGCAAGTAGTTTTAGTGACAGTGTGCATTATACATTTTGATCATGCCTTCTAGCTCCAGACTAATATTCATGTTTGCTGAAAGGTTTGCCAAATTGTACCCAGACACAACAAACTGAAATAACATTACTTCCCAATTAATTAACTCTCTGATATAGCACATATGTAAGTCTTTAAAAAATAAGCTTAAAACGATCTTCATATCATAACACTGCAAAAGAACCTTTAAATTGACAATTCTACGAAAGAATAACAACACATACCGGTAGTCAAACAGATTTATTTGTTAAGTTTAACAAGTCAATTGGCTGATTTTGTCGCATTTGTTAATAGTAAGATAAAATATGTCAAGTTTCTATAGTCCTATCTATCAGAATAGATAATTCTATCAGAATAGATAATTCTATCAGAATAGATAATTCTATCAGAATAGACAATTCTTGCTTTACACTAAAAATAATCAAGGCTAACATTAGTCAGCCATTGCTAATAATAACTTACAATTCAGCTAAATCTGCTAGTAAAACATTATCTACACTTTCAATAATAATATCTTCTCTAAATCATGTATTATTTATTGTGCTCCAATGCTTGCCTCGTTTAACATGCAAGAATAACAATTTATTCCTTTAGTGCTAAAATCTAGCTGAAGAAATAAAACATGTATGCAACTGGAAAACATACCACAAAATCTGGAAATGACTGGGTCACATAATTGGACCTGTGTTGGTTATAAATGTATTTACCTTGCAACATAATCAGTTTAGTTATGGTATTTTATTTCTGGCAGCAATATACAGAATTGTGGAATTGATTAGCCTTACACATTTGTGACTGCATGTAAGAATGGCCAACACAAAGGCATAAAAGTGGTATATGCACACCGTGCTTCAAAATAATTTAGCACAGCTCAGAGTTTGTTCATATATACATGCCACAAGTTTCTGTTAGTCACATGCTCATCACAACAGCCATAAAACAATATTTACAAAATTGACCTAAATACAAGTTCAAAAGGTTAACCTCAATAACTGACTATCACTTTTTGTAACAACAAAAATTTTACCAAGCAGTCCACATCCCACATATTTGTTATAAGATAGATCACTTGGATAAACACTAAGGGCAACACTGGACTTGACAAATGAATGAACACAATGGATATCATTCATTCAAATCCATCTCTGTCAAATCAATGACTGGCATAAGGAACTGATGATGATGATGATGACGACGACGATGATGATGATGGCTGGACATATTGCCTTACATGCTTTCCTAATAATATCACTTTTAGTTTTCATGGGTATAATCTAAAGCTTATACTTACTCTGTGGCGGTACCAAGCACGCAAAACGCTCAGTTAAAAAGACATAAAGCCAAAGGCTAGTGACATATATCCATAATTATGCCTGACTCTGTATACATTCATATCTGTTTTGAAGTACAACAACACATCTAACTATTTCACCAGCAAAACTGACCACAGAAGCAGACAAATAACAAGTCAGATGTGTTTCCCAGTTCTGGTCAATCACTAACCAGTTAACAAATAACAAGCAAATAAAACTAATTAGCTAAATTGCAAGGTTAGTTTGAGTAGTTGGCTGCGGTGGGATCATAGAATTGAGAGCCTTGTAGACAACGTTAGGCATGTGATCATATAACATTGTCATACCGCATACAAGAATCTCATCAAATGATTCTGGTTTCATCCAATAAGCTTCGTATGCTGGAGTTTCGAAAAGACCACTGTATAAAACAAGAAACATTGTTAGCACTATATTGTGAAAACAAGACAACTATAATATATTCTTTAACTCATTCAATATCTTCCGGTTTCTGTATTTGGTAATGTTCCCATGTTAGAGCCCACTTATTGTCCAAGAAAAAATTAAGTTTTAGGCATGCACACATATCAAGCATTCAGAGAACAAGCATTCCAACAGAACTTTGTTCAAACATTTTAAAGAAAGTCAGTATTTAATCTCGAGCTATTGGAGCAAGATGGGATACATTACATAGGAGCAAATATGCTAAGAAGCTACATTTCTTTGTTGGTATTTATTGAAGGGGAGCCAATTCAGGACACACTTGCATGTTTATTTATCAGTTATAAACAAAACAATTATAACTTCAATGAAGACAAAGGTTGACCCTCAAATGATAATAAAGCAACGTCATTGGCTCTTTGTCGTAATAAAAACTAACATCAGGACAAGAAATCAGAGTTAATCTGATTGCTTTAATGCAATAATTCTAAACTCTTAGGTAAAATAGTAAAAACAAGTTGAGAGGCATTTTAAGAGACTTTAGCATCAAGTAAATACATCTATCAACAAAACAGTGCAAAGTGACTCTGGCATACACACAACACAAGAGAGTCATATAGGAAACTATAGTTCAATAATAATTTATATTCTTAGAAGGACACACTCAATGAAGAACTCATTAAATTCTTCAATTTGACCCTTTATCAGGGTCTATGATAAAGAAGTCATTTATCATGTGCATATTACACCATAAGACAGCAAATATATAGGTTTGGATGTAGCTTGAGGCTGCTGCCAAATGGTTCACCTGGACCACCCTCTGATAGATAGGCCTGGGGGAACACATGTTATTCATGACCTCAAACACCTGCATAAGCAGTCTCCTTGAGTCCTTTGCTTACACATGCTGTCATCAATTATGATCCAGCCCACACTCTATAGTTTGCCTTTTACTTGAAGTCCACTCAATTCACTGCAATCCCATAACTACCGTAAACTTCCACTCCAGTAACTGCCATTCTACAATCTCTCAAAACTTCTCTTTTCAGTGCAACTGTCTATCCTTCTAACTGTTTCCTACATTTCAATCCTGTTACATGATTCCAGTGTTTCATTCTATTAAATTGTATTCTCTATTATTTACAATCCTTCCATTCCATTATAGTCTCAGTAACTGCATTTAAAAAAATTCAATTCACATTTTCCCATCATGTCCTCCCTCTTCAATTCATATTCTCTTAATGTCACACTGCTTCCATGATCCATTACATTCCAGTCCTGTACATTTCTTGATTACATTACATTGCATTCCAATCATGTTCTCTTTCATTTCCTATTGTCATATCTAATGTATTCATAACTCCACAACATTTTCATCCCATTTGCTCCGTGCTGTCTTCCTTCTCTCTGCCATTCTTCCACTTCTAAAGTTCTTCACCCTCCTCTTGTCCCTGTAGCCCTGCAAGCTCACATCAGCTGCCTAGTACTTTTTCCAGCTGCCTTCTTTCCCTTCAGCACCAATTCCTTCAACCCAATGTCAACATGTCATTCCTTTCCATCAATTCCAAATTCCATTCTGAAGCTGACAGTCACGTCTCTCTCTTTGTGATCCACTCACAATGTTTCCCTTCATCTAGACTGACTTGGGTTGGCTGGCTATAATGGCCTCTGACCTCCTTTAAGAGGGTGTGAGAACACAGTTTTTATGACAACCCATCAGCCACATCTTAGACGCCTCACAGACAGGATGACCCTGTTCCAACCCCAGGCGTAGAATATCATGTGAATGACACAATACACAGAACTTCACATGATAGAAGATATAAATCATCACAGTCATTAAACAATTTAAACCAGTGCTGATGGTGTTTAGTACAAAGGCCGATTAGCAAGTGACAGTTCAGGCAAGCCATCTGCTAACTATCAACACTGACGTCTAATAAATGGAGGTCCTGCAGCCCAGATCCCATGGTAAAGAAAAGACAGTCTCACTAAACACATCAGATGACTAGAATTCAGGAACTAGTCAGGTTTTACAGTGAAATATGATGCCAACGAAATATGACTCCAATGCAGACATCATGAGTCACTCACACATCACACAGTGCTCAGGGTCTTATTCTACTAATAATAGCCCTGATAGGCAAAGTCATAAACAGGCCTGTGACTTATTAGTAAATAATGCATTTCCACCAAAAATGTGTACCAGGACTTTCTGAGATTTTGTTACAGGTAGTCACACAAATCATTTAATTTATGGTTTAGATCCAACTTTTCAGCACATGCCTCAGGCACCTCTATCTGAAGATGTCCACATTTTATCTACAATTCATTTCCTTTCCTCATCAGTGATTTAAAAAATTACCTCCCATTTATTTGTACAAATGATCATTTTAAAACTAACATGACAAACTCTGAATAACATATACTGTATACACAAAGGCAAATTTATCCTTAGAACATAAATTGCTACGATTTAAACACATTATAGCAGTTGAGGTAAGTAAGTAGGTGAACAAAATTTATAAAGAACTTTTATAAAGAACCTAATTTGGACAAGAAGAGTCTCACACACCGTTCAGATTCAACGGATGGTCAAAAAACAGACAGACAAACAGCATATGCAGGCTATGGCTTGGTTTATGCAGCACAGACAGACAGACAGACAGACAGACAGACAGGAAACCCTCAACGGAAATGCGCTTCAAATGGCAGAATAGTTTCTGGATTCAGACTTCACCTAAACATCGTGTCATCCAATAGACTGATTTTCTCAGGATGACAGTACTGCTCAAGGACTTATATTAATAATGGAAGAAAGAATGACAAAAAACATGGCCATATCAATATTCATCTTTAAGAAGGCATTGCATTTATAAGGTCTACCAAATGCAAACACATTGAGAAAGTAATGTAAGGGCGATTGGTTGAGAAATGGGTAAATTGTAACAGATCATAATTACCAGCTGAAAAGACACGGAGGGCAAGACTCTATAATATGATTCTGCATCAAACTGACACGTATCAATCTAGTCTCACTCGTAATCCTCAGAAGCTACGAGGACTACATGTTAATTAACATTATATTATTATTATTATGGCAAATTTATATATTGCATCTTCAAGGCTGTCTACCCAGGAGTGCTCCAAACCCAACCTCAGTTGTACAACACAGTTTTAAGGCCAGAGAAGGGCATGTATATATGTATGACGTATAAAAGTAAGTAAGCTATTGGTGTTGAACAAAGTGTCATCAGGAGCCCATACCAGGTCGAAGGGTCCACCACAGAGAATGCCCAGAATTGTCAAATAACAGTCATGACCAGAGGTGGGGGGAATAAGGAGCTCCACTAGCACAGCTGAGCGATGAGAGTGGCCGTGGTGGACTTCTGTGGTAGGATGTAAGCAAGGTGGAACCAGACCTAGAAGACAATGCCAGCCAAAAAACCAGGTGGGTAAAGCACTGTAAGAAGGGGAGCCAGTGGAGGACACATTTGCATGTACTCCAAAACCTGGAATGCTACCCACAATACATGTTGGAAGCATGCACTGTGGACACCATCATATAATTATATAACATGCAATGGTCTAAACCTGATAACATCGGTAATTTATCACACACTCTGACAGAACATCTTCATCATCCATTAGGGTGTAACATATCATGTAAAACAAACACCAGAGATCTAGTAACAGGACATCTTTCCTCAATGATTACTAATTTCACAATGCATCAGAATTCAAATCACGTTCTTGACACAGAAGGCCAACAGAAACTGCTCAAGTATCTGTTCAGTATATATAGGCACTAGGTCTGCAGGTCTTCAAGGACATCTCTGGCAAGCACACTGGTCTCCAGTTGTTTTGATTAATGTAAATCGCATTTACATTGATATCAGTCAAGCATTTAAAAAACTCTAACACTCAGAACTCCTAGGCTGGAGCAATAACCAATATATCAACATAGAAAAAATTGAGCACAAGACCTCTGTGTTTAACTTAAGTCTTTGCACTGGTTTCATGTTCAGAAAAATATCTTCTTTGACTTATTCTGAACCTCTCTGTCTGTCTGTCTCTGTCTGTTTGTTCCTGTCTGTCTGTCTCTCTGTGCCTGTTCATTCTTCTCAGTCACTAAAGTCATTTATTCTCAATATACGACTTTATCAACAGTCCCAGATGCCAGCCATCTGCGGGGATGGGTACGAATAAATGATCCTCGGTCATTTATCACGTCCAACTTGTTAGCTAGTGATGTTATGTCCTCATCTACATTATTATCTATCCATCGTAGTTTTGTCTGTCTTTGTTCCCTTTTCCTTCAAATCATCAAAATCTTCATTTATTGAATGCTGCATTTATGGAACGACCTGTCTAGCAGAGTTGTTTGGATGTTTAATAATTGTCTTGTCGTCGTTTCTTTTTTTCTGCAGTCTTGAAACACCAGCTGCACTCTTACACAGACAACTGCAACAATTCTTCTCTCATCTTGCTTTCATGCATCCATTGCCCAACATTCCAGTCCGTATATGAAAATCGGTTGCACCCTTGTCCTTGTATATTTCTATCTTGTATATTTTTGTATTTAATTTTATCTATTACTTCTATGTTTTTCCATATCCTGTTCAATGTTCGTTAACCCAAATGCTTGTGAAATGGGCTATGGCTTGGTCTACAGCATATAGGAGTGGCACAGTGGTCGATCGGTTAGAGCAGTCGGCCCCGGCCCTTAACACTCAGCGTGTGCCGAGTGAGCGGGTTCGACCCTCGTCCGAGGTGTTAGTCGCTGTGTAGGGACCTTGAGCAAGTCCTTCAAGCATAATTGCTCTGCAGTACAACTGCCTTTGTGCCTTCACCTTCCAGGCATGTGCAGTTCTGAGCAACAAGTTTTGGAACAAGGGCAATATCAAATTTTGGAATAAACAATAAACAATATGGCTTGGTTTAAGCATCATATGGAGGCTATAGCTTGGTTTGGTGAACAATGATAAATTGATCATTGCTTACTGAACCAAGCCATAGCCTGGGCAATACACTAGAGCGAGCTTGAAGTTACTAATTATAATAACCAGTTGTTTATGTCTGGTGTAAGTTCTGTGATGTGATCTGGGCTAAAATATCACCTTTCTCAGATTGCTTATTTAATGTAGTACGTCTTTTGGTCTCTGGGGCCTCAAGGATCTTGGCCATATTGCATGTTCAAAATGCTGCTTTGCTTAAACATATTACTGATCTGTGAGCTTTGTGCATTATCATAATGGTGCTATAGATTACGTGAGATCATTATGCTATCTGTTTCATACGAATGGGCCAGAAATTCAGAAGATGGCTGAAATTGACAGATGGGTGGACACAATACAAAGAGCCATTTGCCTCAACTACCAGTAAATTCCTAGGATAGCCAGACAGCTATGAAAGTCACTCAGTACAAGAAGATGGTACAGAGATTTTTGGATTTCCCGATGATATCAAGTTCAAACAGGGAAGTGGTGAGGAATTGCATTCTCTGTTTAATGTGGAAGGCACTGAAAAAATGGCCACATCAATATTCATCTTTTAGAAGGCATTGCATTTATGAGGTCTACCAAATGCAAACACATTGAGAAAGTAATGTAAGGGCGATTGGTTGAGAAATTGGTAAATTGTAACAGATCATAATTACCAGCAGAAAAGACACGGAGGGCAAGACTTTATAATATGATTCTGCATCAAACTGACACGTATGGCCAACTTTAAGAAAAATAAAGAAAAGAAAAAATTGGTTGAGGAAAAACCAGAAGAAAATATCATTTAGTAAAAGAATACTATATAAAAAAACATCAGTCTGAGAAACATTTGCTTGGCTTATGTGTGAGCTCTTTAAAAATACTACATAATCTGCTAAAGCATAAGGAAGTAAGTTATGTGCAAATTGATGCATATTCTCTAATCTGTATAGTTTCTTAATCTCACCAACTGTTAGAATACTGAGAGCATTAAATTTTTGATCACAACAAACCATGGGAGTTTTTAGGGAGCAGATTTAACCTTTTCAGACATGATGTATTACTAGAAGCCCATAAAGCATTACAGTCGGACAAAAGGGAAAATTAATAACTGAATAAGGCCATTAGTCCACTCATCATTACTCACACAATATAAAGAGACAGAGAGCAAAAGCAAAAGAAGAATTTAACACTTGTACGGAAAGAGAGTAATGACAGGATATAACACTGTATGAAATTTTAAAACAAAAGTTGTGCCATCAGGATGAAAATAATGAGAACAAGTCTTTAGTGTACACTGGATATGCTTATAAAACAATAACATTAAAGAACTGAACATAGCAATGCTACTGGTTTTGAAAATGTGCTGCCAGAGAATAAGACAGCAAAGCAAAATATAAAAAAGGCTGAAAGCAAGGAAGGAAGAATAAGATGACAAGATCAAAAGTGCTATGTTGGAATTCATAGAAGGCACAAGAAGTATATTTCACACAAAAACCATGCTGCAAACAGCTGGGCAACATAGAATACTGGTGCCAAAGACATATCCGCAATTTATCTTCAGCAGCATAAGACAGAAGTGTGGAAATGTGCAGCAGATACCGAAAATACTCGTCAATAAGTCGTCGTTGTGTAAAAGTCGCCCCTACATTTTGGGCTACGAAAGTGAGAAATTGCATTGATCCGTATATAAGTCGTGGCCGTATTTCGGCCTTCATCTGACATATGACACGTGCTTGAATTTCGCACCAATGCGTTAAGTTGTAACGCTTGATTAAATCTTTTGACCCACTTAAAAAAGTCCTTTGAATTATTATTTGATAAATAAAGTATTAATATCTATATATTAAAAAGATTAATTTTTTTATGTGGACTTTGTACGTTTTGCAGTTCGTCAATAAATTGGAGACGAGATAAATATTATTGTAAATTAGAGGAAGACTACATAGAGCATAAATGCATACTCAACATTACTGTTTTATATAGCGCTATACTTGAATCATTATACCTGCAATATTATCCGTGAAGTTCAACGCGGCCAATTGAAATAACTGATTATGTATGAAGTCCTTACAAATGTAACATCTTTCAGCTTGAAATTTACCTGTAGTAATTTCTGGCCTAATGGTAATGTTGCGCTATAGTTGGCATTGTTGCGCCATAAAAATTTCCATAACTTGCCTCATGTTTGACAGATGGGAGCAAAGAAGCAAGAACAAGGTTAGTTTCGCCAGTAAACAAAATGCCGTTTTTGCAAGATTTTGTGTACAAAATGTAGTTTCATCAAATAGTAACTTTAAATAAAACATAATACAAGAGTTATGATGATACCTAATTTTCATAAACTATATATTTGCAAGCTGATATTCTGGGAAAATTTGTACATTCGCTAGCGGATTCTGCTATACTATCATGTGACATTGGACACATGACATTTTAGTGTGGTCCAAGCATAAGTCGTACCCCCAACTTTGCATTATGAAAAATGGCCAAAATTATGCGACTTATTCGCGAGTTTATACGGTACTTGATGAGTTTCAGCCCATAGAGAAATATAATAAGATGACAACCGTCTATTTGGGCATTTGCAACTTAGCATCTTTTATTATCCTTTCACAGGCATTAAAAGAGGACTGTGTAATAGTTTTAAATAAATAAAACTTAACTGAAAATGTTTCCATACATCAATTTATTAGAGTGATGTCCAATACCATTAGAACAACTGAGAACTGAAGTGTGGGTGAAAGTAACGCTATCAACTGTTACCTTTCAGGCTGAGTTTCTTCGAGGAATAGAACAAGACCAGGCATATAAAGTACATCCTGGTCGACAAGCTGAGAATGATGAATTTCCTATTCAAAAGCCAATTTAATCATGTTAACCAAAAGAAAATCCACCTCATCCAAGCTTTTTAAATGATGTACCATTAATAATCGTTATCAACATTTCTCTTTCTCAAAATGGTCCTGGAACGATAAGCAACGTGTCATTTATGAACTTTAGAAAGGAATCTTTGTCTACAGTAGACCACCAATAGTGACTTATCCATTCATATGAGCACAGTTTGCTCAATGGTTATGGATCTGTAACACCATTTAGGTTAGCATAGGAAGCATTTTAGAGAAGTACTGAAAAGTGATATACTCTGGTATTTACATTAGTTTTCAGATAACTTAACACATAATTAACTAGAAATCACATAAGTTATCATATTGTATAAAAATCCCCTCACGGCATAGACTATGCAGAGGCCCATTCTGCAAGGAAGCCCCGGGGGAAAGAAATGCCTTGAGAGAACAAGAGTATATCAGAGAAATTATAGACATAAGATTAGCTTGTAGCAGAGGGGAGAGACCTGTCACAGCAAATGCCCAGCATTGAGCAAAGTTATGTCCTCTAAGATAATCCTCATTATAATCCAAAGATATGGTAACAATTAAAAACCCTCAAAAACTATTAAAAATCATTTCATGTAATAAACTTTACCACAGCTTGGAATATTTATGTTCATTTATTTCAACTGCAATGCATATAGAAAACATTGACAACTTTCAACAAGTATATTGCTTCTTAGTTGTGAAAGGACCCATTTTGTTCCTTAATAAACATACACTGCTGCCCTGTTCCTCAGTGTATCTTCGTCTTGCTGTGCTTACGGAAACACTGAGCAGTGGATGAGTGCAGGCCGTATCTGCATGACCATCAGTCTCTACATCATGTTCCTCATCATCTTCAATGTCCTCCCTGCACCGGAATATTGTTTGCCATACACCACCAGCAAGAATCTTATACTGAAACAAATAATGTTTTCATTGAAATAACTGTCTGATAGGTGCCGTCAGTGGCATTACACATCTCCAGACGTTGAAAAATTCCTGAAGAAAAGAAACGTTGCCTAACAACTACATGTATATTTGCTAAAATGCTTAATACTGTCACTTGCTGGATTGTTTAGAACCATTTTGTTTTAAAAATCTCGGGTTTTTATTTTTTTATTTTTCTACTTGTGACTTCTCCATTTATTATTATTTTTATTTAACTTCACTTATTAATTTAGTTGCTTTCTGTTGTAATTTATTAGTTTAATTTTGTCTTGATAAGCTCTATGCGAATCCTCAGATACAAGAATGAAACGTCCACGAGTGTGGTCTATTAGGTTCTACATTTTGTTTGTTACATCTATGCTTAGAATATGACCCATGTTCAGACTTAGGCTTTTCACCAACTCTGTGACAAAATTAAAAAACGCATTTTGGGAAGCCAATTTTGTTTGCCTAAGATGATAACCTACCTTTGGTTTATTTGAATGCGTGACAGCGCTAATCATTTTTGCCTTCAGCTTCTGAATTGTAACCATTCCAAGGCGAGGTACCAAGTCTTTGCCAACCACAACCGAACAAACAAATTCTTCTGCATAGCGAGTCAGAGGGAGACTGCAACCAGAAAACACACCCGTCAACAAATGTTTTCACATTCAAATTATGGTGAAAATGTTGCCAAAACACTACAAAATGGAGCTGAGTATTTTATCATTTAAAATAACCACTGATAATGCAAACAAATATACAGCCAATTACATAAGATATAAATGAATAGAGTATGGTAGATACTGTTCTGGAACCATTTTGATAGATGAAACGCATAACGCTGCTGACCTGAGCAGCCATCCTGGAGGCGAGTATGCAAAGCATTTGAGATGAGGATACTTTGGCTTCAAGAGAACAGCAAGAATAGCAGCTGCGCCAGCGCCAAGGCTATGTCCAACAACTACCAAATCGTAATCCTATCAAAAACAATGAAAAACAAATGATTACCATTTAGTAGGAAACAGAATACAAGAAATCAAATGATATAACCATCACAACTTTTGCCTCTTGATATGTGGGTGGCCCCCCCCCTACAGGACCTCGGTCCTTCTCGGGTCTTATCCTCCATGCTGAACCTTACATGTCATATCAATTTATTATCAACTTTGTCAGAATTTAAATGCTGAGGTCAATGAAAACTATTTTGTTTGTTTTGTTTGTTTGAATAAATACAGGGAAATCAAATTAATACATACTTACACAGTCAAACCAAAAAAGAATCAACAAGCATATACAATTAAACATTCACGTACATCTTGATCAATCTGGGCACCTAAATGCAACTGTACACTTGCTTGGCAGTACAGACTCTCTCTAGACAAGCCAAACTGCTGATAAATGTCATCAACCAAACAAGTTCATCAGATAGCAGACGTTGATCAAATATCTTTTGAATAAATCGGTCCACAGTCACACAGTTGTATCATATGTAGTTTAACGATCTTATCGAATCACATGCACCTGTACAGAAGCGCACAACTCTCTTCTATAGACTTACAACTAATGCTTTATATAATGCTTCAAAAGTTGTGTAAGTCTTAGGCTTGCAAGAAAACGGATTGTGAGTGGTAAGGTTGTGGGCTCTGTAAAAATTCATCTTCCCATATTATCCTTTGTGGAAGAGTGTAACCTTACTTGCTAGCTTAGTCAAATGCTCCAGCCATTGACATCACACATATGGGTCTGCTTTTCATCCAACTCTCCACCTCGCACTCTTTCTCCTTCTCTCTTTACTTTCTCCCTCTCATTTCTTCCTATCTCTTCCTATAGTCAAACTATTGCATCTGCCTCCAATTCGGAAATTGCACCTGCAACTGACTAAGAACTAAGTTTTAAAACACAAAATACAAAAACTGCCATAGACTTGAGCTACTGAAGACCAGTACAAAGATTGCATGTTGAAACACAAATTTCAAAAATAAAAGTATAACAAAAACATGTTGCAAAGTACTATGTAAAGTTCTGGTGCCAAACAAATTCATCACATATATGGACACCACAATAATAAAAACTAATTGGCACCACCGTTTGGCACTTTTTCATGTCTTTCAAGTCTAGAGACATCTATGCACCAGTAATCTTTAAACTTGTTCCATAGAATCCTATCAGTGGTTTCACAATATTTTGCAGTTCAAAATATCAACACTCTCCAAACAAATTTTGTTGAAAGAGAAACCTTTGCCGGAATAACTGACCGGAGCCTTGGAAAATGCCTCATCCAGGAGACGGTGCTGAGTGATCATCTTCTCAATGTACTTGGCTGCCTGCAAGATGCCTCTGTGCGCTTTGGCTTCCGGAACTCCTTCCACTGACATTTGCTCTGCCTGAGCACACATATCAGTTAGGGCATCCTATAAAAAAACAGATCACAAATACAACTCTTGTCAGATGGCAACAATGCAAAGAGATTCAACAAAAGATCTGCTGACCATTAAGTTTCTTAGTACACCTGAACTTCCATTGTCAAGCACAAAAGTTGGTCCATACCCTTGGGATAAGTTGCCTAATTGCCTGCAACATGAACTCCTCAGCCAATGTCTGCCTCTTTTCTGCAAGCATTTGAAGACCATTCTGTTCGATCATGGTTTCATCATGCTAGGTCGAGAACATATCTGATGAGTCACTCTCGAAGTGGAGCTATATAAATTTGCAATTATATTTACAATTATTTCACCTCCAGTCTCCTTGATGACAGTCCTCCCCTCAAACTCTGATCTAGTGAGCTACAGTAAAGAGGTCTATGTGTATGAGTGGCTATTACTCTAGTCATCAGGTTAGTTAACATTTGCAAGGAGTCTCCTTTTTAGAGATTCATGGGATAAATTAATAAATTGCACCTGTATATGTATGCGTAATTACAACTACATCTTGTGATGCCATAGGATATTAACAGAACAGAAATGTTTAATTATCTTTCTGTAATACAGAATTGAATGTCTTCGTTGAAGCTGAACATGTTAAACTACAGTTCTACTTTTACAGAATTGAATGTCTCCTTAGACAGCTGAACATGTTAAACTACAGTTCTACAGTGCTGGAAAGCAGACCGAGGCAAGATATCAAACTAAAGAATGATAAAATCCAGAGATACAATTATGAAATAATTGAAGATAGACAATGATAATTCTGCCAAAACTGTAACTAAACACCGAAAACAAAGAAGATGATCATGACAGATGTACAGACTGCACCTCCATACCTCAAAAGAAAGAGTTCCTCTGACAGAAACAATAACCGACTTGGTCTCATGGTCCACGACAATGTAGAATGGTATCTCGTACAACTGTGTATATAAATAAAAGGAAATTTCAGTTTCAGCAAAGCAGTTGATCAGTGTAATCAAAGCTTACAAAATTCATTTGTTGAATACTTCTATTGGATGGGGATGTTCAGAGTTGCTGATCCACATAGCAACATATATATCTATCTATCCGTCTATGTGACTCATAGAGTGCCTCTTCAAGAAACTATTCAGTGGCACCCAAGTCCGTCCAAAGTGGAAAGTTTCGAGAAGTTTATAGAAAGAGTTAGACAGGTCCTGTGGGAGAGAATGCAGGTAGAGGGAAGGCTATTCAAAACACTGGGACCACAATTGAGAAAGCCCTGACTAGTTGCAGCAACATAAAATTGTGTGGCACGGTGGCTGATCGGTTAGAGCGGTCGGCCCGTAACACTCAGTGTGCGCTGAGTGAGCGGGTTTGACCCTCGTCCGAGGCATCAGTCACTGTGTAGGGACCTTGAGCAAGTCCGTCACACACAACAATTGCTCTGCAGTACAACTGCAATGGCACCGTTGAGGTGTGTGCACGTCTGAGCAAAATATGTTGGAAGAAGGGCGGTATCAAATTTCAAGAATTTCAATACAATGCTTATGTCTTTTTATACTTCATCACTAATCACTAATGATCAAAATCACTTATTTTTAATAAGGCATCAAAATAAGATTGGCAGAGATCACTGAATTATTATACGTATGATCAGTGACTGCAGTCTGCAGCTTATTACAAGTAAATCATCTGATTTATCATAGTTATCAATTTAATGATGTTAACAACAAGAAGCTGATTGTTTGACCAATTGATTGATACTCTTTGATTGATTGATACTCTTAATGATAACCACAGCAGACAAATCAAATTACGGAAAGTTAAAATCTGTGGTAATCATTTATTCTGCAATCTAAATCAGACAGAAATTATAGCACTCTCAACTTGTTACATGCTTATGACTGTCATCATCTTCATCGACTACTTAGACATGGGGTTGATTGCAATATACAAAATTACCCTATTATGATAGTTTGCATAGAATATGTCTTCCCTCTTGACATGAGTCTGCTCCAGAATGGCTGAAGTATTGCATCCGCAGCAGTTGTCACCATGAATGTTATCAGATGGGCGGAAACAGAAACAGCACCTATTAATAAACTTACATAATTAGTAAAACAATCCAAATTAATGCTATTCATGGCAGTGAAAAGTGCTGCAACTAGGGTACAGATATCTGATCCACGGAATGTCCTACACAGTGTGGCATAATCTTGTAAAAGATGCATAGCTTCATGACATTTCTCTTCCCTTATATTATTAACTAGGGATCGACTCAAAGTTGTCAGTGCGAGATGAAGTAAAAGCGTGATAATTAACTTATACTTGTAAATAAATTAACCTTTGCCTACTTGCACTTAAACCAAAGTCTGAAAGGTCCAGAACACTGATTGTCATAGACAAAGAACGACCATCCGTAGCTGGCCAGAGCGTATTTCATGAATGCACCAGCAGACGTTATCGACATCCAGTCCTTGGGGCTGCAAGTTGGGTTTTGCGATCCACCGGCAATAGCTCTGGTGTAAGGAATCCTGCTCATGGTAGCACCACTTCTCAGCCTTTGCTGGAACTCGCGCTTCTGCTGCTTCCGAACAAGGATCATAGCTGCAGCAACGTCAGTCACAACAAAGTTGACACCCTAAACACATCAGTTCCCACATCACACTAAATCATCAGTTCAACATGCTGATTAATCATCCCCTTTCAGTTCATATAATTTTTGGCTGAAAACCTAAGCAATCAAGAGTAGATCATTTCTACTAACACAACATCAAAGAAAGACAACAGAAAGATAACAAATGAAAACTATATAATATGAAGTCAAACTAAAACATAAATAACTCTGAAGATGTCAACAGCCTGTTTTGTTATAAGATGTCGTTAAACTTTGGAATAATAATAAGCAATCCAGGCAAAGTATTTCTTCGCACAAGTCATGGTGTAAAACTCAAAAGGTAATTATAAAGTATCGATCATCAACCAAATACTTGGATAATGACAAAACCCTTTCAAACGCAAATCTAATTTATAGAAATTGAACATAGGTAAGTTATTAAACGTGAGAAATAAACAGAGCAGATCATTTACCGTTAAATGTTCCGATATTATTCGCGCAACATCTTCAAAGGCATTCGACTCATTGCCATTATTTAAACCAACACAGCAACAGCAGCATAACAGTTTACATCTGTTGTCAACAAAGAAACACAATCCTGTCAAAGAACCATCCATACAGTGCAAAGTTACAGCTACATGAAAAATCAATCTTTTGACATCATTCCTACATCTCATCAGAAAGAGTGAATTGATAAACCAAGTTCAACCATATACACAGATAGTATACGCTATAGAGGGACATGAAGCATGCAGATTCAGAGATGTTTCAGCATAATTCAGTTAACGAGGTTTTTTAGCAGCTTAGTTTCTGTCATCTATGCATCACGAACCTTTAACTGCAGCACTAATGTTGCCTACTCAAAAATTCGAGGAATCACACAAAATAAGTATTTAAATATTAAATACTTGACTATATATCTTTTACTGGCCAACTCTTGGTCATTATCACAAGTTGAACATCAGCATTTGCTAGCATCAATGTAAATCACATACCAGCCATTTATTCATATGGGGATATTTTAAAAAATACAATGAAAGAGTTTTCGTGATACACAAAACATCAGGTCATTCCCAGATGTAGAATTCAAGAATAAGTAAAGGTTAGATCACCTTAATTTCCAAAGTTTTTGAACCTGAGCCGGTGTTTCTGCCGAATGCCCAAGTGGATCGAAAACCATCCAAAGCCCAACAAGCAGAAAAAATAGCATAATCCAGCCAACAATTGTTGCTAATTTGACAACAATAATTACAATATGCGAACAATTGTCGACATGTTGACTGAAAGCCCAGTATGTACCAATTCCAGTCCAGGTGATATCAACAGCAAACAGAATCAGTTTGAGAATGATTAGACTTGATACTTGTTTGCGAGGCTCATCGTTTGTTATTGTACCCTGCATGCTATAGTACATTAGAGTAGAGCTGAGAATAATGGCCAATGGTAGAATTATAACCATGCCGATATAATAAGTCTTCACTAAGTATCCATTTGTACAGTTCGACAGATCGTCACTGTGAATGCCCAAAACAACTGCAAGTGACGTCAACCTAAACAACAACAAAACAGAAGAAATTATTAACATTACAGGTTCAATTGTATTCATTTTGATCATGACATCACTTGCAAAAATATTCCCACCAGGCTAGAAATTTTTTTTCGAGATTTCTACTAAACCTGTGCTCGATAGTCGTTTATTATCGAGAGCCACATCAAGTCAGAGGGGTTGTTCAAAAGGGTTGTCCGAATGAGGTCGGAGTTGACCTGACAGAGGGTGAGATGAGGCACAGCAGCTGCTAAGGTGAATGTCATTTATAATTGAAAGGTGGAGGATCGAATGAGGTGTTGTAGGAATTCTTGCAGAGGTCAGACTTGAGTTCTGAGTGGAAAGTTCAAGGGATGATAGAAGAGTCTGGGACAGCTAACAGTCACTGATTGACAATGACGTAGAGGAACAGAAAAGATGCGAGAGGAAGGTCGTCGTGCGTTTCAGAGACGTAAGTGGTGCAGTGTGGGATATACCTCAATTGGAAAACTTGAGAAGTTGAGATGGGAAGTGACTGGATATCTAGACAGACTGAGACAGGAAGACGATCGGGTAGAACGAGTTGGCTGAATGGTAAAGAATTCACGAACACATTTGAACTTCCAATAGGGAGTTGCACGCTGGTGCTAGGGTTTGGTTGTGGATTTACCAATTTTTAACCAATGCAGTGATCTTAAAATAGGAGTGACATGATGCTAGCCAGGTACTCTGCTAGTAGCTTGGACAAGTAAGCTTTGGATAGGTGCCTAAGTTGCAGTCGCTTGAGATGTGTGGATTCAAGGTCTAATTTGCATCATCGCCGTAGTGCTGCACACTGAAGCATTACGGCGATGATGCAACTGGGACGACCCTATCCAAAGCTTACAATGACAGCAGATGTTTCACTGACTTCTGAGGGCCAGTACTGATAATTGTGGGTACGTTGCACTCTGGCGCATTTTTCATCTTTCCCATGCTACATGCCCAACATTCTCAGACTAGCAAGCACCCCATTCCAAATTCCTGGATCCACCACTGGCTGCACTCTGCCATTATACCTCTAATTTTCAAAATGATTACCATACGTGGTCATGTGGCATTTGTCTTCTTGAAATTAGAGTTCATAATTATAATTAACAAATTTCAAATAGATGCCTTTTTTTAGTTCAAAAATCTTGAAATGGGTTTCTGCTGGATCATTGCACAAGTATAGCGCTTATCCCAATGAATCCAGCTCCAAATTGAATTTGCTTTAGACTGGAGAAACTGTGGTTTCCCAGAATGGCAGAAGAGAAATGTGGTCACCCTAATTGCAACAGTGTCAAGGTGTGACAATCCAACTAACAAAATAATGTGTCATCTGCATAGAAAAGCCTTAAAATTTGTTTTGATTGCCGTATACATATACGAGCTTCACAAGGTTTTTCTGAAACTTTCCCTAAGGTCTAGTGAGCATTTCTGAGATATTTTGAAATAAGCAGTCTTAAACCAGCCAATGTAATTGATTTAGGAAGCAGTATCATATGTATGTATGGTTATCTAGACTTTCATACAGTGCATTTTACAAACCCTCAGTACACAAACAAACTGCCGCAGTTTAGTGAAAATTTTTAGTTTTATAATATGCTGAAATCATATCAATCTGGTTCGATAATTTCTGCAAAATCAGTTTTGCATTATAATCCTGCTGATTTTGTGTTGCAGTAAAGAAGAGATGAGCATCCTCTTAAGTTTGCCCTGACTCCCTGAGTCAGCCATTGGTATAAAGTGTTAGCGACTTGATTTTTGTAGCTATCGGGATGCCAGTCGAGTGGACTGCCGCAATTTAGTGAAAATTGTGATATGTGTGACCACATGTCCTGGCCAATTCAGGACATACGGTCACCCTAGTTGCAATTAGGCCAAATCAAAAACAAAATATGTGCACCCCGATACTGCACTTTCACCTAGGGGTGTCAATCCCATCTGAGTGATGGAGGCAATCCCCCAGTCCCAAGTATCAAGAAGGCAAGATATTCCCCAAGACTAAAAAAATACCCAAGACTAAAAAAATCCCCTACCTTTTGCCCATATATGCTGGCATCCGATGGACAAAGACTGGGAGGCTGGAGCTAGTCCGTCGTTCGACTGCACGACTGATAGGTGGTATTCCTAGAACTGGTCTAGTCTCTATCTATATGTGTGACGTCCTTCACTTGCTACCTCTTCCACAGCATACTGCACACAGGATTTCTGACATGGTTTGGCTCTACCTTTGTGACACTGCCCCTATTAACCTCTAGGAGCTCTGTCGACCTGCTACTACCAATGTTGTTCGAAGGTCTCACTGATCTGCTACTTGGAGAACTTGACTGCCCCTTCACCCGAAATTCTATGATGCAGAACCGGACCTTTGCAGTAGCAGGTCCAACAACATTAAGGTTCATTGATTGATTGATTGATATATGTATGAGGGTCGGTTAGGGTCAGGTTAGGCGTCGTAAGGGTCGGCTGGGGTGAGTAGGGTCAGTGTCGTCATTATAAAACTCGATAACTTCCGCGCAGCCCTGGTGGTGGGAAGCCAAAAGATACCGTACGACACCCGGAAACCTACGCAACCCGACTCTTCACCTTAACCAGTCAAAGTTGGAAGCCGGACGAACTATGAACAAACCTACACAACATACCATGCTGCTCGTAATAAAATTTCGGCGGCTGCTGGAAAGACGAAATCATCGCTTCCAACCGCCCATCGTCGACCAAATACTACGATTCCCGGCATAATTTTAGTAAATAATTCACAAGTTCTAAGTCATTTCCCTTATGAAAATCAAAACAACATCACAAGACTTTTAGAAACCAACGACTTTATATATGAGTAGCCTTTCATTGTTGGACGTGTGCTGCAATCTGTCGAATGCGTGAAGCTAGAACATAATCGTAAATTTGCATTCTCGAACTTATACAACATTCATAAAAGCGAAGGCGTAACCCTCGCTCATCACAGGCGCTTAATCAAGACGGAATCGATAGGCAGATGTGAGGGATTCAACGGGTCAGGCAGGCAGGCAGTCAGTCAGGCGACCCAGGGTAACGTTGTTTAGAGTCAAAACGTCGAGGGAGGTAAGGCAAGGAGAAGTAAGAATCGTGACATATGATGAGTGAAAAAAACAGTGCTTACAGCGAGATGGTAGAGTCGTCACGACTCTACCATCTTTGCGTAGGCCTACAGTTTTGCGTCTGAGGCCCGTCAAGAGGAAACGTTTTAGTGAATTCCTAGATGGATCTGATATTTTTGTCGTAATAATGGGGCATTGGAGGGAGTTTCTTCGAAGAGACTGGACAGCAAAGGCTACGGTGAAATTTGTAAGTTTTACATGTAGCTTCAGTTGACTATTTGACTAGCTCAAGGTCTAACTGCATTCCTTTCTGTGCGATTCCTTTCTAATGTGAAATTAATCTTAATTAAATCTAAAATTGTACACTCCTTTGAGAGGTGTCGCGCACACGAATCACTAGGTGGCATCGTACACGTGTTTATACTGAATTTACAGTAATAGTTATGATTGCTATTATTACTTTAGCTTATTTACCATTTAACACTGCTATTTAGTGAGTAAATAAAACTACTTTCCTTTAAATCCCATTATTGATGGCCAAAAATAAGGCGCAGCAGGCAGTTGATTAATTAAGATAGTTATACTTTAGACACCTTTATTTGAGGAGGTGTTGGTAGGATACTATATAAATAGTGGAATGCGCATATGGTATAGTTGGGAGTGGACGGGTTGATAGTACACATTCTGAGGATAGGCCCTGTGATATAGTAAATGCACAATTGCACATTCGAGGAGGATTGTGTCGCGGTTCCCCGGCTCCCAACTTTTGCAAAACTTCCGTTTTGGCGTTTCAATTTCTTGTTTTAAGAAAGCTTCACTTTTTCTGACCAAAAATAATCATTGATGGACAAACATAGCGATGCTGAAATTAATACTAGAATAACTTTATTCTGTAGAGGTATGGCGTGGGTTACAATATAGTGCCTGTTTTCGTCCTTTCACAAGACGAATTTCTTTTACCTTGAAGCGATTGGTGTGCGCTGAGAGAGAGGCGCTATATAAATAAAGAGATTTAAATAAAATACAATGCAATATGTGATGGCCACCGTACCTGACTTCAGGGAGAGTAGACCAACACTTCCGCCAAGAGCCCCCCCCAACTTCCACTCCCTTTCACCATCTATCATCCTCTGCCTTTCCTCGTCCTCTCCTCTTTCTTTCTGTTCTCATGGATCCTCTCCGTCCGGTGTCTATTACTATCCATTGTATTCTCATTCAATTCCCATGCTAATCCCCTCATCTTTCCCTCCTCCCTTCACTACCCCGCAATTTTCTCCACCTCCTTATCATTCATTCCTCACCTGCCCATCCTCTCCGATTTCAACACTTCGTCCCATTTCCATGCTCCTCGCTTATTACTCCCATCCTCATTAACTCTTCCCTCCGTTCAAATCCTCGCCCATCTTCCGTTCTCCACCACTCCTCATCATCCTCTGCCCTCCCCATTATTGTAGTGATCCGTTAACATACTCGGTTTAAGGCCTTATAGGCCTACATGTCGTTAATGTAAAGCTGCTTACAAGCGGACAGCAAACACACTGTAATAAGTAATTCTAAATAAGACTCATAAGAGTCATGACCAAGTTGTCGTTACCGAACGGACGTTCCGAAGAAGAGTTTTATCGGAACAAATGCGTTCCGAGGGTTCTTTTGCATTATGAGCAGTGGGAACGCAGACACAGGATTTCGAGAGCAGTGAGAACCACGCGTTCCCACCCACTTTAACCCACTAGTAGGTCAGTATGCGTATAGCATTCGGACTGTTAAAGCTTAATCATGCTGTTCACTGCTTGTAGTAGTAAAGTTCTGTCCAGTGTTTTAGTTGTCGAGGGTGGGGTTGGATGGATTGAACCCTAGTTACTTGTCTGACCCCCTCAAATAGGCAGCCTAAAATATGATGTTGAACCTCACTGTTGAACCCCACCCCATCTTCTTGGGCATTTCCTGAAGAATCAATTACCTAGTGTCCATTGACCTTTGAGGTTTGATAATTACTCACTCACCGATGTTTTACATGAATAGTTTTATGCAATAAGCTGACTTTTGTTTGTGCTCACAGATATAACTTTAAATGAGCCTCTCGGCGAGCGACCATGCCTTTGCAGAAGTTAAGTCGACTTCCGATCCAGCATAGGCCTATAATTTATGAGACGGTCTCAAACTAGTCTGGAGTCTCGAGACCTGGACTAGATTGTGCTCTTAGCCCGACTAGCGAATTTGCTGCCTATAGATGGATCATAGAAGATGCAATAATTCTGGCTTTCGATCATTGGCCGAAACTCGACTCGTCGTCTGTTCTGATTGGCTGAGAGCACGACAGAGATCCGGATGCGCCTTGTTCGAACGACTGTGACGCAACACATGCGTTGTTTTGACTGGCTGAAGAGAGGGCTGTCGAAACAACATCGGGGAAGTGATCGGAAATCATCTTTTTTCCGTTCAGTAGAATTTCGTCAAACGATTCCGGTTTTCTCCAGTAGACTTCATAAATCGGAACACCGCTGCAACCACTGTCACCCATGACAAAGACATCAACTCAAATTCAACGTCGAATTAAAATATGTTCCTTAATTAGAATTTTAACGAGTGTTATTTCTGGATTTAGACCTATACTTTTTTGTGTAGTGAGAGTGCATGCGCAACGCGTGCGTGTGATAACGGTATGATAACGCTGGGAAAACCTCACGATGATTGATGTGTGTCGAGGCGCAGAGGCGGATTAAGGCATGTTCAACATCATGTTCAGGGTTCGTCACACATGCAAAAGAGCCTTTCCCCAATATTTATAGTTACACTTGCTTTTGGCTTTAATGATTGGCAAATTACAAGACCTAATGCTATTGTAATATAAGACAGAATTAAGACACGAATTAATAATGTACGAATGTAGATTCGTTGAATCTAACACATTTTATGTGTCCTTGTGTTGCGATTCAATGGTCACAGTAGTAGATAGACAGAAATAGACAGACATACAGAGAGCAAGAAAGACCGGAAAATAGTTTAATAGGTAGTAAAAGGCTTTAGGCTACCGTTTGGGTTTGACCTCGTGCAGGTAGAGAATTCGACCAGGCAAGAAGAGTTTGTGCTGCACTCTGCTTTCACGATCATTATTATTGCAGTGAACGCCGACCTGTATGAATACGACACACACATCACATACATTATATTTCTATGCAATTCCATTCTGGATTAGGCAGAACCAAAGACTATGACGTATATAGGCATATTCACAGTGCTCGATAAGTCAGAGGGGGCGGGGGGGTTACACCCTCAGCTTCTGTTACAAGGGAATTGACATTGCATGAAATTCTTCAGATTCTCAGAAATTTTCTTCATCAACTCATCCCTTCTGCTTCTTTTTTGACATATCTGATCATGCCCACTCATAGTTGAATAGAGTTAGGTCTATATATATATATATATATATATATATATATATATAGAAGTATCAACAGTTTATCGGGATTGGATTAAGAAAGATTGGACAAAGTGATAATTCTGCATTAAGTGCATTTTTTTTATGAAGAAACATGTAGGGTGTAGGCTATCAAGCTACATGCAAGGATCCTTGAATGGATAACCACTGCTCTGCATGGATGACCGTTCCTTCTGTATGGTCTATGGTACCACTCGGGTACCCTATGGGTTCTGCTCGATTGAGTATTCCCAAAGGTTATGTCCTCGGGCCTACTCTATATAATATAATCTAGACTTCTAGTCTTGTGATGTAGCTTTTCGGTCTTTGGATATATAGCAGAGTTCGCCATGTAGGCCTACACTCGATTTCCAATAACTTCTCAGCTATGATCCAGATCCGTTACTTTGGTGACAAGTTGGACCGTACGGGCGCTCACGTTTGCTCCACATGCAGTCCACAATTTTGAGCCCTCCTTTGCCCATGACTGCTAACTATCAGCTAGTGTGGAGCGAGCGTGCGCCCGTATGGTCCAACTGGACACCAAAGTCCTATTTGAGATACATGTATCCTTGATGGCCCAATTGGCGTGCAAGGGGCACTTGTAGAACGTGGAACCCAAACAGCGAAACATATTTCTGTCCTTGAGGGGATGTAAAATTGGAACCAAAACCGGAAGTCAGTTGACATCTCGCTAATTAATTAGCTGCGCACGCGCGTTCTTAGAGTAAGGCAGGTTTAACGTTTCTGTATCGCCTGCGCTGGTAGTTATGAAAAACCGCGTATCTCTTATTCGCGAATACGTACTTCGAGAATAAAGATACGCCTTGTATGGTATTCGCAAAGGATGGAGTAGGCTACACCGTGGAATAACTTCGCCAGCAAACAGAACGGCGCCGGGAATATTCCTGCAGACGTCATTATTTAAGTGATTATAGGTTAATAGTCTAGGTTATAGGTCTAACGTCTAACGAGTGGTCTACGCGGTCAACTTGGTAACGAATGAAAACAATAATAATAATGGAGTTTCGGTGCCGTGATTCGTACAAATTCAGAGCGATTATGACAAAAGCAGTTGGCTTGAGAGAATAGTAAATTTTAACAGATAAAGAAATATTTGGCATAAAAGAAAAATGACTTATAACAGATAAATAACTATTTCTCGGAATATGGAAGTTTCGCGATGGGTAGGCGAATTTGTCCGACACTGGTAGACACTTTAGATGTTTATCGTCGGCAATACAAACTCCAAAGGAAAAGTTCGCTCACAGATGCACACAAAAAGGCTGAAGGATGAGGACTTGGAAAGTGTAATAAGGGTTATGAGAGTGTATGATACTTGGACGGAGTCTAAGGAAGTTATGAAAGACAGTATTCAGGAGATCATATAAAAACACATAGCACAAATAAGAGGAGACATTTGGTAACACGAAAGGTTTAAAAAAAGAGGAGGGCGAGGAATTAAACTTTGGATGAATTTTCAGAAGTTGAAGAAGGAATCAAAGAACGGGAATGTGACAGTGTAGAAAGACTCGAGAATATACACCGACTACAAGCCTATACTTCTTCTGAACCACTTGAAACCCTTATCATGCTATCCGATGTTACATAGGATTCTTCTCCTTAACCACTTGAAACCCTTATCATGCTCTCCGATGTTACATAGGATTCTTCTCCTTAACCACTTGAAACCCTTATCATGCCATCCGATGTATAGGATTAGGCCTAAACCCGCATATAATTATTACACACTTAATGTAAATCTTCGAAAATTTCTCAGCGTCCACAGGCAGAAAAGGAAAAAGCCGGTGAATAAATTTAGCCCTCCGACGTCATGTCGGAGAGCTAAATTCATTCACCGACTTTTTTCCTTTTCTGCCTATTTCTAATATACATATATATTAGAAACATATACATATATATTAGAAACAGGCAGAAAAGGAAAGAAAGGGTAGGGCCATTGGAAAAGAACGAGAGAAGAGGGAAGTTATTTGAAGTGGGAGCTACAGAAGTATTCAATAAATACTTAAGATCATTCATTGTTTTTGTAGGAAAAGTAAGGAACCATCTCTGAGCCCATTTAAGCATTTCTGACATTGGAAGTAAAGGGCTCACACAGTTAATATATGCCCTATTCTAAGGAAAATGTGGTATAACAGCTAAAATGGTTGAAACTGACAAAAGTTCATGAGTAAATTAGCTACATCCTTAATTCTTACTTGGAGGGGGGGAAGAAATTGGAGTGGTCTTAGCATAGAACTTCAATAAATCCTTACATGTTTGAGTGTGCCTTCATAGTACCATTGCTTAAAAAGGGAAACTTAAGCGAACCACATGGCACATAGCCTAACTATAGATCAGTCGAACCGGCATAAGTAACAAGTTGTCTGGCTGGATGACAGTGTTAAGTGGAGTGCCTCAAGGAATAGTCTTGGGCCATTGCTAGTTATACTTTTTCAGTAATGACATAGATGACAGAATTTTATCGACAATTTGTAAGTTTACACATGCAAAACTATTTAGAGCAGTGGGTGGTGAAACAGAAGTGACGATGCTGCAGGATAATCTTAGAAGAATGTTCAGAAGGTCATATGACTGTCAGGTGCTGTTTAACTGGGGAAAAATCTCAGTAATTCATATGGGAAGAGAAACAGTGAGTTTTCATTAAATAGGGTAAGGCTTTGAAAGTGAGCAAGGAAGAAAGGGACTTGGGAGTGATTATGCACAAGAGTACAAAACATGCAAGACTGAGGCAGCAAAGAAGGATAACAAAGCTAGGCATGATTAGAAGGGCAATAAGTCACCAAAGACTGAGGTTGTATGCATTACTAAATAAGCCACAGTTTGAATACTCCATATTTAGAGCTAGACATGGCAAAGTTAGAGAAAGTGGAAAGATGAGCTACAAAATTATATGGGGCTACAAGCCACAAAGAATGGCTGAATAGGTGTGCACTAACAACATTGGAGATTACGATGAGCAACGGAGCCCTAACTGAAGCCAACAAGATTGTTACTTGGAAGGGGACTGTGCATTCATGCAGTCATATAGGTTTTTGGAATTAGGAAGGCGTCTCGGGGACATTGGCATGAATTATTTAAGAAATCGAAAGGAGCCTAGGCATACATGTACATTCTCAGTTCAAGAGTTGTAGAATGGTGGAATAGTTTGGATGATAGTGCTGTCACTGCTTTTAAGAGTAAGCTTGGAAAATTGGGATATTATTCTAATAATGTTCCAGGTCAAATACTGCAGTGGTTCTAGCACAGACTAAAAGTCTTTTGAATCACTTTTAACCCTTAATTGTTGTTTTACACTGAGCCTTTATATAAGCCCTCTGTGGTTTCTATTGACACTGTTTGCCTAGTTTAAATTTATGACCTATATTCAATTAATTCAAGTAGTTTTCCCAGCCTGATTCTAAATCCTATAAATTATGATGACATTTCTAGTTGCATTGCCTATAGAAAATTCTAAAACGCATCAATGAGCTTAGGTATCATACACTCTCATAACCCTTATTATACTTTCCAAGTCCTCATCCTTCAGCTTTTTTGTGTGCATTTGTGAGCACATCTCTATCCCTGACAATTCCATTTGAGCTTTATTTTGTTGCCACGTGTTATAGTCTCACAGGGCAAGAGTTTAATTTGAGGATGGACTGGATAAAACGGTTGGAGAAGGAACCAATTAAACAAAATCAACGGTAGGCCATGCTATATCCATGCTATATACAGCATACAGGCGCGACCCTTCGAATGCAATATCGTCGGGTGCCGCGTGAAAATTTTTACATCTTTGACGGCGAAAATGAGGCGCAGTAGAAATTTCGCCGTCGGTGAAAGCGACGGATTAATTATAAAACCTGCTCTTATAATTAAAAATATAACTCGCTACACCGGCGTAGGCCAGTTTATGTCGGTAGTAGAAGATACGCCTACCGACATAATTACCGGCCCTGCAGTGTAGAGTAATCATGTTACCCACACCTATACACGGTCTTTAAATACTCACATATTGGCTATTTGCCTCCATATCTGGCCTGAAATTAGAATCATTGAACGCATCAACAGCGTCTTGTTCCGACGGTTTGCGACAACAAAGTGCTGTGTTGAGGATCTCTCTGCCCAATACTTGATACTGAAACGCCAGCATTAGGATCGTCAATTACTTATCACACTCAAAATCCAGTAAGAACCTATACCAACCAAGTAGTAGAAGATGTACCATACGGGGCCATTCAACCTAACCATAGGTTAAAACCACTCCCCTAATAGGTTAAAAACTTTTTTTATCCTATAGCCTAGGTTAAAAAATCACCAAAAACAACATCAACCTAACCATAGGTCAAAACCAACATCAACCAATAACCAGGAAAAAACGCCAGGAAATTTCCAATAGTTTCGACCTGGCGTGCACAAACCTATACGCATGGTCAAAAACTCCACCTATACTCCCTATAAGTCAAAAGCCAAGGGAATTTCCAAAGTTTTCGATAATGGGAAATTTCCAAAAGTTTCAACGAGACAGCAGTTTCGACGATGAGACAATGATGCTCAGAAGCTTTAAGATATGATAACATAACTCAGCTATTAAATATAGGCATAAAGCTGAGAGTAGCCACAACTAAACTTTCCTAAGATAGCGCCCTCTCAACTTTCAATATTTCTACAGCGTCCACAAAAGCGAAGTCGCGGGAATCAGCTTATTCACAGGCGCGTGTGCAAGTATAGAATGAATATACCTTTGGTCTGTTACACGAGTTTATGGCCTTAGTCATTTGGTCTTTCAACTTCTCCATTGTAGCGATGCCGAGTCTCGGAATTACATCAATTCCGACAACGATGGAACAGATGTAGCTCTCAGTATGACGAGATAGAGCTAAACTGAAAGAATTCAGATATAAGTTTAACCGTCTATAATGTTAGTTCACTTGTTCAACTAATGAGCATTGGTGATAGTAGGCCTATACTCACAATATTAGAGATTAAGGTCATCCAACAAGAAGGTGTCACGTAAGTCTATCCTGTTTAGCCTATCAATTGCCACGCGAGAGAGAAGTGTCAGCCCCTGAAGCAAGGAGTGGCATGTCATGCTTGTGAAACTGACAAAACGTCGTCGCTCTATAACCAGTAAGGCATACAAATGTAGTCAGTAGATTGTTTTTATAGTCTACAGATGCATGTATGCATGCATCTAGACTCGACATGTAATTTTTACAGCGCCTTTTAATATTGTTGCATATCTTAAATTACACAAAATTACTGATTGATAGCGCTCGATTAGACATATATGGTTGCAACGCCATTTAAGCCTATATAAATTTCGTAAGTAAATAGTTCAACTAGGCCTATACATAGACGTGTGCACTTTGCACTGTGCAGTATACGCAACCTGAGTAGCCATCCGGGAGGAGAGAAGGCGAAGCAGATCAGTTGAGGAAATATTGGGCGCAGAATTACAGCAAGAATGGCGGCCGCTCCTGCACCCAGGCTGTGACCCGTTAAGACCAAACGATACCCCTACAAAAAGCAAGAGAAAGCGCAAGTCTAGCCCGACCCAACTTACCCAAGCAAACATCTAGATTTAAGAGTTCACTTTGAAGGTAGAGGGCCTCGCTAATTCGGATCGAAACAGACAAAATAGTATTTGCCTGTAGAGATAGAGGTAGCCATATAGCACACGTATTGCATAGGTAGGATAATAATAGGCCAAAGGCCTACTAAACGTTAATTAGTATGAATAATAGAAAAACAGTGGACTATACATGCAGGTCCTATACATATAATATTATGGCCAATATGCTGCACTCGAGTATTTGAAAATCAAACGTTTGCATTTCAGTTCTTCACTTTTTATTTTCTATTTTTTTTATAATCACTTTAGTTTCAAAACTGAGCAACCGCAGTATGATTACAAGTAGGCCTATTTCATGAGATTACTGGATTCCTTGAGAATGCTGTTTCCAGAAGTCTGAGGGATCTTATCGTCGTTTCAATGTAACGCGCAGAGTTAAGAATTCCTTTGTGAGCCTTGGCATCTGAAACTCCGTCGACGATCATGTCTTCCAGTCCAGCGTCCATGTCGGTTATTGAATCCTGTGAATGGAAACAGAGTATCACGTTTCTTTCATTAAGGGCATGGTCATTTAGTTATAGTAATCGTAATCTCCAAACTTCTACAGCGCCACTCGAAAGCCAAGCGCAGGACACGAGTTTATTCACGAGCGATTCGTCAAGTTGGAAGTCAGAGAAGGCGCACTGGCGGAGTAGCTGTTAAGGCGGGGTCGGCTACATGTAGGTCGAGAACTGCATGAAATGCGGATCGGCATAAGAGTTTTTGGAGAGTCAAGACTTTAGTTTTTTTGAGAGGAAAGCCCGAGGGTAATGGATAGAGGAGACGGAGGCCGATGATGGTGAGTGATTGTAATCCAGTAATCTCATTTCAAAGTCGACGAATCGAAAGAGTGCGGAATTCATGAGGCCTATTCAGGACGTTGAAATCATGAAATATTTCGAAATACCTCTGAGTGCATGTCCAAAACATCCAGTTTGACCAACTGCATGTGGACGATCGTTCTCCCAACCCAACTTATCCCAGTTCCACTTAACCTCAACTCCACTTACCCCAACCCCGTTTACCCCAACCCATGGTGTCGCGCCGGGATAGGCCTACATTGCAGATTTCTGCGGCCTAACATCGTCGTGTTCAGCGGGCCTACAGCTGCGTGGAGCTGCGCGTGGAGACCTTCTTAATTGTCCCCAAAACCAAGACCATTTCTCTGTCGCAGGACCGGGCTGCTGGAATAGCCTCCCGCCTGAAGTGCGTTCTGCGGAATCGATAGAGATCTTCAGGGCACGACTGAAATCTCACCTGTTTATGAAGGCTTATTCCTGATTAACTGATATAGTCATTGTCTATAGTATGGGTTTTCTTCTTAATTTGCTGACTACGTCGTTGTAAAATGCCCTTGTAGCGGCATGGCTGAGTTACGGCGCTCTAGAAATTGTCCGTTTAATAATGTATAATAAATAACCCATTGGTAGATGGCGATAGACGCCAATGATCAAACTGCAGAATTATGCCAATTCGATTATGAAAATTATATGCCATATCAATTACCTTGACAGACAGCGTTCCTCTGATAGCTACAACAACTGCCTCCTGAACGTGGTCCATGGCTACGTAGAACGGTATCTCGTGAATCTACAGCAGAAATTGGAGCAAACAGACATTGACACCGGGCAAACGAACATCGTATAGACTTAAACATAACTGTTCATTACTCGCTAACATTACTATTCCTGAAGCGCCGTTACTAAATGATTTAGACATTTATGACTTCAAGAGACGGCTAGAGCTGAGATGGTACATCGGTGAAGCTTCTTGATCCCAGCGGGAACGACTCGCTACACTGTCACTTGGATAAAATAGGCAGAGATCCTATTCTGTCATGGATGGATTCTCTTCTGTGGTGCATCTAATCCAAATGAATGTACGAAAGACTATTAGATGAAGTGTTTATCTCTCAGAAATAGCCTTATCGAACTGTATCTGGTAATCACTGATCAGGCAAAATACAAAATTGAAGAATATTAAGATGAACCTAACAAACCTGGCCTTTGAAGGACTCAAAGTAAATTTTTAGTATAGAATCCACATAACCTAAGAACTATGAAACTATGGAGTTAAACTGATATATACATATCAATATATTGGCATTTTAAAAACAGGCCAATACGACAGATAACTTGTGATTATGGATCTATAAAAGTCGTTATGCTTAGACTGTAATAGGAAATACTGCTGAAGCAACTAAGAATTTTATGTAATTCAGTATTAATGATATTCAACGATGTCAGCTTTGTACCTTATTGGTAAAATTAGCATAAATGATGTCCTCGCTGGATATGCCTGTCTGTCGCGTAATGGCAGATACATTGCAACTGCAGCAGTTATCACCCTCTGCAGCTTCCTTCCTGCCAGAGGTTCGGATGCAGGAACAACACCTGAATGAAACAGCAGAATATACACTACTCATCACCACACTGTCTTGTTGTTGTTGTCGTCATCATCATCGTCGTCGTCATCATCTAATATCATCAATTAAAGTGTTGCAACTTGCACATAATTATATCTATCAACAATAGGCTGTCTACTTATTCCATAGACCAATACTGATTTGATGCACCTTTCTATAATTATAAATCTGACCGTGTTCTTTAGACCAACAAGGCGCAATTTGTTTTATAGAAGCCTAAATATATATATATATATATATATATAAAGAGAGAGACAGACAGACAGAGTGAGAGAGAAAGAGACTGACAGACACAGTGAGAGAGACAGAGAGACAGACAGAGAGACAGACAGAGAGACAGGCAGACAAACAGAGAGAGAGGAGAGAGAAAGAGAGGAGAGAGAGCGGAGAGAGAGAGGGAGGAGAGAGAGAGAGAAAGAGAGGGAGAGACTTGAAGTAAACGACAGACGACGTCGACATAGGCCTATATAATATAATTAAACAAACCTATGCCTTTCCTAAACATAGTTTTCAACAGCAAGCAGGCGTTTGTAGCGTGACCAATGCCAGGAATGACTTAGGCCTACATAATAAATTATTATGTGTTAATACTGTTTCAAGAAATGCGAAAACTTGAAAGTCACGCCTCTCGGACACTAGGACTTCTTCTTAGGTTAGGATCGACAGTGGCTGACTTCCGGCCTCTCAAAATTTAACTTAAGATCTTCTGGTACAAATCACACATAGGTTTCTTAAGTCATCATCTGCGGCAACTCTTTTCGTGAGTTGTGGAAAAAAATTAGGCCCTATGCATTCTTGCATTCATTATTATTAGTTTATAAGTCGTATTTTTTTATGCAACACCGTGATTGTTTAAAATGGTGCCCACTTGCAGCCGGCGGTCAGTCTGCACACACCCGTACAAATATTGTTGTAAACAAACAGCGACCATCCGTAACTGCCCATGGCAAAATCCATGAAGTGATGAGCCAATGGAATAGTCATCCAGTCATCCGGATGATGACGTGGACGTGGACTGTTCATCTCGATCTTCGGTAGGGAACTGACAGCTAAAGCAGATGGTGATGCAGAATACGGTATCGAAGCGAACTCTGGAGAATTCTTTCTTCGGGTTTGTTCCTTTTTGACAAGTAGTAATCCAGCGGTTACGTCAGATGTCACGAAATCGACGCCCTGAAATTGGACAGGTGTGCTTTTTGATTTGCAACTCATGAAGGAACTGGAACACTATCCAGGTGAGTAGCATTGTGATTGGCGGCATGTCTGATGACAAGTTATTGCAGAAGGCAAATATAACTGTCGGCAGCCATGCGAGGCGCGGATCACATTTTATAATACATATGATTTAAGTTTTAACAACACGCCGCCTAACGAATGAAGGACCAGTCAACCTTATATGGTTGCTTAGATGTGATCAGTAATCGATTGAGGCCCAAATCTATCACGCAACGGCGCTCCAGAAGCGTTCAGATTATACTAGAAGGAATAGAAGCCGTTGCCTTTGCGAACACTGCATAAGATATGCCAAATGAGGATTGATTTTGGGGCTTGCATACTCGACGTACCATAGTAGGCCCAATGTTAGTAGCCTAAGTGCACGTACATTACCTATAAAGCAAATACGTATGATTACGCTGACAGTGTGCATATATATACATATATATATATAGGTCTGTACTACATACGCTGAGATATTCAGTGATGAGAGTGGCAATGTCATCCAACGCATCTGAAGTCCTGTCGCTACGGATGTTGACGCAACAGCAGAACAGGCATTTCAGCCTACAGTAGACAGATCGGTAATTAATAAATATATATATATTATATATATATTATATATATATATATATATATTATATATATATTATATATATGGAGAAAAACAAAATAATGCACGTAATAGATTCCTCTGCAGAGGCTTCAATGTTGCGAATCGCAGAACGTCAGAAATATCAGACTGAACGAAGATAACTAAGGTCCAAATATGGCCATAGACCACGTGGGCATAATCACTTAAAAGTTAAAACCAATCAATGACCCTAACTTTCAAGAAGTAGGCCTAGATTAAACAATGGTCTTTATTAGCAACGTGAAAAGGATGAAGAAAAGTTTTTGTAATATAGGCGCTAGATAGGAACACTTAATTACAGGCCCTAATTAAGCATAAGCCTATGATGCAATAATTTCCATTTCAACAATTTCATTGGAATCTTCAGCAAGTCGTTAGACGACCAGCCACTTTTACCACGAAGACCTACATGTAGGCTGTAGGCCTACACAAAGGTGATAAAAACTGAACATACCTTCTCGTCCAAGATTTTTTGTCGCGTGAGTTCAGTTCGGTGTCGGTGATGTTCGGAATCCCCCGTGGATCAAATAGAATGGAGACCCCGACTAAAAACAATCCAATCACGATCCACATCATAATGACGAAAACCCTCAGAGCATCAATCGCTGCATCGGAGCAATGCATCGTATCAGCACCGAACGCTACATAGGTGCCAAACGCAACGAAGCAGAGTTCGACTATAAACAGCAGAAGCTTTGCTACGAGGACCTTGGCAACGTGTCGACGAGGGTGTGCATTTGCTATAGTTCCCTGCATGCTGAAGAACACCATCACGGCACAGACGAATATGGACAGCGACAGAACGACGATCATTCCGATGTAAAACCCCAACAGTTCAGATTTTATAGGACACGTTTCGTCTGCCTCGACGTACACAATGACAGCAAAAACGATCAACCTACAACAGAAATAAATTTATTTGCGCTGGTTAGAAGAAGAAATGTACTGGTGGCGCAGTAATATGAAAGCTTGCGGCGATTTGGAGATAACGTCATAATATTTAGGACACAGATTATAGGAAAATTTCGGGAGGTAATTCTTTCACGTTCTTTCCCCCAACTTAGCAAGCGAAGAAGTAGAATTCCTACAAATTCCCTCGCCAGGATTTTCGGCCCTGCATATAAGTAGGCCTATATGTATGCGTGTATACATGTAAGCATAGCATACATGTATGCATGTGTGCAATGTATGTATGTATGTATGTGTGTATGTTTGTATGTATGTGTGTATGTATATGCGTGTGTATGTATGTATGTGTGTATATATGTATGGAGGCCTATGTATGTACGTACGTACGTACGTATGTATGCATGCATGTATGTATGTATGTATCAATGCATGTATTTATGTATGTATGCATGTGGCCTTTGTATGCATGCATGTATATATGTATCAATGCATGTATTCATGTATTAATGACAAGTTTGAGTTCAAAGTCCAAACCATGCTGTTCGTAGTAGTATTTCTGCGAAAGACGAGAACACAAAGTCGTCCGAGGCCACCCTCCATCTCCTACCGAACAGCACAATGCCTGGCATAGTTTGCAGTGCCTCGTGTATAGTGCAGCCTCCACACCCTATCTCACTGAAATCCGGATAGTCCTCGATATCATCAGGCCTATCATGAACTTCGAAGTCTTCGACCCTTCATCATAACATGGTAAAACAACTGTACATGGCATTTGTCTAGCACATAATAGGTCTACATATTGACCGAATGCATATAATATTCTTCACACAGTGCTCGTGTATGAGGTATTTATACATGCGTGGGCTTGTGCGATCACGGGAGTATATAGGCCTATACTAAGGCAAGTAGTTCAGCTGAAACACAACAAGACAGAGCTTGTGCAGCATTCTATTTGCGCTTTGCACTACAGTAGGCTCAAGCCTAGTACTTACACAGATTGCATTGGTCTGTGTACACTACAACTTATCAGGGCAGTCAGTCTCAGAGTGGTGATTAGGCCGAAACGTGATAAGACAGACGAAGACGGAAACAAAAGGCAGAGCAAGCTAGCCTCTGAGCGTACAAAGAACGGATTCTACAACGGTTATACTGCTACAGAAGTGGCGGCCTTAGACTCTTTGGCGCCCTCTGGGGAATTCATCAGCCTCTCTGGCACCCTCGGGCGAAGTTTTCAGGGCACCCTGCAAAAATAAGGAAATGGCTAGAACAAGTGAATTCTATACGGGGCCTATATTATGCCTAAAAACTCACGTAGCGCCCGACCTAAGGTCTGTACGCCATAGGCTGCGTCAGAAATCTCGAGATCACTATTAGATTTTGTGATTATAGAGAGCAGTAGCCACGTTTATCTCATAACTTCCCTTCGACTTTCGTAAACTCTCTATTTCAAAGCAGGTTGAATTTGCTTGCATACTGACGTTCTTGACTATACTTCACCTCCTCCTTCGTTAACTTGCAAATAGGCCTAATTAGGTTTTGACCTAATTCACAAGATATTTTCATTAATCAACTTTTGAAAAGTTTGATATTGGAATGACTTCTTGCACAGATTCCGTCATCCAAACTACTCATCAAGTCACAGAAGAATGGCAATAGTTTTTTGGGCAAGCGAAATCAAAGCTAACAAAAGTTAACATTATTTTGTGTCAATTGTGATCGTAACCAAAAATTTGTAAAGTGCAGCTCCTGACCCAAGTTGGTAGCTGTGTGGAAAATAGGAAAGCCTTCAAGCACTTCCGAAACCGAGCAGAGAAAGAACTAGTAGCTCCACACAAAGGGGAGAGGGTGACTATTCCAACTGGAGGGACCCACATAAGCAAATCTCCTTGTAAGGGCTGTAGTAGTGCACATGCAGGTCACCAGCAGGAATCCACACTTGGATGAGTGGATATGGAGAGCACCTCGGGACAGAGTTAAAGAGCAGGCCAGGGCAGATAAACGAGAGTTTTGCATCAGCATGAAAACTTTAAACTGTATGTATGCGAAGGTGCAGAGGGCCAATGAAGAGATTCAGGGATGGAAGATGAGATGTGGGCAAATTTAGGAATGCCACCAATAAGTCGGGCAGCAGCATTAAGCATAGATTGGAACTTGCATAGTCCTGACAAGAATATGTAAGAAAACACTTGATAAAATTTAGCTTATTTATTAACACAAAAATACAAGACTCAAAACATGTTTGTGGAACACATTTACAATTTACTATTTACATTCAAAATTACTACAATCCCCAATAAATCTAATAACTTACACTGTACAATAATTTACATTAACGTTCACTATCAAACGAGTTACCACAGATAAAATTAAATTAGCCATCTGTCATTTAACAAGGGGTTGAGTGGATAAATCTTCTGGACTCGGAGGTAGAGATGCATTGTTCCTGTGCAATTGTGCACTGTTCAGCTTTCCAGATCTAGACTGTGATGGCCCACATCCAGAGTGGCAGATCTGTGAACGGTTGGTGAGACTCTGTTGGATGCTTTCCTGTTGCCCCGTTCTGACTTCCAATGAAGAGTTGTCGTAGTCGGATAAAAGTTTTAAACTCGTTTCATTGCTATTGTTCTTTGGCTCAACAAGTGAAATTGTTTTCTCTGAGTTGAAAGGCTTATATATATTTCTGTTCGTAATTCCTCTCGTTTCTTGACTAACAACTGAAAATGGCAACAGATAGCTATTTTACCTACTATGTAGTATACTTTCAAGTAAACCACAATGATAATAATTTATAAAAAATCTATCATGTTTCAAGTAACACAATGTTTCAAATCCCATTTAACAGTAAATTTGAACCAGTTGTAGTAAAGAGGTCGAATATGCTTATCATGCACAAGTGCACAAAATAGGTTACATAGTGTTCTCTAATCAAACTTCCACAGTGAGATTTTTTAAGTTCAGCACGTAAGTAAATGAATGTGGCAGGTTGCACATTTTACTTTAAAATTCTGTTCCTTTACCTCAGTAATTCCTTAGCATAACTGGCTTATTAAACACAGTTCTTTGATAAGGCTGCAAAAAGATGTGCAAGCCATCAGCTTAAAATTATCAAAATCCAATAAATCTAAAATTTGTACATGAAATTGTCAAAGCAGTCACTAGGGATAAGTGTTTACTGCAAAACAAAAAGGATGAAATTTAAAGTTATACCCAATGGTCGCGTTGACTGTCGTTTGACGTAGCACGCAAACATCGCAAGAATGAAGATGACGATTATGGTGAAACACACCACGAGTATGATGATAATGGTAACGTAGTATTTATGTGAATCCACATCCTCCTGCTCTAAAAACAAGCACATCAGCCTTGATTAGCAGATAAAAAAAATTTATCTGGACAAACTTCGCTATATTCAAGTGAGTAGCCAGATTCACTAATCTGTCTTCCAGAAACCTCTGTAAATATTACGTTTGGTGAAATTAATACTTAATTTTGAATTTAATATCTTGATTACTTTAAAAATTAGGACACACTTTTAAGGTAACTGAGATTTGTCAGAAGGCTAACCAAAATTGAACCATGTTCTGTTGCCAGAGCTACCACCTACTTCCTACACAATAGTAAAATTCCTATCTTCAAAAGGTTATCGTACAAAGAATTTGCCACTTCCACAATATAATGTGAATACTATTTTGATCAGTCATTGTTGCTAATTTATGTTCAAATATATTTAATATGCATATTAAACTGATAGACACGAAAATCTGCCTGATAAGGAGTATCAGGCAGAAGGTCCGCTTAAGAAGTTCACTAAATATGTCGCAGGCCATTAAAGACGAACTGTATAGGACATTATCTACCAGTGTTAAAAGAAGCTTTAATTTCATCCTGTCCTTTTGTGTGAATTTAGCATGGATGTTTTTACACTAAAGCATTGCATTGCCAGTACAGACAACTCTGGAAAGGGAACAAATGCATGATATGCACTTTCTTTAAGTAAACAATAAACAAAATAAACAGCATGAGCAAATGTTCATGTGTTAGCACATTAATCAACTTTAAATCTCTTAATATTAAGGTTAATAATTAGCAAGAATTAAAACTAACCTTCAGGTTGAATGCTCTTCTCAACATGCACTAATTCGTTTCCCTCGTTAAGTGATTTGATATAGTAGTACCCTATAAAACAAATAATGCACTCATTAGATATATAAAACAGTGACAATTATGTCATTATAATAGGAGCAGTCTCTTAATCTAGCCCTGTGGCTGTCATGGGTATGAAGTGTTGGTGACTTCCTTTCTTAGCCTTGACATATGAGGACTGAACCCAGTCCCCTCCTTTATCATCTCACATTCCCACCAAAACTGTATGATGAGTGTATTCATTATAGCTGAGTTGGCTGGGGGGTGGACGGGGTTTGAGATGAGTCAGAAATCTCTAACCAAATTTCTACTCTAGTAGGTATTTGAACCCCAACCTCATGATTGACTGTCCAACACAAGACTATTATGTCATTAATGTTGCCATTAATCAAACTGTTGCCAATTGACCAATGTGTCATCAAATGAGTAATGTTCTTATATACTGAGTACACCTTACATACTGAAACACCTTTAAGAATATAAACTCCAGAGCAATCAGAACAGATGCATATTTGAATTTCAACGGCAAATATCCATAGACCTTAAATAATTTCTCATATTTTATTTCAAGTTGCACTAACATTTGCACAAGTTTAAACACTGAGAGTTGCCCTACCATTATCAATGCATAGTTTACCATAATACATAGACCCTACAGATATAAATAATTCTTTCAATATCATACGTTTAGAAATCAGAAACTAAGTTACGATAAGAAGTACATGGATAATTATAATCAATGAATGGTTAACATCCCTAAAATTTATATAAATGTATTAAATATAAAATAAGAAACATTTACGAAAACCTGTAGCTAATAACTTAATTGACGAATACAATAATTATACACTGTTTCATTTCTTTAATTGTAAATCACTAGTGTTTAAAAGTAGGTATACAATCATGGCAATGAACAACACTCACAATCACAGATTCTTTGGCACTCCTTAATCGCTTCTTCATCACCTGTGATTCTACTTGGGTGACAGTCATCATCACAAGATGCACAACTGTTAATGACCTACAAACACAATATTATAAGCTTTCATCTTACAAATGAGTTCAGTTCAGCAGTTATTGCATATATATATATATATATATATATATATATATATATATATATATATATATATATATATATATATATGAATAAGCATGCATTGTTAACATTACCATAGTATATCAACCATATGAAGCCCTTATGACAGTATTTCCACATGATCTTTAAAATCTATTTCACTCAAAAATTTTAGATCAAGATGTGCCCCATGCGGCCTTATTATAAAAGTTCCGCCATGTGAAAAGATACGTTTTATAGGTGCTGAAGACCTAGACTTCTAAAAATGAGCTCAAGTGCACTCAAGACTGCAAAAAAGATTGGAAGAACTGAGTAAGTTAACTACTTAGCTAGCTATTTAATTCTCATAGATGTGAAAATTGATGACACCAATATGTCATTGATGCGACCAATATGTCATTGATGCGATTGGTAAAAGGCAGGTTGAGCCAAACACCCCTCAATTGCTAAGCTCACACTGCAGCTGTAGGGTATAGTGTCCGTCACTTTTACTATGAATTGGAATGAGTTTCTCAATCAAAGTTTAGTGCCTAATTTGTTTTTTAAGCAATAATAGATAGTTTCTTCTACATTACATCTCATAACCGGTAACTATGAATCGAAAAGAGATGACAAGTGAAATTACCTGATCACAGTAGTGAGTCACACGATTGCACGGCTGATTGTAGCATTCTTCATAAGGTGCCCTAACATCCACTTCCACCTTAGGCTTTGACATGGGTGTCGCAGCACAGAGGCCAAGTGACCATGCGACAATACAACTCAGACCGAAAATCATCGCGTGTACACCCATGTCCGAATAACTCAGAAGTCAGTCACTTTCAAGCAGATTCAACTTAAAGTTCGTTCACACGAGTCTTACAACGTTACTTACACGACAGAATGACGATTATTAATACTTAGCCAAAAATTCAACGTCTCAAATAGTCAGATAATCAATTGAACTTTAGGATGCACGTAATTGAACAGGAAATTTCACAGTGAGCGTAAAATAACGGGAATTCCACGGCACATATCGCACAGATAAGAGATGCGATTTCGTGTGCGCCTAAAATAACTGACCTGACCCGACATTAATTTCAAGAACCAATAAGCTGCTTCCAACCGGCCAATGAAAACTACCGACCTTAAAGGCTCTTATGTGATTGCTTTAGTTTATCAATGAATGGGGAAACTCAGAAAACATTCCGGTGACTCAATGTCTCGTAAACTAGAGCGTTAAAATACGACCCACGTAAGTCACGCCCCGTCACGATTTCACTCTTCAATGCAAGCTGCAGTTCTACGTTTTATCGATTGCCCCTGGTGTTATTTTAATTTAAAAAAACATCGCTCCTGCTTATCGTTGATCCGTCGGTCCTTCCTTGATCGAATATGAAAGTCGCCTCGACTGAAAGAGGACGTCCTGGTGTTTAAAAAGCCGCACCAGGATGTTTGTCGAACTTACGAAATCCAGCAGTCGAATCGAAACCATAATATTTGGGTGTATACGGCAAAAATGCCCGTGAATTGATCCACAAGTGGATAGAAGCAATAATTATACTGGATCCAAATTAGATAATGTAGGCCCAATGCAGAAATTTTTACGCGCAATCATTTAAATAAAAATGACGTCAAGTACATAATTGAAAATGATAATTGTTGGCATGAATAAAAATCACAAGACAATGAAATTCTGCACGCATAATTAAGTTACTCATGACAACATGCAAAAATCCAAATTTAATTGATTAATGAAATATGCCATCATCCTTAACAAATTAGATATACATATGTATATATATGTTCATTTATTGAGTAACAAGACAATCTGACGAAAATGCAGAAATGTTAACATGCATGATAATGCATAATAAAAGTACTTGACTGGAAGCTATAAGCATAGTGCACTTTCCAGAATAGATCTACATGGTACAATGCTACGAACATTGGCCAGGATCTTCACACAAAGCAAGTAGTCCTTTGCCTAAATACACCATTCTAAAGTTATTACCTTGAAATGCATAACAATATACAATGGCATTGTTGTTTCCTGCTTCTTACTAAATAATGCTAAGTCAGTAACTTTGCTGAGATTGGTATTTTATGCTGTACAATGTCAGACTTCAGTAAAGTAAAAACTATATACTATGTATTGAATCAACAGAAAAGGACAACATTGCAATAAATTATACTGCTCACATTCAAAAGAACAATTAGAATATTTTGCTTCAATGGCCACCAAGCCCTTATCTGCATATTGCCAGTATTTTGTGCAGGCAAATCTCATGCAGAAGGGTTAACAAAGTTGCCCCCCCTATACTCCTTGATGAGAGCCCTTTAAACACTTACAAGTACCCTGGCACACAAATGCATATATGTTCATACATATGTATTATACATCGTGCAGACACCAATAGCTGGTGATAATGCAAAGTGATAAAAGTACATTTCATTTAAACATGATTCAGATACTAGTGTCTAATGTCTATGTCACAACCAATGCCTCTAACATGTACTTGTACTCCATAATGTTAAACTTCTTTCCATTGAATGGTTGTACTTCATCCATTATCCAAATCACATTATATTACTGTAAAGCAACTTAAAACATAAATATTACACATAAATTATTGGTAACTGAGAAAGCAAAACACAGGTTACACAAAATCAAAGGTAAAAAGTAACAGCAGTAAGAATAAAATTACTGTCATACAAAATTAAACCTAAGTGTTCACCAACAATGACTATCAATTTAAAAACAAAATAGCAAAAAGTTACATACACACATATACCAATAGTTTATAAAACAATTGGAATTTACATCAAGAAACCTCACAAATAACATAAAACTTAAATACTGCAGAGCATCTCACTCACATATTAACAAAAATTAGCAAGAACTAATAAATAAGTACCCAGATACTTCTTCATTTTGCAATAAAGTCCCTTGAAATTACTCAGTTGCTGCCTAGGCTTAGTTTGGATGTTGCCTCTTGTATGATTAGCAACATCAGATTTTGTGGCAGATTGCAAAATGAAGGCAGCTTTGTTATCATGCTCAGATTCTTAGAGATGAACTTGAGACAGATATTTTCGACTTCCTCTGAAAATATAACCACATTGAAACCAGATAGCTTTATTATTTAAACAAACAAACAAACAGCATAAAATAGGTTCAACTAATCCAGCTGTGCATGTCTTATATTAAATGTCACATGAAGTGAAGCAGTCACAGCCATAGAAATACAGTAGTGCATGATTTATATGAGTCTTAGTGTGGCTAGAATGCCTAGGATGTCTAATGTGAAGGCATTTGCTCTTGTAGCCTGCTATCAGAAGATTTTGTCCAATCCTTTTGAAGCCCACATTGCATTCTGGTTATGAGTGAAAGTGATAGTGATATAATATCAGACAATTCATGTTTTTGACCACATTAATATGTAATGTTTCCAGACATTATTATTTCAAAAAGTAAAGTGCCTGGTTCAAAATGCATAAGCCAATTGGCTGAGAAGGCAGCTAAACAAAAACCTTTGTCAACTTGATAGATTACTTTCTCTTAACCCAATGGGAGTTCACCACAGTATCCATAACATAACATGAATTAGATCAGGCAGTTTTCACTCAGGAAAATCCGATAGTAATTTATAAAGAAATTGTTTAGAACTCACCAAGATGTGGCAGTTTCTGTACAGCATCACAGTAGACATCAACAACATTGTCGACTGTTATAAGCCTTCGCAGCTGATAGAAACTCAGAATCTTCATATCATTCAGTGAAAACCTGTCACCAACTGAAAAGAATTGCAACACAATCGTATTTTGATTCATCAGAACAAGTAATTTATACAAAAAGTGTCTGATTCAACAACTAGACTGTTATTGAGCAGATACTTGATGACGAATCATTACAACAGTGAGTTCACATATTCTACACATATATAAAAACACGAACTAACTGCCCAGTCAGCTCCTCATAAGACTTCATAATTACATACATCATACCGACTTACAAGTGGATAACTAACTGAAAGACAAATTCTATCATCATCACCATCTGCTCATTGTTATCCAATTCTTTGATGGTCAATAACTAAAGACAGTGGGGATAAGAACGAATCGCAACGGAAAGCAAGTGTTTTTTTATCTTACTGGGCGCACAACAGTCTAGTTACTCTCATGGTTAATGTGCTTACCTGTCAACTCAAAGGTTAAAATCTCTGCCATCACGGAAAGATGAGCTAAGCTTTTTGCTCCACTATCACCCCTTAGCAAAACCAATTGTCCATTGGTTAGATGGTTAGTTGGCAAAGGAGAGGACTAACCACAGAGACCCACCCTCCCTCATGTTGAGGCTATGACAAAGAAGTCAATAACATTTCACACTCATGGCCACCCACCTCATGGTGTTAGCTTAAGGAGTATCTGATAGATTAGTAAACTCAAATTCACAGTAACACTGTAATGCAGCCTCTGTTTTCAGTGGATTATAACTGCTGCCAAATTAAATCACATAGTATAATACAATTATCACGTTATACTTAAAAACAATAAGCTTATCATCAGTTGGAAATTTTCAACAAGTATTGGATATAGTAATATGTTAAAGGAGTTAACTGATTCCTAATGAATGCAATATAAATGCAGTTTGATAAAGCCCTACTTACAATGTTATAAGTGCACATTGAAGTCAGATAAACATTATTGTGTAATAAATCGTTTTCAGTGCAAAGAAATGTTATGACAAGGAGCAACTAAACTAACGTACTTCTTATAAGCTCTGTCATGTCAAGTGGTGATGCGGAAATATCAAAAGTATTCGTATATATGTAATGCAGCATAGCTATGAATCCGGAATAGCTTATGTCATCCATTTTGATTGGCTGTAACATAAATGTAACATAAATGTACAGAAAAAGCTACATGTAAGTCCACGATGCATGCAAGATGTAAATTAAAAATCTACTTCATGGTGATAGTTATCTACACCTTCTTAGGCATGAAAGGGTTCCATGGTCTGTCTGTAGACAGCACAACCAAGAAAGACTGCTTAATTTCATTAACAAGCAGATAATTAATTATAAAATGTGTCACACACAGCGGCTCAGTTTCAAAAAACAATATTCTCCCACTCCATCTGCATAACTTGTAATTCTACTTGTAACAATCAATATTTTTCTGTTTCTACTTCTTATTAACTGACACTACTTCTAGAATGAACAAAATCCAGAAATTTAACATTTATGAAACTGAATTTGGTAGAAAAATAATTAACCTCACGGTGAATTGCATATTTTAATTGATAACTTTTGTTTGTTTTAGTTAAGACTCATGTGCATATTAACCTTATATTTAAAAGCTGAATTACACTCGGCCGGCCGTGTTTGTGTTAAATTGTACATAGGTGTCCCTACTAGTGGGATCGCTTTGATTCTTTTATGGCATTTCCTTGTGACTGCTATCAACCATAATGATTGTATTTGTATTTTTTGGATTGGTTACAAAATATACGATTTGGTTTGTCTAGACAAACTAAAAACAGGCATGACGTATTGTCATGCCTGTTTTTAGTTTGTCTAGACAAATCAAATTGTCTAGACAAATCAAATCTTCTCCATAAATTCACGACTGTCCCACTATTTGAGATGTGGTTGACTTCAAACATGACATGGATATCAAGGAATCCAACAGCCAGCAGATACTATACCATCTGTCATCTAGCCCTATTATGCAATTGTCTCTAAAGGAATCTTCACATGGTTGGACACTAACGAAATTGAACATTCCAGAACAATACACAGTTTTTTTAAATCTGGTGATATTCACACAGTTTTTTAAAATCTGGTGATATTCACGACAATATTCATATTCCAAATTATTTGTTTGTGTAAAAATGCATTTCAAAAGTTATATTATGTTACATCAACAATTTCTAAACAAATCTATTTATAACCAAACGACCTTCACCTCATTCGATTCCAGCTGTCTACTCTCAAGCATACCATTGCACAGCAGAGCTCGGAAGTAAGAGCTGCGTACGACAAGAATGGCCCGGTGTGCATGCACTTCATGACCCTCGACAGTGAATTTGACATCACTGAGTAAAGGGCTGTTGACAAGCTCCCTCATACTTTCGGACAGCTGAATGATGGATGAAGGCTCAGCTAAACATATGACAAACTGTGCTTTTCACTTTCTTGATATTGGGTCTGAACCCACAGCAATAACAAATACAAGATCTTCAGTTACAAAATCTTTCATCTAACGAATCAATGAAACTTGATAGTGTCTCTTCAAGAAATCTACTCAGAGGCGCTCTCTGCACTGGCCAATATGATGTTAAATGTCATTAAAAACTAATATAATATATAAGTTAGACTGTCATTCAGTCGGGTAGAAGTGACAGTTTTAGAAAAATTGTTCTTTGTAAATTGTAATTTCTGTAATTTTGGATTTTAAAGAAACATTCATCCCAGATATCAGAGCTGCTCAACAACAAAAAATGCAGGTACTTCTGAGGTTTAAAGTATAAAATAAAACTATATTGTTGAGTACATTAAAAAAGAAGTTTAACAGTTTCAAAAAACTAAAATAAGTATGCAGTTTCTACATACAGTATAAAACAATATCTTTGATTAAACATGAGTCACAATGCTTCTTGTTATAAAATAGAAATTATTAAATTATTATTACAATATTCCTATTTCTATTGTCATTATCATAAATTTAATAAATATTCATTTATTGATATACATGGAATGTCACACTGCAAACCATTACAACCTATTAGTTGTTTAGTACCATAGTCTGATTCAGTCGAGTTTCAGATAACATTATAATAAATTATAATAAATGCGAGAATTCTTTGGAGATTCTATCTAAGAGTTCTGTATAGGCCTCACGGGATGAAGTTCTTGTCATCTTTAAATTTATGAAATAAGATTAGGAAAGCAGAAGTAAGTGGAGTTCAAAAGTCATCAAAGGTAGCTCAGAGAAAGACCTTGATACATCCAGACATTAACTTAGGAGATACGCTTAGATAAATCTGACATTAGTTCAGCAGCTTAGCGAACTAGGCAAGGCAAGGATGCTAATAATTGTATTGCAACACTTTCAAGGCTGATTTACTGAGATTGAACAGTGTGTCAAAAATTGTACTTTACCATAAATTTGTTGTTTTCCTTTAATCTTAATGGCATCAATCTCACACCAAGACCCTGCAGCTGTACAATCTAGTTCCAGCTTAAGACGACGGGTTGAAAAGTCTGCCTGCTAGAAAAACATAAAACATGTGAAAAAATCTGCCACATAAAAAATAAGTTTTTAAAGTTCTAAAAAGTTCATGCAACAACTGCATTCTCATTTTATAAGTTTCGCCTATAATATTCAACAATTTGCTTCAGTCTAATATATTTAACTACTTGGCTTTTAAAATTGCACTGTTTGGCATGGTGGCCGAGCGGTTAGAGCGGTCAGCCCGCAACGTTCACTGTGCGCGCGGGTTCGACTCTCGTCCGGGACGTCATTGTGTAGGGACCTTGAGCAAGTCCTTTGCACACAATTGCTCTGCATTACAACTGAGACGTGTGCGCATTTTCAGGCATGACTTATCATGTTAAAGCGCGTTATAAATGCCGAGTTGTATTGCTAACAGTTACACATTCTGAAACATACAATCTGTACCATACCGTTTCAATTGGGACTGTCTGGTGACTTTCTCAGCTGACTGTCCCCATTTATTAGGGAGCATTACATTTGTGTGGTCCATGGGTCCTCCCGGTCCACTTGGGTCTATTCCTCATATCGCCTTCCTCATGGCTTGGGGCTGGGTCCACTTCTGAGATTACTTCTGTCCTTATTGCCACTGCTGTGCAGGGTCACCTGTACGCTGATGACGTTCAGGCCTACTAACACTGCATGGCTTCTAATGCCTCCAGTACTGTTTGGGCAACGAGCCAGACTTTAGGAGCCCTGGAGGCTCGGATGTCGACAAACTGCCTGCAACTCAACCCTTCGAATACTCAATTAAGAAATATGCTAGTAGCACAGAGAGCGAGCTATCAGTTCGGTCTTGCAACAACATTCAACACAGAGGAGAAATATGGACTTTCTGAAGACCGATAAATATGGAATCACAGTAGTCTATTTGTACAGCGCAAATCAATCTTATTTAAAAGCTGTTTAAAAAGTATCCACAACTTAAAAGACCTGATGACAAATGGTTGAACATAAATATGTCATATTTACTATGATTGTAAACATAACAACATCAGCATATCAGCAATTCCATTTAATGCAAGAAAAGTAACAAAATCTGATACAATCAAAACTCTCGATTTCCCGCTTCGATTCACTTTATTCGTCAACCTACAGTGATCGGAGGAGAGAAGCAACGACTATGCTGAATGAGTTGTGGTGCATTGGTCTCCCACAGAGTCTTCCATGCATTGTTGGATGAGTCCCATGCAGATATTCGCATAACTGCTCCAGCATTGAGAGTCTCGTAAATTTCAATTCCAGTGAAATACAAATCATCAGCAAATTCAACCTGAAATAATATGATTTGGCTAAGTAGGAATAAATTGACTGAATAATATGAAGTTAGAAAAATGTAAATGTTGACAAGGTGTTGCCAACATAATAAATGGGTAAATAACAGAAATAATACACCTATTGTCACTTCCATGAGTCCGCTTTCAGGAAAATTTCAGGTTAAATGTCATCCTAAACTGAGATCATATTCAAAACCAAATTTGTAAGTAAAACCTCACATTTTTAAAATTCTCAGTCTCGCACAAAGAGAACATATAGCAGCATCTTACTAAATTATACTCACCACAATAAACTCATTCGCAGTCACACTGCCTTGTGCCCATGCCCCATTAATGTCGCCATATCTCGGGTAAACCAGTGGTTCTCCAATGACATTGTTTGCTGCCCAACTGCAATGTTTCAGTTAGTCACAGTGACACTTGATTCACAAAGACAAGATAACATTTATGATAACATTCAAGAACAAACCAGCAATTTTTTATTTAATAATGCTCTGTTTTCTGTATAAATATATTATGTTTCAACATGAAATGCAAAACAATATTACATACAAAAACTTTCTGACATATGCATAATTCATCATATTTTACATTTTATAAATGCAGAACTAATCAGCTTTAAGATATCTTCAGCATCTCTCAACTTATAATATTTTGCTACCTTGGAAATTCATTCAATATTACTATGCAAGATTGAAACCAAACATAATCATCAAAGGCTCTACTTTAAAAACATTGTTCTATTGAACTACCTTGTTAAGTTATACTGTGAAGAAAATTCAACAACTGCCTTAACCCATAACTCAACAACATCATCCACATCTGCCAAAGTCTGACTTCCAACTCTGGCTGCCATATGCTTAGACTGTGAAAACAGCGACTACCTTCAGAACAAAAATAAAAACATTATTAATATTACTATTACATCCTAAATAAACATGCACTGCAATAAAATTTCAAACTTATCAAACTCGTCTTACACAAAATTACCTTTATGAAAAATTGCAACTACTAAACCATTTGACTTTGCAGCAATGCATATTGTACCTATCAACCCCGATCTGAATACTGACTTATCCACCGACAACAACAGCAGAGTAAATGCAAATTAGCAAATGCCTTAGAATTTACATATGCATTCTAATTAATACGAGTTCAACAACAGTACAGTAAAACGGATCACAGAAGTCACACCAAATGCCCTCATTGTAACTAGTCCCACAATTGCTAAAATGTGTTAAACAACAACTAAAAACTATTATTCTTTCACTATATTTCTCTCTTGGGGGGGGATAACAATCAGAGGTGGGAATTCCCCTAGAGATACCTATGTCAAACATTGAAGACTTCTATTAGTACAAGTATACAGTTATCTGCAGCCCACATTTAGAGCTGCTTCACTTGAATAAAATAAAAGAATCATGCTTTCACTAAAATATAAATTTACAATTTTTTTAGTTATGAATATAAGTCTGGGTATGATTGTGATTTTCAAAGTTATGGTCTTGAGATTCAAAGTCTTGATTTTGAGGTTTAAACTAATGGTCTTTATTATGATTACTACTAATTATTATACTACCATTTTGTAATGTGCATCTAAATGCATTGTATGCAAAAGCACTCTCACGTGAATAAGCAAGACTTAGCATTATCAATGTCTTTGGAAAAGAGTTTGATATATAGTTGCGTATCATCTGCGTAGAGGTGTATAAATATATCATGCTCACATGTGAATAATGTTAGAGGTGCTGGTGTAGTGGATAAGCAAAAGAGAGCCAAGAATGTAGCCTTGAGGCCAAAAAGGATGTTTAAAGCTTTCGAGAAGTTAGTACCAAAACGCACAAAGTGTGAATGATTTGTCAAGAAATTTGCGATCCAGAGAAGAGCAAAGCTCGTAATGCCAAATTGTAATTAAAACACTTCAAGAAGAATGAAATGGTCAACACAGTCAAAATCAACCCGGAAATTATGTACACCGGGAATCAAATGCTAAGACAGTCTTTCAAAATTCCCAATATAAATGCAAGAATGCTCAACCAACCAAAACTAGTCTGTAGTTTGCTTAAATTCGCCAAAATTCGCACCCGTGCGGGCAGAGCAATACCTATTCAGCAAAGGTGTAACCTATTCTTAGTCAGTGAGTGACTTAACAACTACTCATTGCTAGTACTCACTTCGCTTAAATGTTGATGATGATAATGAACTTTCAAGTGCTACTTTTGGTATACTATTCCTGGAACTCCAAACTAATAAGCGTAGAATCCACTATCAGCCCCCCACATACAATTGCGTAAATTAGCAAAAGTCGCAGGAGTTATATAAAAAGAGACATATTGTCAGTTTAATCAAGTGGCATCGTTTGTATCTATAACGATGGCAGTAAACAACACAGAAGAATGTAAACATTTCGAATCGATTGCTTGTTCTTTTAAGGTAAGTACATTCAAACAATAGGCGCAAAGGCCTCTTGCATGTAAGGAAGTATGTATGCCCAACGGCTGTGTAATGAGCTTTCGTATCGCCTTCTGATATCTGGATTTTACGATCGCCATCTCCTTTGCGGCCTCATCTTTGGTCTGTTTCAGTGCTTCTATTTCTTTTTCAAGTAATATAGTTCTTGCTGAGTATTCCTCTTCCAACCTCTTCCTCTCATGCTCCACATCCTCGGCTGACGTCATTGTCGCCATTAGACTGAGGTTTGCGCATGCTCGATCAGCAGCTTGTTCATATTCTCTATCTGTTGCTTACGAACCAGTTTAACTTCCTCTAGTTCTTTCTTGACTGCTCCTAAGTCCTTCTCATAAGACTCCTTTAGTAGTATGATATGAGTGATGTAGTTTCCCGTTGCCTTCCTCACATACAATTTTAGAGGAGCGACTTGTCACATGTCGCTATGCAGTGATGAGTGTAGGACAAAACCCCCGGACAAAAGCCCCTCTCTACTAGAACAAAAGCCCCTCCCGACTAGGACAAAAGCCCCCCACCACCCCATGTAGATCATAAGCTCGTCCAAATTATATATGTATGCTTCTATGTGTGTGCATATGATGCATGGTTGAATGTAAAATATGTACGTGTACATGGATGTGTCTATGTCGGCTAAGTATTACTAAACCTGTAAAATATCTATGCATATCGCGTGTCACTGACTGACTCTCACCAACTGTAAGCATACTTACTAGCTGACCTTCACCGCTTATATTCTTAGATTATCATCTATATGAAGGTATTCACCCACTCTCTCATGTTAACTGGAGATGATTATCGCGTGTCACTGACAATTTGCTAACAACTGTAGCTGCTTACTAGCCGACTTATTAAGGCGTGTCACAGACTGTTTGCAGTAGTTATGCATCCAGCTAGATAAATAAAGATTCAGAACTCCTATACGACACCATAATTAATTGCTTGTTTTCATATATTTTGCATAATGGCAGTTAGATATATAACTTGTCATCATTCGTTCATACTTCACACTAGGGGGGCTTTTGCCCGGGAGGGGGGAATGTCCTATCCAAAATGGGGGGGGGGTTTATCCGGAGGGCTTTTGTCCGTTCCCCGTAGTGACTTGTGGTGGAATCGAACCTGCGACCCTTCGGTTGCAAGGCACAGAACATAGGGCCTACCTCTACGCCACCGCGTCCCATTTTTTTATTTATAATCAAAATATATTATATTAATACTATCCAATTGTTTGCATTTGCATGGGGATTATAGCCGCACTAGTGCTTTGTAATATCTGGATTTCTTTTTTCATGAAGTTGTGAAAGATGCAAGTTTAGGCTAAACGGAAGAAACGAAGGGTATCTTTCCTGATACGTGTAATAATTATGAGCTTAAAATATAAAAAAATATTCTATGTAGCGACCTGACCACGTTGCGGTTTACCGACATTGGAATTTGACGAAAAATAGGCCTAATATCAGTAAAATAAGAACTAAGGTCGATTTAGATAAGGTCGGGTCTGGGGTCGCGGACAAAGCCCCCACTGACAAAACCCATCTGACAAAACCCCCTGACAAAACTCCTCTGACAAATCCCCTAAGCATTTGCACACTTTTAGACCTATTGACTCGAAACCTTCGCCGTTCGCTCGGAGAACACCTCGGAGATCCAGTAAAGGGGTTGGTGCAGCCCGCGGCTGCCATCTTCCTTCTCTTCAGGGCCAAAAGCCTGTCTCAATCCAAATAATTGACAAAGAATGAGATTGAATAAAAGCTATGTAAAAAAACCTTTAATTTAATAAATGCTTATTTGCATTTAAGCTTTGTATTGTATATCATTCTCTCGATTGTGAAGTAGGCTATTGTGAACTCCTAGTTCCCCGTACACAAGCCGTGGTATGGAATGGACTCTCATTATCACCCAGACAGCAATACCCGTTTGGCCTGAAGCGGATTACTATGAAAGAATTGTAGCACAGTGGTGGGGTCGGCGAAGTGTGGTCCTTCCTCTACTTTGCCACAATCTCAGTGACAGTTGCGCAAATCCGTTCCTTGGTCTTGCCCCCAGCGGGCCAACACTGTCCCTAGCGAGATGGAGGCCCCCCAGTGGCCCTCGTTTGGCGCACACTAATGAACTAAACCGAGGCGCGTTCGAGTCAACCACAGCTCGGGTGGGAGGTTTGAACGAGTAATTAGTAGCAGCACTAGATTCGAACGGGAAGCAAGTGATGACGGCTGAATGAGGGGGGAGTGAAGGTTGCCCGCAGCGCTGTTTGGCCGGACTTCAACAATGGAGTCTCAATATATAGGCCAAAGGCTGTTGTTAGACATGCGTTACTACTTGGCGCCAAATGCGACTATACGTTGGTTTTCGCGCAAGTAGGAAAGTTTAGATGTAGGTCCCATATTCATAATTCATCGAACTTTGGTAACATAAAATAAAAAATGAATAATGAGAAATACTAAATCACTCGTGGTCTTTTATAAAAAAACACACAAAATCTGACAAAATTAGTGACACATGATTTCGCAGTTTTCATATGTGAAAGGCATTATTTTGTGATGGTGTCATAAATTGATCATGCGTATTCAAGTTTAAAAAATACTTACTTACCTACTTGCTTGCTTGACGTACGTACTTACGTACTTACTTACTTATTTACTTACTTACTTACTTATTTACTTACTTATTTACTTACTTGTTTACTTACTTGTTTACTTACTTGTTTACTTACTTGTTTACTTACTTGTTTACTCACTTGTTTACTCACTTATTTACTTACTTATTTACTTACTTATTTACTTACTTATTTACTTACTTATTTACTTACTTATTTACTTACTTATTTACGTAAGTACTCAGAAAAAAGTACTTACGTACGTAGTAAGTAAGCACGTAAGTAACTTACTTACTTACTTGCGTACTTACGTATGTACTTACGTACGTAAGTAAGTAAGTTACTCGCTCACTCACTCATTTATTTACTTACTTACTCACTTACTTATTTACTAATTTACTTTCAGACGTAAATAAGTAAGTAAGTAAGTTACTTACGTACTTACGTAAGTAAGTAAGCAAGCAAGCAAGCAAGTAGGTAAGTTACTTACGTACTTACTTGCTTACTATATCGCTAATATACCTAATATGCTCAATCTCGTAAGCGTATTGGGCCAACGCTTGAAATGTAATCATAATATTACATGGTAAAAAGTAAGTAAGTAGACATTCACTTTATTGAACCGATTGCAAGCGCACTACGGGGCTATCCTACATTTACAATCAAAGATTGTACAATCACAAAAGCAATCACAATAAGTAATTAAAAGCGGACGAATTCGGAGCTGTGAGAACGCAATGAGAAAGTACGCAGTGGGAAGTCATTTGTATAGCATTCGGGTATAATAAACCACTTCGGATTATAGGACTAGCGAACTCTATATGGAGACCCAACCACGGCTATCCTGAGAATGTCATTCAAAAAGATAATAAGGGTGTCTGACATGTGAGCCACAAATTATTTTTCTATTGACATTCATCCTTCAATTACTTTTATTTTTGTGTGAAAAAAGTACTGAACGTTGGCTTGCGATATGTATAAAACACGTTCACGTGCGTACTTACTTACTTCCACTGCAAGAGGTGTATATTGGTCCTTGGCTGCCTGCTGGAAGGTAGTTAGAACCAATAAATTGATTGAACGCAGATGCTGTGCGCGAAACATCGAAATTTCAATGGCCGTATAATTATTCGTATTCATTTGAACATCGTACGTTTCTGTTTATATTTTATTTATCTCTTATCATCCATGTTTGCATTCGTAGCAAAACTTTGTTCAGTGAGTTTATTGCAGTCTACTCAGTTTATTGTTTAGCGGTAATAGCGAACAATACATTCTTGTGAGGTAAACAATATGGCTAACCCCGAATGCTCCACAACTAGGGCGTTGAAAAATAAAACGCTGCTGTTGAAAACGATAATCCAACCAGTGTGGACGCAGATGCACTCTAGTAAGGCTTACTTCAAGCCTTACTTGAGGCCAACTATAATGCCATTAACTGCGAGAAATGCAAACGACTGAACGTCAAGTCTTTAACCAGACTTTTTTATTGACAACAAAAACTACCTTAAGTAAATGAAGTACCTAGTGCGCACCAATACATTGTATCTCGAGATCATTTGAGAGAAAATCTGTTTCGTCTAGCCTACTTTCCGCTTATGATTAAAATAGCTCGTCACATTTGTGCTCTTGGCCAATTTAGATTCAAGTTAAGTTTCAGAACTTTGATAAGTGTCTAATTCCTTAATTGCTACAATTGCCTGTACTTTGCAATATGTTGTGTTTTTATTTCAAGAGGCGAGGACAACTCTGGTTGCAGCAGAAGAGATGGATAGATGAAGATTTGCCGTCATCAGAAATGATGCATATTTAAGCTTTTATATCCCTGCCAGGGTACCTTTTTATCGCCGTTGAGGCGGAAATTTGGTTCGATAACCGGCTGCTGAGCATAGTTGGGATGATTAAATTCGAGAAGACATAGTTGGCATCAACGATCTAGCATCTTCGTTGGTTGAAGGCGCTTGCCTGATAATCGTTATCTCCGTTTCATTGAAGAACACTAACAAAATTACAAATTAGTCAAAAGAGTTAGACATTCGTCTTTGTTGCAAACTATAACCTATTACAGGCAGAACATCTGCAATCTAATTTGAAATTCTTGAAATTTGATATCGCCCTTCTTCCAACATCTTTTTGCTCAGAAGTGCACTTGCCTCGACGGCGCAATTGCAGTTGTATTGCAGAGCAATTGTAAGTGAAGGACTTGCTCATGTTCCCTTCACAGTGACTGACACTTCGGACGAGGGTCGAACCGCTCACTCAGAGTATTTATCAGTCACCGTGCCACACATTGTGGCAAAAACACGTTCCTTCTGGAGAAATCCTGTTCCTTCCTGTTTCTCCCTCTCCACTCACTCCTCTACCGAAGAGAAAGAGAGGAACTGGCGACCAATCGAAAGACCGCCACGCATGGCCTTACAATATGGACGGTTGAACACAGTAACCACCACGGTTACACGTATCTTAGCCTTACATGTATGTATGCAGCCTATGTATCATGCATGCTGAGAGACCGACAGATAGACAGAGACAGATAATGAATGAATGAATGATGTAAAACTAACGTGAAATACGTCTTATAGGCCTACTTGAGATTATTTCATACGAGTTCATCTCAAAGTACACATATGAGTCTAGACCTACTAGACTAGAGTCATTAATAAGCATTTTGATCTCATCAACTCTTGCAAAATTTAAACTACCCGATATTCTCCATGTGTCCTACATCTAAATTTTAACAACTAAACCAAAACTCGTGTATAATTATACATTATATAAACAGACGCTCCTCCCATATATGGGAACAGCGTCGTGTCAGCCGCTATGTAACAAATAAGCGAAAAATTGTACGAATACCATAGAATGTTGAATCTTACCATTCGGCTGATCTTCATTTCTTCTTGTAGAATTTGTGTGGATTGAATCTCGACTGCCATGTCTAAAGTCTACATCCGCCTCTTTCTGCGTCGGATTCTGCAGCGACTGCCTTCTCTTCATTTCTTCCGCCATCAGATCATCTCTCTCCATCAACCCCTCTACCACCATCAGACCTCCCGAGGGGGATAGGATGGAGAGAGGGGTGTGACGGTGGAAGGGGCGGAGCTGTGACGGAGAGGGGAAGATGGGATGGGATGGAGGAATTGCGCCAATCTCCCCTCATTCCGCCCCATCTCCCCTCATTCCGACCCGTCTTCCCTCACTCCACCCACCTCCCATCATTCCACTCCACCACCCTCATTCCACTCCATATCCACTCATTCCGCCCCATCTTGCTTCACTTCACCCACCTCCCCTCATTCCACTCAATCCCCCTCATTCCGCCCCATCTCCCCTCATTCCACTCCATCACCCTCATTCTACTCCATCTCCCCTCATTCCGCCATAGCTCACCTCACTCCACCCACCTCCACTCATTCCACCACATCCCCCTCATTCCGCCCCAATTCCCCTCATTCCGCCCCAACTCCCCTCATTCCACCCCATCTACTCTCATTCCACCCACCTCCCTCATTCTACTCCATCACCCTCATTCTGCCCCATCTCCCATCATTCCACCTCACCTCGCCTCATTCTCCATCTCTACTCATTCACCACATCTAGCCTCATTCTCGATCATTCAGCAAGGCACCAGTAGGCCTATCTGAAGAAACACAGCAAACAAACGGAGATTATTATTAACACGTCATGACATATATCAAATATTCTTATGGATATAAATAAACTATAAGAGTCCTCTGTTGGAGTGGACCTCGTTCGTTGGTAAAGAACCCACAAACATCAGGGAGCTTTATTGTAACAGCCTTAGGTCAAGTAAATCAACGATCGCTGCGCTCATGTGCCTTGAGCAATGCAGGCGCCGCACTACCGTCATCAACTCGATCCCAAAGTGTCATCTCATGTCTCAGATCTTCCTCTTGCAACACTCGACCGCTGTTAGTAGGTGCTTTTGCGTTTTATTTCGCTCAGCTAACACTTTCAGAATTTCTTTAGATGCCAAGACCAAGAAAGAGACTAAGACCGAGGCTGCAGTTTTCTGGGTTATATGTAATGAAGCAAATCAGAATAATAGGTTACATGTAGAATGAAGTATGCAATTATGAAATGGTCAGATGAAGCAATGTAAGCAGGCATGTCGCGATGTTTCTCTCTCGCCAACTCCTTCTACTAGATGACGAGAGTACCGCCGGTTCTTTCCTCTATCACCAAGCTCAGCAACACGACACACTTGATGGTTCTAATATGTATATTTAATTATATATATACACACCACTCATTCTATCTACACTTACTGGAGTTATTAGTGTCCTTTTGAAATGTTTCTCTGGTTTACGTTGGAGACGGGATTCCCAACTACGTTGATTACCCTTATCGTCAGAACGACCTAACGTCTCCCCAGTTCCGAAACAAGCCCCTGTTCCTTCCCTTGCTACACTATAAGAACCTTCCCAAACGCAAAACTCGTATCTCTATTGGACGACAAATCACCTGCTGAAATTATTCCTAAACCGGGTTGGTCGGATCTTGATGTCCCTAGCATAACGTCAATCACTTGGGGCGTATAGTTAATGTTTGACTAGAGGCTGTCATGGCTGGGCCTTGTTAGGTTCCATATACAGGCAATAGGTCCCAGGGATTGCGTTACATCATTTTAGTTATATTGCCTAATAGGTTTGTGCCGTTCTTATCGGAATTGTCCCTTATTTTTGATAAGTGTCAACAAGCCGGTCCAAACAAGATCTTCAGCTGGTTCGTGAATTTCTGGTCCTTGGGTCGCAGAGATGGTCGGGATATGCGGCTCTGAAATCTGCTTCGCGGAGTCAGGTTTCATTGCTTGACACTTCGTTGAACCTGCCTACTCCTCGCCGTCTGTATTGAGGCCGTCTGCCTCCGGCGAAACCCATTGTTGTCTCTCATCTCAGGTTTCAGGTAAACTTCATCCGTAGTCCTCCTACGCCTCTGCTGTCGGTCGTTGACTTTTATATAGCGCCATCGTCCAGAGTGTCGCGCGTGACAAGGCAATTAAATTTCTCAAAGGCTAAAAGGGTAACGTAAGACAATCAAACGATTCTTACCTCATCTCTGCCACCTGTTCAGCATGTAGTTCTTCGTGTGAAAGGCGCTTGTCGAATAAGCGAACGCTCAGAGCGGATCATGCGAGGAGGTGGTAGTTGTTGTGCCAGTGAAGTTCTGATATTTGCTTGTTCAAATTTTCTTCCAATTCAATAAGTTTGACTGGAATTTGTTCTTTGCCTATCCCAATTTCATTTCCTCCTACTCTTGCTCTCGTGGATGTTCCGTTTTTCCTCGACTTCTGCTCCGCAGAATTTCTCTCTTTCTGCAATCATTTCATCACGAATCTTGACATCATCATGCAACCAGGTAACTGCGTCTTCAAGACATTGAGTCTAATTATGATATTCTTCTACCTTTGCCAATGTGCTTGTCAGCTCCATATAATGGCATTTCGTCACAAATCCTCCACATCCTTCATTATTATTTCAAGATACTGAACTATCTCGTGCCACTGTGAAAGCTTATTTTCAACTAGGCCTAACACTTTTTCTTCCTACATTTCTTTAATCTGATTGCCATTTTCAGCAGTTAAGCTAGCAACCATTTCAGTCAATCTTCCCATGGCGTTTGCTGATTCGTCCTGCCTCTTCCATTACTCAATCAGTTCCAACTCCATCTGTACAATCTTATTTCTTAGCTGGTGCTCCTCTTTGACCAGCCTGTTATCAAATTTCCCCTTTGATAAAAGCTTTTCTTCCAAGCATTTGTTATCAGTTTCCAAATGAGAAACAAAATCCTTAATTTTCTTTGTTCCTATTTCAATTCTGCCTCGGGTTTTGCGAAAGTGACCACAATAGTACCGCCGCTTGCTCCAGCTATTTCAATGTGCTCATTCTGCAAGTCAAGTCTTGATCTATACGTTGAACTTCAGTTTTCAGTCTCAGCTCAAAAGCAGCTATATTAGCAGTTTATTTTATGCTGGATATGTTCTTCAAATTTAGCTTTATGGTATTCTGAGATTTCCAACTCATCTTCACCTTCTCAACAACAACAGATTTCACCTTGACCTATTCCAAGATCGCATCCCTGTGTTGCTTCTGTGAAGTCACTAAGGTTGGCTTGTTATTGCTCACCTAAACGAAACTTGTATTAAAGTTATGCTCCTGTTGGCTACAGTTTTAAAATTTGATCTGCCTTTGCAGATCCTGCTCGGTATAGCCTGGTACTAATGAATGCAGTGCTCCTTTCCCAATGGCCAACTCTAATTTCTCATCAAATGCACTGTCGTCCGGCTGAATCAATGAACCAGCTTCAATTAAGTGTAAAAGAGATTCAGAGCTTGCTAACCTGTCTATATCTGCAGCCTGGTCAACCACAGCGTGGTTTTCAGAATTGGACGGCACTTCTTCTATTTCTTGGACTTTGTTTTTCAGTCTCAGCACAACAGCAGCTGCATGAGCAAGTTCCTCAATTTTCTCTCGAGTCCGTTCATCAATTGTAGCCTTGTAGTATTCTGATTTTCCCACTTATCTTCAAGCCACATCACCTGCTCAACAAATTTCACCTTGACCTTTTCATACCATGATGTATGTGAGATATTCCAGCAATCTGATTTTCAATAGCTGTTAGACCTTTACACATAGTCTGATTTTCAGTGAAAACTTAGCCTTCACGAGTAGTTTGGCTTTCATTTGTAGTCGGCTGGCTGCTTTAGTCTGACTGTAAGCAGTAGTTTTGATCTCACCAATAGCAGCGCCTCATCATGGTCAATAGTTTGGATTTCAGCTGCAATCTGACTTTCACTTGTAGTTTAATCTCTTCTGGATTCTGAATTTTAACTGCAGTTCGATCTACAGCTGTCATCTGACTTTTAGCTATAAACTGGTTTGCATTTGGCTGTTCAGCTATTCATGGATAAACTAGAAGTCTAGGCTGCAACGGTAGTCAGACCTCCAGTTGTAGTCTGGCTTTCAACATTATTAGTCATGTGAAGTATTAGGCTGAATTCAGCTATTAGTTGCTCATTATCTCATTTATTAGTTTCTCATATTCTCCTGATTTCATAATTCTGTCCAGTCAGTTTCTTCATTCACCTACAGTTGTAACATTCTCTAGGCCAACTGAACAGATCATCAACTCAGTGTTCTCCATTCAAAGTCTGAACGTCAACAATACTCTGGCATTCAATTGTAGACACTGTCTACAGTTTAGCTCTGGTCTACTGGTGTAGTTTGGCAATGCACTGAGTCTAGCCTTTGTACACTGACTCTGGTCTATGATTGCAATCTGCTATATTTTGATCAATAAGTGTAGTCTGACGTTTGCATGTAGTCTGGTCTACATTTGAAGTTAGACTTTCATTTGTAGTCAATTGTAGCCTGGTCTGCAACTGTAGTTTGACATTCACCTAAAGCTTGGCTTGGAATTCACTTAGGCCTACATATTTAATCTCACTGAAAGCTCGGTCTTCACCTAATGCTTGGTTTTGCAGCATTGTCATGCTACCAATGACAGTCACATCAAGAGGGATACCTTCAGCGGTCGTTTGACTTTTGGACAGATTGGTATTGCACTTCTGAAAACAGTCTCAGCATTTTGTTCAACAACCACCTGTTTCTCAGCAGTCTCTTTTGTCATAGGTGAAACTTGTTCAATGCCACAAGAAGTGGTAGAAAACAACTTTAAAACATTTGACTGCTCAACTTCTTGATAGTCTGAAGCCATACTAATACTTTCAGACTGAGCAATTCCTTCAACCATTTCCAACATCAGCTAAGACCTTCTACCATCCTAATTGATACTACCTTTTAACTCTTATCTTCAACAGACAAAACCTTCTGAGATTTGTCAAACTCTGATGGAATCTCAGCATCTACTTCACTGTCAACTATAGATTCAAACTTTACAGTGAACTTCGGTGCACAAGGTTGGCTGGTAAAGAGGAAATGTCAGGCTGAGCAATGGCATTTTAACAAAATTTTCCACACTCACGTTCTTGCTCTAGTCCATCGCCAAATCTTTTATAGAACTGCTTCCACCTCTTCCTTATAAAATATATCCTTCAGCTTTCATTCAACAAAATCAACTTTTGATCGAGCTCGAGGAGTTACATTTCTGACATTCTCTTGCTGTTCTCTTATCGTTTGCAATCCGGAATTGGAAGCTAAAACCTTTAAAATATTTCTCTGCTTCCAACTCAGTCACATGCATCTCAAAGACTTTAATCAGGACATCGCTTTCTATCTCAATTGATGCCACAATTGCCTCCAATTCTTTCACTCATAAATTCAAGCTGTCAGAGTAGATCTTCGGCTTGTTGCAACTGTCGGTTAGCTCCCAATTAGCAGATTCACTGTCAGACAATCTATTCAAAACCTGGTCAACGCCTACGTTGACACAACACAACCATATGCTATTGGTATAAAATAACCTTGCCTCGAACATCAGGTGCAACCTCAGTTTCTTCTTTAAGACTTCTCATTTTCATACCTGGTGCAGCTTGCTCAATTTGCAATAGATTTCTTGACCTCCTGTGCAAATCACCAACGATATACTGAGTCTTGAAGAGAGCTGATTGACTAGAAGCTACTTCGTGTCCACAATCCACAATAGCCTCTTCAATCTCACTTATAAGTCCTCTGACCTGAAACTTCACTTTCAGATAATCTGTTCGAAACTTGATCACCACAGGAACACAACCTTAGGATATTGTAAACAAAGCAATTTTGCTTACATGGTGGAGCATTCTCAATTTGCAAAAGATTAGCAGCAATTTTCCTTTCTGTTTGTCTTGACCTCCTGTGCAAGTCACCAACAATTGACTGAGTCTAGAATTAAGAGAGCTCATTAACTTCTTCCTTGCTAACACTCACAATTCCAACTAGCACACAGTCTTTTCTGTTCTCATTTCAGTCAATAATTTCTGCAATTCCTGTGCTTCTTTCTTCTCTTCCATTCCACCAGATACTACAGCTGGTTGAATATCTCTGCTCAGCACATCAGCTAACCTTTTCATCATTTGTACCTCCTTGCCCAATGTCTCCAATGCAGCTTCTTCCTCAGCATGTACCTCAACCTATACCTCACCCTATACCCTGGAGTATCGTGAAACGAACATAATTTTATGCTTATTTTTTCAAGAAAGCAGGGTACCACTAGTCATTGTTTTATTGCCGTTTGACCTGGTTTCTTCAATGTTTGTTCCACACAGACAGTTTCTCCTCAGCCTCTGCATAGAGGTATCAAACTCTTTCCAGCTCAGTCTCCAGATGGCCTCTAATGACAACACTTTCCCCCTTTTCTTTCTCCAAAGAAGACATCACTTTCTCCAGACCATCCTTTTTCTGTGACAATCCGATTCATCTGACGAATCAACACACCCACTGTTAACTCAGATTCTATTGAAACCACTTCTGTGAACTGCAGAACTTCCAGCAACTGACTTCTCACATTGGCAAGCTCCTTTTCCAGCAGCTTTCCTTTCTCCTCCATCAGTGAATCCATCTGGCTCTTCCTTTCTTCCAAAAACGTAATCTAGCACATCAAACATGCTTTCCAAAGAACATATTTGTATTACTAGCAACAGCAGAGTATCCACATTTTAGTCACTGGATTAAATTCATGAGGCTTACTTGCTCTCCACTATCTTCCAGCAACTCTAACGCATGTGAGCTAAGTTGTTCTAGAATTGTAGACATATCGAGACACACAAATTCCTGTAACAGTGATTTGATCTCAGAAGCAACTTATCTTGTTAAGATTTTAGCTGATAAATTTGGCAACCACAACCTGATGTTCATTTTTACGGCATGCAATCATTTCTGATTTCTCAACATCACTTTTTAGCCAAATAGCATCTGAGCTTCACTTTCAGGTTCAATTACTTCTTTGCTAACCAGTGGAATTCCTTTTTTTTACTCTGCACATGCTACCATTAATTGCAGTCTCTCAATCTCAGAAAAGAGTTCTTCCAGAAGTTGCAGAAGATTCTCTGTCAAGATTTATGTCATGACATAGTATTTCATCTATGATGCCCTTATCACCAGATTGTACATCTACCAAAATGTTCTGAATGACAATCTGTGATTCCTGTTTTTGCTGTTTACTCAGCTATTATAATTTCTTGGACACTTCTGACAGAAGCAAGTCTTATATTTTGCAGATCCAAATTCAACGACTATAGACTTTGTTCAAAAGTCACTGATCTTATCAGAGCAGAAAGTTTTTCCAGTTTTCAGCTTCCAGTTTTTCTGCCATAGATTGCAACTGTAGACCATGCTACAACTGAAGGCAATACAACAACTGTAGACCATGCTAAACTGAAAGCCAGACTACAAAGGTAGACCATGCTACAACTGAAAGCCACACTAACAATTCCAGAGACATTGACCCAGATTAGAGGCAGTTGAACCAGTTGAATCAGTTGAATCAGTTGAACCAATATTCACAACTGGCCTCCACGCTTTCACAGTGACTCCCCAAAATATCTGCAGCACTGAAGTGTGCAACAAGTCATTCATTCTTTTGCCTGAGCTCCTCCGGCATTCCCACAAAGCAATTCCTTCTCCATCTCTAGTGAACTAAGTATCTGATCTATGGAATTGATGCAAGCACCACTTTCACTTGCACTCTTTTCCCTCTTAAAATCCAGAAATGACATGTCAGTTTCATAAGCCTTATTAAACTAAGACCTTCTGACCAGCTAACAAATGAGCTTTCTCTTTTCATGGTGTAGTCTTTCCACCATGCTAGCAAGGAGCTCTTTTTCAATCTACAGCTGCTATTGGACTTTTGAGTTCAGCATTTCAATGTGGGAACCCCATGCACAGAGTCATTATCCACGTCTTTAACTGTCGTTAACTTTGTTTGGCATCCACATCCAATTTCCAATCGACTCTGCTGCAATCAGGTCCCTTCTACAGGCTTCATTTGCAATCCATGCCCTCTTCAGCTCATCATAGTTGTTGGAAAATTCATCCTTCAGTTTATCCAGTGCATTACTCTGAGCTGCCTTTCCCCTATTGAAAACATCCTTTGGTGATTGTTGAGACTAAGTTCAGTCTGTCCCAACTCAACAACTGATACAACAGCAAGGTGTTCTGTTGTCGTACACCCTCAAAGTTTTCCAAGCGAGCTGTTGTCTCTTTTGCCCGTTTTGTCAGTTCAAGCTGCAGTGATTCTATGTCTTGTTCGTAGCTATCGTTTTTCCTTGTACATGTTCTGCATTTCAGAAACAAATTCCGGTTCAAGGTTCACGTTTTCTAACCGCATCTTTTCAACGTCACACTGCAGGATGGCAAGGCATTTCTTGCTAGAAGCTAAGTGGCCACAATCCGCAATAGCCTCTTCAATCTGACTTATAAGCCTTTGACCTGAAACTTGTAGTCACACAATAACCCGGTCCAATTCCTTTTGGTGAAAAGCAACTAGCTGCTTGTTTTCCATGGACATATTTGACCCTGTATGTTGACTGCATCAGTTCTGTTTTGAGGCTCACCATCAATTTCATCAGTGTCTCCTTCTCTGTTTTGCTTTCCACATTTGCCTCGTCGATGTTCGAGGCTTGCTGCATCAAGTTTTGACTGCCTATACTGTTTTTGGCAGACAGAGATTCATTCTGACCAAGCTCCTAAAATTGTTCTTTCAGCAGACGGGTGGGTGATCTCCAGGCCCTGTGTTTTATAAACCCCTTCTCTTGGACTCGGCTCCTCTTCAATGTTCTGGTCCGTAAAATGAGGCATCATCTTCACAGCGACTACTCGATCGAAGACAGAATCTAAACATCAATAATCCGTGACGAAATAAATAGTACGAAAACAGGGTCATGAACCCTAACGAATGAACTAAACGAAGAAGTCTAAACGTAAAGATAGGCCTATACTAACTAACGAAGATTTAACGGAAAAAAGTAACAAGAAAACTATTAATAACGATGAACTATATAAACTGATAGAAACCATGTCACCTGCTCAACAAATTTCACCTGACCTTTTCCAAGATGACATCACCTCAAACAACTATAGCTTAATTTACCAATTGTCGTGACATTATCTGTTAATGGAGATGCGAGTTTTGCGTTTGGGATGGCGAAGGAAATCTCCTCTAGAAGGGTTCATATAGATTAGCAATCGAAGGAACAGGGACTTGTTTCGGAACTGGGGGAGACGCTAGGTCGTTCTGACGATAAAGGTAATCAACGTACTTGGGGAATCCCGTCTCCAACGTAAACCAGGGAAACATTTCTAAAAAGAAACTAATAACTCTAGTAAGTGTAGATAGGATGAGTGGTGTGTATATATATCTTTAAATATACATATTAAAACCATCCAGTGTGTTGTGTTGCTGAGCTTGGTGATTGAGGAAAAGAACCGGCGGTAATCTCGTCATCTTGAGGAAGGAGCTGGCGAGAGAGAAACCAGTCACACTAACAGTAGCCTATAGCCAGTGTATACAGAGAATTAAGCGTAACACGTCGACTGCATAACCATACACCACAACTATCATGATTATAGCCTACAAATATCGGTTTATGTATACAGGGCTTCTACTGGTGACGTACGTGGGCTTTGCTGTATGACGCAGCTGTTCTCTTTCTTCCGCAGAGGATGGATGTCTTCCATAAGAGGGTATCCGAATAGTGCCGCTGGCTGCTGCTGCTGCTGCTGCTGTTCTCTTTCTTCGGCAGAAGATGTATATCTTCCATCGCTGGTTCAGCTGACTGCTGTTGCTGCTGTTGTTGTTGCTGCTGTTGCTGTTCTCCTCTCTTGCAGTAGTAGAAGTTTGTCCTTGCCTTCTCAAGATCACCGCTGTCCTCTGCTGCTGCGGCGACGTTTCCATAGCTCTTGAAAGCAGGAAGATGTGGATTGATCGTCGTCTGCATCAAGAGCGTACGAGTCGACCACTTGCAGAACGCAGCAGGCGGATCGGTAGAGGGATTCGTGTCTCAGAAGAAACGGCGAGACGATGGTTGGGCGAGTATCTACTGCAGAAGGTCGCATGTTGATTGCCGGTGGATGGTCGACAGCAGAGCAGCCGCTGTAGATATCTGGGATTTCGTCGTATCGGGAGGGAGGAGCGATTTTTGAAGGATCATCTTCAGTCGTCTTCACCTTCTTTAGTTTTTCATAAGATGAGACGACAGGCGACGACTCGTCAGGGGTCGGAATCATCCGGACTGAGCGTTGACTGACCCAGCATATTCGTCGGTCGCTCCTAGAAAATGTCTTGATGGCTGACTCGTTACTTTTGACGGAAGGCGGATTTTGAAGTCTCCTACGAATTCCAGAATGGCTGAGTCGTCGTCGTCGCTCTCAAGGACAGCCCTCACGTTCTGACAAGTGAAGGTGTCCGAGCGATCTGTAGTATGGTACAAGATGGACTTGTTAAGGCTGGATATGTACTCGAGGATGGGACAGCTGCTCTCGGTTCCAGAACCGGAATCGTCCAAGCTGCCGCCATCCAATAGCTGCAGTTCTGCCTCTCCGTTGGGGCTGTCCTCGATCGTTCCCTGGTATCCGTCAACGGCGGTGTCATCGGTCGCTGAGGACACGTCAGCCACCGCTACTTCGCCCAGGCAGGAGGGAGCAGGTGCAGGAGAGGAGCTGCGACGACGGACAGTGCTGCCACCACTGTCTGGTGTGAAGAAGACGGCGCTCTCGATCTCTGGCGTTCCGCAGGGGGGAGGCGTCATCGGTCCGTGAAGACACTTCAGCCTCCTCGCCGTTGGCCAGGCCAGAGAGAGGATGTCGAACAGAGGACGAGGTAGGAGTGGCGTCGACGATGTCGGGGTCGACGGAGGAGGCACCATCCCTTTCCTCGTTAGCTGCCAGCTCAGGCGCGTGGTCAGCATGACCAACACGCTGCGAAATAAGCGTATACATCTGCGAAGGCAGAACATTATTATTCCAAGCGAGACGTACAAAGTACTAAGAGAATAATCTAGCGTATACACATATCTCCAACAAGAAACTGGGAATGAAGGAATCGCAAACAATAAGCGCGCATGACGTCAAGCATACATAAACTCCTAATTAGCAGTCGATAATGAATTTGCTACAGACGCGCCGTAATTCAAATTATTAATCATTACCGCGGTGACGACCATAATGAAGACTACTGCTTTGCACAAAACATTGAACGTGTAAACCTAAACACACACATTCACATTATTTTTTCAAGTCATGATTAGTGTAGAACTTTGTGAGAACGTTTTATTACATATAGGCCTATACATAATATTTTACTTCAATGTGAATTATAGAGTGTTGCTTCACGTTCGACGGTTCGAAAAAATAAAAGAAATGTTCATCGCATTGACTACATATATACAGCTTTTCTCCGTTCTTTTTCGAAACTCAAACTTATAAAAAAATTATCTGTGGTCAAAGATGGGACAGGGACGACTTTCTTCTCTTGCGCTACTTTCAATCGAGAACGAACTATTGCGCGAAATGACATTTGAATCTGAGAAATGTGATTTCGCTAAAGCGAAGAGCCACAAAGTTAACATTTATAATGTTAACATAATGGCAAAATGGCAAGTAGCACAGCCTAACTTTTAGGTTAACAACTCAAAATTTTCAACTTTGAATTTAATATGTTTGCAATTGCTTCTTCGTAAAATGAGATTCCATATAATGTTTATCACACAACGTTTCATCTTTAGTTAAGCAGCATCGATTATCTTTCACATTTCCGTTAGGACTAAATAGGAATCTAAACGATTTGTCTTTTAGCCGCGTTGAGCTGAAAGATTCGCGCGTGCTGTGCAATGGCGTCACTGTCGCAGAGCTGCTAGGAATGACTTGACAATGCGTAGACTTCCTGTCAACGTGGAACACGAGCAAGCAATTAAACGAGCATTTGGTGCGGTTGATCTGTTCAGGCAGATACAGGTCACCTTCGTTAATCTATAGCTGCCCAGCGCCTGGCTGGAAGTCTTGTGCTATAGTCATTGAAAATAAATTATCTGGTGACATTGATTTGTGCTGTGAGAACAACTTCATAGTCAACTGCGCATTGTACCAATTGACAGAAACGCATGCAGCTTGATTAACGTGCTGACTGAGTGGTGATGTGAGAAAGAAAACCAGTCAATCAATCGATCAATTATCAGCTTTCGATTAGTTCAGAGAAGAATTATGGTGATTGACCGCAACTTAGAGCCTAATTTACAAATGTTTATAGTCAATTAAGCCTAAGGGTTCAGTCTTTTCATACAGGGCCCACAACAAAGATCTTGGCCCCAATATGATGCCTTTAATAGTCTTACCGTACATCCAATCATGCGAGTGTACATTGCAATGTCAATCATATTTGCTCATCAAGGGTTTTAGTCTGCCTTCTAGGTTTTAGTAACATCACGTGCAGCTTCTCTAGGGATGTAACCTCACTGTTTGAAAAATTCGGTCTAAGGTTTTCAGATCGCTATGCCTATGAGTAGACCTATGCTTTATTATTTTCCCCAGAAGACGTGAACAGAACTTTAGCAGCTGTTGTAGTGCGTTGAATATTGACAACGAGTTCAACGTGTCATCGTACAGGATGAACTGAACCAAAAAGTTTGAGACTTCAGTGTTATGGTAACCTTCCGTCACCAGTATAACAAAATGGCAGGCGTGTAGTCTCCACTCTTTCTATGGCGTTTCTGGTAGGTCTACTGTTTCAGTCTGTTTGCAGTGAAAGTCACAGCCTGTATAAACAATCCATTGGCAGCTCAGATCAAAATGTCTAAAAGGGGTCCAAGAATGAAAACACCCCAATAACTCTCTGTGACAAGGTGAAGTATTGTCAAATGCCAAGCCCTGACACTACTTTCCCCACCTCAAACACAAACGACGGATGTGGCATATTATGCGTGTAAGTGATGTCCTATTACGCGGACACGTGTTCACTGTAGACTGTCTGCCTGATATACTTCGCAATTACCGAGTTAACGAGCGGAGGTCGGCATCGAGGAGTCTTGTTTCGACAGTCAATACCAATCTACACCTTTCATTAATATGGTCAATATTTGGATCTCCACCACACACGGCCATTAACTGATCATTGTTCAGATTAAATCGTAAATCATCACTTGGAGGTGTGTGCTTGTGCCTGTGCGTGTATGTCAGTGTGTGTGTGTGGGTGGACTTGCCTGTCTATCTGTGTCTTTCTATGTGAAACCACGCTGCAGCAGCAACCCCTACTATCTTCCATGCCAAAATTGTCGACGGCTACTCAATCAAAACTATACATCGCGGTGTCGATTTCAATAGGCCTATATATGTATATAAATTATATATAGCTATATGTTATATATTTTACATATATTTATGCATAATATATATGCATAATTATGTGCTTGTATGCATATTAGCCTAAAGTATCTTCGCCGCAGGATCGTCTGTACGTGTTAGCCCCAACCAAAGCCCCGATAAAGGAAAACGGTGGGGCCGTAGGGTGCAGATAATAGCACCGTCGTAAAAGTGAAAGACGACAGAAATCAATCGCACGAAAACGCACAACAAGACTAATGAAAAGGCAACACAATGACTGGCACCAATGGACACGCGGACAAAGGCATAGACCGAGATCCCTATGATGATGACGTTGACGATGATGATGATGATGATGACGATGATGATGATGACGACGATGACGATGACGATGCTTATGATGCTGATGATGATGCTGACGATGCTGTGACTGCTGACGATGACGATGACGACGACAACGACGACGATGACGATGACGACGACGATGACGATGACGATGACGACGACGATGACGATGACGATGACGATGACGACCACGATGACGATGACGACGATGACGATGACGATGACGACGACGACGACGATGACGATGATGATGATGTTACTAAACTCTTCGCTCCCATTGTGGCCTAATAGTAATAACACTGGTCTAGCATTCGTCATGGATTTGAATCGCAAAAACATGTACATCTCGGGGAATGCGAGGTAAGCTGTTCTCCATTAATTTCTTTCAACTTTTCTCGCTAATGATTTCAATGCCGTCTAAGTCCAACAATAGTCATAATCGAGATCATAGATAAATCGACAAAATAATATTTTCATAGGCCTTAATTAGAGCAATTAAAACAATTACTGACCCTTCGCGGGAAGAGATTGAACAGAGAACCTGGTGGTTGCTTATCGTCTGTTTTCCCCGTCTATTCTCATCAATAAAGAGCGACTAGGGCCTACATGACAAAGTTCACCAACATCAGTTTCTGTCAGCCATCTGTCGGCGATGGGTACGAAGAGATGACCTCCATTGTGCTCGGTCGATTGTCAAGTCCTTTGCTCCGCATAGTGTCAGTCCAAGTGGTATTATGTCCTTATCGATATCACATGTATCCGGTGTAGGTTATCCATCTATCCAGCGTAGGGCCCACAGTGACAAGGTTACTAAGTTTAAAATCTGTCCAAACATCATTTATTAATTAATTGCGCATGGTCGTATTCTGTCCGATCATATGAGTGTCATAAGCTTAGGTCTATTCGTGCCCAAAAGTTATCACAAATTATCTTTGAAATCAATAAATAAATGTTTCCTCTGCAATCAATATTAGACCTAGAGTTAATTACGCTAGATCTCTTAGCCGTTATATCTATAGATCTATATAGGCCCGATGATCTAAAATTCTAACGTAGGCCTCTAGCGATTTGACAATTTACATTCTGGTCAAAATTCAACGGAAATTAAATTTGCCACCACCAGCACATAATAGGTCCTATGGGTCTCGGTCATCTGTGGGTCCCACAAATGTGGCTATCTGGACGTACTGGGTCACAGGGTCTCACACTCAGGGCCGCTCATAGAAACACGCAATATATTCGCTAGCGGATGGCACAGGAAACGCAGGGCTCACAAAATTCTGCCCATAGCCTCGTCGTTGTTATAATAGGCCTACAATATCATAAAAGCTTTTGTCAGCACAAAAAGCGCGAAAAATTAATTTAAATAAATTACTTAATAACTTAATGTCTAACGCAATTTTTAAATTGTCATTTGAACAGATGCTGCGATAATATGGACGCATATAAAATAATTTTGGGTTGGGCCACCAAGATACTAAATACGGCCTTGCTCACTGCCCAGAAAATCTCACATCGATTAAGGGATTGCAAATGGTTTATCTTGCAAATAGCCCATGAATGGTCATCTTACGAAGTAAATTTATCAGATTTGTAACGTCACCCTTGGCGCTTTTTCCATAGAGGTACCCGTGGATCCATCTGGCTCATTTGCCCCGACAATAGATCTCATTTCAGTCAAAGGTCAACTGACCATGGCGAACGGGCGGCGGTCAGAGGGGCTACCGGGGCCACCTATTCACACGTTGACCGCCGTCGGCAACGCCGGATGCCTCGCCTCTGTCCGGTCGTATACCGGACACACCCGATATGACAGACGACCTACGACCTGCGTAACTCAAATACAGAAGCCAGCGACGTGTGACGGTCACGGATAAATTACCGTTACGTCGACGCCGTGCCAGTTTTATCGTCTAATTGTCGGATCTATGCGGAGATAAGCCGAATTCTATTAAAACTCTTCCGGAGAATGACTGTTGGAAATGCATCACCGTCTGATGCTGGCTCGGCTCAGCCTACCTGTCCGTTGGGCTTAGGTTAATGCGGGTTGAGGTTAGTAGTAGACTTTCATAAAGAAGTTATTATTTATAAGTGGACCACGAGCAAATATAATTAATTCTCAGATAGTCCGCTGAGCTCCGCTCTACTCCGCGTGAGGTGGACAGGTTGATGGCTAAATGTTTGGAAACGCTTGAGGTCCTTTGTCGGTCTGCCACTTCTTAAGACCCAGTGAAATTGACAGGTAGACCTATATTATACGTAGCCAAACACACGCGTACAATCATACATGTGCATACTATGTGTGTATATTCGTGTATGCATGCATGCATGCATTTATATATGTATGTACACAAGCTTCGAATCCTTGTCCGTCTATCAAGCTGTCCACATCTAAACCATGGATCTACAATACTTACTGGCCTTCTACATTAGCCTATCCATAGCAGGCTCCTCAACAAACTCGCTTCGATCACCATCAAACCAGAAATTCGCCTGGAACGAGCATAGAGACGTTCAAATGACCTCTCTTCTAAATAGACTTAATATCTTGAAAAATGGATGCCACAGTCAACTACTGTTAGGCCTGTAGCCTAAACCGCAAACTCTCTTTCTCACTGAAATTCATCCGATTATTGGAAGTCTTTTGAAACTGCAAATAATCCCTTTCGTCGTGGCATCTATCACTTCCTCCCAAACTCAATTCCATGCACGTAATTAAAGGCTACATGTAGCCTATTCATTGTCGACTCTTTTGTATCTTTCGTAATTGACAAAGTTTCCTTTTTCCGTCTCTAATTACAGACACTCTTATAAAGATCATCATCAGCGAGAATTCCACTCTTCACCCTCAGACGGCCACAGTGACACAGCGCTGCCATCCTCTGCATCTTTTTAAACTGTCTGAACCCCTATTGCTGTAGCAGAAATCACTACTCTTATTCAATCCTCTCAAAAGAAACAATGTGACTTTGACCAAATCTCAACGTCCTCGTTTAAAAACTTTGCAATCCTTCATATTTAGGCCTATATACTATATATAGCCAGGATCATCAACCTGTTTATGCTTTTCAAGTATTGAGTTTTTGAACCACTTTCCTTAATCCATCCCCAGACAAGAAACTCCTCTCCAACTACTGTCCATTTTCAAAATTCTCTTTCTTGTCCAAAACTCTCACCTAAAACAATCACCTGAACTCTTATCCAAATTAACCTACGTATGTATACATGCCAGTGATACATACCACTCTACTGAAACGGTCCTTGCCTCGCTATGCATCAAACTTGTCATGGCGAAAAGCCGCCAACAAGTTTCTTGTTTGTGCCTCTTTGACATATGGTGTGGCACAGTGGCCGATCGGTTAGAGCGGTCAGCCCGTAACGTTCAGTGTGTGCTGAGCGCGCGGGTTCGAGCCTCGTCCGGGGCGCCACTGTGTAGGGACCTTGAGCAAGTCCTTCGCGCACCATTGCTTTGCAGTACAACTGCAATTGTGCCGTCGACGCGTGTGTATGCACTTCTCAGCAAAAAGATGTTGGAAGAAGGGCGGTATCAAATTTCGGAAAATTAATATATTCCGCCATCCATGCAATACATGTAGGCCAGCATTCCCAATCTTAAAATTTGTTAGGAACCCCCATCCAAAACTATACATATTCTGTTGTCGGTGAAAACGAGTTGAAAACTCAGACAATTATAGAATTAGGTTTGAATTAGATTAATAACAATACAAATATCGATGACAACGGCATATATAGCCCATGAACTCTCTTTAATATAACGTTGTACATGCATACGCAGATGTTTTGGCAAAGCGCCTCTTATATGAAAAATACTTATTATTTATTTAAATTGTTTGAAGCCCACACTGAAAGGTTTCTGGAACTTTCCCTATAAGGGCTCATAGGGTTCCGCGGAATACAGTTTGGGAAACGTTGCAAAAGGCCGTCCTATCCTTGTCAAACGTCTCTTCTCTGCATTTGGAATCTCTGGAACTGCCATATCCTGGATCAAGTTATGATACCTTTCTTCACGCTCTTTCACTGTCAATGCCGCTGGTCACTTATCCAGTCCGCAACAGCCTCACCTGCGATGTTCCTCAAGGTCCTGTTACACTCAGCTGCTGCTGCGGTCATTCTTGACACCTTCTTAATCAGTTATTTCCTCGTTTCATGCTGATCATCACTTCTACGCCGACACACAGTTCTTATTTCTCTCACTCACTTCCAGAAATCGAACATTTGCCCAAGAATATAGGTCTATCCTTTCCCCCACGGATATCACGTTTCCCGTGCCTTACTCTTCAACTGTCCGCACACTTGGAGTCATCTTTGATGAAAGCTTATACCTTTCCGACAACATCATCCAGCTATCTCGCATCTACATGACCATGCACATCCGTGACCGTCATTGACTGCATCCAATACATGATCACAAGACCGCGTGACAAATAGCAACCTCACTTGTTCATTTCAAACTTGACTATATACTGCAATTCCCTTTTTATAACATCGAACATTCTGAAAAACGCCTGAAACAGTCACCAGAACTAACAAACACCGGCACATAATTATTCTTCTAGACCTACTCTAAAAGTTCCTCAGCGCATCCATTAAGACATTGTATCTCTTATCTATACAACGCCCCTTCGAACTATCAACCCTCTTGCCACTTGTCATATATTGGCCTATGTTTACCACCAAATCGTACGTAAGAGTTTACTCGTTCAGCATTATCTATTTCTCCATCTCAGCCTTCAGTCTCATCCTCTGCAAATTCTGCAAACGCTCCTTTGTCAGCTTTTTAGGAAGGACCACCAACTGATTTCAGGTCATCATTCCGTATCGCCTCTTTATTTAACTTTCAGCAGCTTGCACTCTTCCACTCGCGTCTGAAAACTGAACTATTCAAGCTATCATAACGTGATTCTACTCTACGCCATCACACGACCTTCAACATCACCGACTATATATAACCATGCTGTCATCTGCATGACCTCCCAAGATTTTGAACTCCATGGCAAGGGAACGAACATGTAGAGCAGCTTGGATATTGCGGACTAGATCATATATATATATATATATATATATATATATATATATATATATATATATATATATATATATATATATATAGCCGGTGAATAAATTTAGCTCTCCGATGTGACTTTTGTGGGCGCTGAGAAATTTTCGAAGATTTACATTAAGTGTGTAATAATTATATGCGGGTTTAGGCCTAATCCTATACATCGGATAGCATGATAAGGGTTTCAAGTGGTTAAGGAGAAGTATAGGCTTGTAGTCGGTGTTCGAACCACTGCAATCGAGTGTGTAACCTCAACTCTTAATAGCTCATTTTCATTACTTGCTCTTAAAAGCTGCAACTGCGCCCACTGAGACAGTAAGCTTACAGGCCTGCTGTCATTCACGCGTCATTAACTTTTGCACTGAAGAATTTCTGCACTAATATTTCATTCAGCTTCTTATAGAATTTATACCCATGTCCTCGAGTTGCCCTGTTTGGTGTTAGTTGTAACTTGTAAGAAATGTTTCTCTCCCGCTGTAGTGCTTTTCTTTCCAGGCACACTCTTGTGAGCTTTGCTTGGATCTCCTTTGCTCTTCCTTAATTCTTTCCAATGTTGTTAGTCCACACATTTTCAACCCTCTCTTTATAACTCAAAGATCGTACGGGATAAAGAGCTCTTGTCGGCCAATGTTCCAGGAAGAACGGGAGGAACTAAGTCTAAAAAAGTAAGTATAACTAAAAACCTTGCAGCTCCAAATCATTCTTTCAGCACTTTTGGCACTTGATTTTCTATGTCCCGTTTCATGCCTGTGTGTAAACTTGTATACGCAGGCTGGAACATTCAGCTATGCATTCGATTCCAAGGTGTGCGCATGCGCCAGAGAAGTCTGAGCATGCAGACGATTTCCTGTAGTGAGAAGATTCTATGTCTAGTGCGTCATGTGGACTAGATATACTCGAGGCGCCTGTAGTCTTTGCATCAGATTAACTGCAGACATCACCTATTACACAACGACCAAAGCTAATATATAATATATAGGCATGTATAAAGGCATGGCACGCGCTCTAGGCTTAAATAAGCGTTCTTCTACATACATGGTCTATGTTGTATTCTCCTTCATACATACATACTTGTATATTAATAGCGAGTCTGCATACTGCATGTGGTTCTGCAATTTGTGTTCAGACGTAGCCTACGGAAGTCATTATGGTCGCAACGTAAAATGAGTAATAATTTGGATGTTGAGATCATAATGAGATGCATAATCATGGCATGTTGCTTTTGCACTGGATAGGGCCTATAGTGGACAGAATAGGATACTCAGGGTAGGGTGGCTCAGCGAATGATAGGGTAAGGGTAGTCCGCGAAGTCTCCTTGCAATTAACAACTATAGAGGAAACGTGGTAAGTTCTTTTGCAAGATCTGGAGCAGAAACCCTTCGGTCCGCGGCTATTGCCGACAACGGCAACTGGAACTTGTTTGAGATGATGACATACATGGTCTAAAATGTAAATGTACTGCTGAAATTTTCACCGACCACTCAATTGCAACGACTCCTGGCGTACCGCTAGTGGTATAGGCGTATATAGTTGCGTACCAGCTTGGAAAACCGTTGGGGTAGGCTCAGGCTGTGCCATCGTAAAATATCGATGGAACAATATACAGGACTTTTGTATACATATACATTGTATTTTGTACATGTATAGGAGCCTCTGTATAAGGCTATGGCTAAAATATCTACTTATATATAACTGTGACATAAACTTATCTGAACGTAGGACTACTAAGAACCATTCGCCTGTGTATACCTCATCATCCACCTTTGCTTCAATAGTTTATGCATTTATATGTTCAAGCATTTACTACTGTTGTGATTCTCTTCTGATGGGTCTCCCTCCAGTAAGTTCTCAATGCAGTGACATATAAATTGGAAACAATAATTCAATAATTCAATAATTCAACTATGGGTGCGGCAGAGTGCATATATGTAGACACGTTGAACGATCCTTGTCAAATCCGGTATCCCAGCATGGACTTGGTGAAAGGGATTAGCGTTGGCGATCTTTACCACAGTTCCATGATCAGCGGAAGGATTCTTCCATAGAAGTAATAGTTGTACTCAAGTACATCCTAAGTAGGCCTGCAGCATTTGATTACATTTGATTCGTAGGCCTACTGATACTTGAACCAAGGTATTTGTAATTGAAGACACAGTTCTCGTCCTTGTATTCGATATGTCATGTGTGACAAAATTTTACTTTGGTCCAAACTTAGCCTAGGCAGCAGAACTGAGCAGATGAGTAAACTCATAGGCTTTCACATAACTTTTTTTGGGTAGAAATTATTATTAGTTATTGTCTATAATGCTGTTGACGTTTGCTTTAGACGAACAATGTCCTGATAAGATTTTATTCCCGAGGTAGCAACGTTGTATTATAGTGCTTCTGTGCTAAAATTACACATGAAAGCCATATATATATATATATATATATATATATATATATATATATATATTGTAACGTAACTCAGGGTTGCTCTTCGCCAAAGAGGTATCAATTTGTGGTGAACCTCAATCCTACCCTTCGGTATCGATTGCGGCAATTCTGGTTCACCTCCCCTTAATTCTCTGGTACCCTCAGCCTCAGAAGGCCGCAATATTGTTTTGCCCAGGTCCGACTATCCGTGAGGTAAGTCTGGCTTGTTGGCGCAGATAGGAGGAAGATTGCCAATGTCAACGATCGGAGCTCATTACAAATAGCTTCGACTCGATCCCGACTGATTTATCTTTATTTCTTCGATAAAATCCACAGTCATCGAACAGTTATTTTACAGAACGCTGTCTTTACAACTACTCCCACAACGACGACTTACGACTGCCCTTTATCATTCAGCGGCGGACTATCATAACTTCCGAAGACTCTCTCTACTCCCGTGATTACTCTCCCTTTTTCACTCTGACTTCACACACCCTCACACTCCACACACTTCCTATATATATACCCGAAGCCAAGCGAGACATTGTAGCGAGAAATTTGAGCGAGACATTGTAGCGAGACATTGTAGCGAGAAATTTGAGCGAGACATTGTAGCGAGAAATTGTAGCGAGACATTGTAGCGAGACATTGTAGCGAGACATTGTAGCGAGACATTGTACACAATAATTGCTTATCAGCTAGGCAATTTTGCCACAATATATATATATATATATATATATATGTATATATATATATATGTATATTTATATACGATTCTACAAATGGCATGCAGAATTGCAGACCCGAACAAGTTAATCTCATTGAATTATGTCCCCTCCGGCATTTCTGTCATAAAGTTGTTGACCACATAATTTATGTACCTGTTGTATTTGATTTTATAACATATCCCTCAGTAAGCACACTGACTCATTGTATAGCTTAGACCACTATCATATTCATGACATCCGAAGTATCCCTGTTCTAATATCGTCTGTCAAACGCCATCGTCTGCATATATGAATAGGCCTATAACTCTCTTGACTGTTAGTACAACTTGTTTGTAATTGGCGTTTCAAAAAGCTACCTGCAGAGATAATTCGATGAAGCTTGGCAGGCTCCAAAACCATCTTGGTCAATGTGTGAACATATATTTCCGGTCTTAAAATCGCTGAATTGGCAGCCCACGAAGAAAAAGAATAAAAATCAGTAGAGCCATTTTTCTATATGGATAAGGTGCCTATATATAGCCAACGTTTAAGTCAACGTCACATTCGCGGTACTAAGCTAAATCCAACGACCTCAAGCTAGAGTACGGTAATCAATAACCATGCAGGTCCTCTGACGGTCTACTAAAGCGAGGACAAGGAAGGCTCCTGCAAGGTGGTGACCGTGTCCAAAGATCTCTGAAGCTTTCTTCCGGCAAACGATTGGTCAGCAGGGTGTTGTTCGCTTTGTGCTGACCTTTTCATGAAATTCAATACATGGCCGTGAAGGTGTCTCTGCCAAGCGCGTATACACCTGAGGTGGATAAGATCATACATTATGTCAGAATAATTCGTAAGAATAACTTTATTATATTTTTTATTTTTGTATTTGAAGTTTACTAAGCAATAGATAACGACTATAGCACAACAAAGTCTTTAGCAATCATCAATGTCAAGTATATCAGTCACGAGTAAAATGTATTTACCGTAGGCAGACGGACACAAAGACAAACAAGACAAGAAAAACCAGACTCACACTCAGATTATATAATCTGAGTGTATTATTTAGAAGTTTATATATATATACATATATATATATATATATATATATATATATATAGATAGATAGATAAATGAACAGACAGAGCAAAACTTCTAAATAATAATATGTGTTTGGGTGTGGGTGATTTGTTGTGTGCGAGTAGCCTATAGGTAGATTTGTGCGTAGAAAAAGTTGGACAGAGAAAGAGACAGACGTCAGAGAGAATGCGAGGAGAAGAGGGACAAAGAAATATATAGGCATTATTTGTATGCGAAGTGAATGCAGTGATTTCGTCTCCCACTGTAAGAAGTGCCCTCGTGAGCCTGAGACAATGACGTTCAACACTATGATCGTAATAGACGAGGAACAGCGTGCAGGCATCACCTGTCTTCTCTGACAAGACAAAATAACCGCCGCCAATCTGTGATGTTTAAACGTTGACATCATTTATGAAGCGCCATTCATGGTAGGCCTGAGCAATAAAGCAAATGCCAAATGATGACATGAGGCTCTACAGGTGTACATGCGATCGTGACTCTATTGCTTTGATCGCTTTATAGGGGGTCCAAGGGCCAATCAATCAGCTAGAGCAAAGGACCGACCGAGGAGCAACGAAGGACGATCATATATCAGCCGCCTTGTCAACAGATTCATTAGACCTTAGTATACGTCCCATCAACGATAACATCAATCAGCATTTACGGAGCAACGAATGTCTGTCTCCACTGAGCAACGATTACAGCAACAGTCACCCTCCAGGTCCATCATCAATCTTATTCGCCAGGCCTACATCATATCCGATGTCATATCCACGCATCTCATCCTCCTCTATAAGACGGGAGGCATACGCTGCAATAATACAGTTCTCTGTCTGTCTGTCTGTATCTGCCCCTCTCTCGTCTCTCGTAATGTAGTACATATATATATATATATATATATATATATATATATATATATATATATATATATATATATATATATATATTCAGAGAGAGAGAGAGAGAGAAGAGAGAGCGAGCGAGAGACAGATAGAGACAGATAGAGACAGAGACAGAGACAGAGACAAAGAGGCAGAGAGAGTTGCAGACAGAGACAGATATTGAGACAGAGAGAGAAACAGAGAGACAGAGACAGAGAGAGAAAAACAGAGAGCAAGAGAGAGAGACAAACAGACAGACAGAGAGCGAGACCGTGAGGGTTGGTGACACGACATCTGTCCTTTGGTGAGAGATCGGTCATCTCTGCACCATGCAATGTTCATAACGCAAACAAAGTCGTATAGCTTACGCGTAGGTGCCGTGTAAGTTGTAACTCGATATCGGATATCTCTCTTTTTCTCGTCCTATAGTCCTCCTCTTCATCATCATCATCATCATCATCTTCTTCTTCTTCTTCTTCTTCTTCTTCTTCTTCTTCTTCTTCTTCTTCTTCTTCTTCTTCTTCTTCTTCTTCTTCTTCTTCTTCTTCTTCTTCTTCTTCTTCTTCTTCTTCTTCTTCTTCTTCTTCTTCTTCTCCTCCTCCTCCTCCTCCTCCTCCTCCTCCTCCTCCTCCTTATCCTTCTTCTTCTCATCTGCTCATTCTTCTCCTCCTCCTTATCCTTCTTCTTCTCATCTGCTCATTCTTCTTCTTCTCCTTCTTCTTCTATTTCTTCATCTTATTCGTCGTCTTCTTCTTCTGAATTAAATGTATAGTATATTGCCAAAGGTCAGCTATAATATATATAGTAACCGCCTTCTGACTATACCCTGAAGTGTACAGCCCCTTTGCATGACTCGACGCTTGGCTTTCGAGGGGCGCTTCATTAGTTTAGAGTTAATTATTACGTAATGTTGAAATGTTCGATACTAAAGTTGTCCTTCAATGCCACAATAGTCTCTGATCTGCTTTGTACTCTGCTTCATCGAGTGGACCATCGATTCAATGCCAGACCACCAGAGGACAGACCAACAGCTTATCAGAATGGAGCCACGCAGAGCATATACACTGCATTTCTATCGCTGACTATCAAGATTGTCTATCGTGATTCTATCAAGAGCTGCTGCCTCTTATAATATATTTGTCTAATTCAAAAACAAATATTAGAGAGTAAAGTATCCTTCCCAGTGTCATATTACAGTAATCAAATAATAGGTATTTAACGGGCACCAGAAAAAGTTGATTTTTACGGCTTGAATAATGCATGATGCATCACACATGCAAAATTTTCTAGCTAAGTATCATGCAGTCAGTTCTTTCAACGAATTAACTCATTTAGAGGCTTTTCTGAAAGATCTTTATATATATTTCGTATATAAGTATTTGTGGCGAACCCGTTTATTGTCAAACACTGCGGGCATCGCGTGGCAGCAGCAGTTTGGGCGAACGCCCTGGGAAAACCGTGAGATCCTCCCCGTCTTCTTCTGGTATCTCGGAAGACCGAGCTCCAAGGTTTTCCCCGACTTCTTCTTGATTGTCCGCTGGGTAAGACCGGTCTGGCGCAAGATTTAAGACTATCCCGATGGTACAATCAGAGTCACCGCGCTAACGATGAAGTCACACACGTTGCTCGACAAACTTTCTGTATTAACGTTGAACAACAGCGGCGAACAGCCAACGAATCGTAGTTACTATTATAATAATCGACGACAAACTGTCAACTATACTATACTAATCTATTCTCTATAGAGAATAGATTAGTATAGTATAGTTTATAAACGCTCTGCCTGTCCATAATCATTATCGAACAATCTCTCAACTGTGTGTTGATTTTTTTTCGACACCGTACCATATCGAAGATGATTTGGTGTCGCCCTCCTCCTTTCTCCAGGCTTGGGACTGGCACTGTCAAAATCCAAACAGTGGCGGAATTCAATCTCTTGACTGAGCTCTGCAGTTCCTTATATAACCAAGAGGGGCAGTATGGAGTGCCATCTGGGTAGCACAGGAGTAGCACAGTTCGCTCCCTCTCCCCTAGCCGAACTGGCGGAAAACGCCACATATTATATGCAGGTCACAGTCGCAACACCATCAAAATATTGCCTGGATAATATATATATATATATATATTATATATATATATATTATATATATATATTATATATATATATGAGTATGTGACTGCACGAGTGAGTTAATTTGAAAAACTATCAGCGAAACTAAGTGGGTAGATAGATAGGGAAGGATAGGGGGCTTGAGGGTACGTAGGTATACGTTCGTAGGTGCATGCGCAATACAGGCAGGTTTACTATAGGTGGGTTCATGCAGCTATATGGCATAACTAGTATATATATATATATATATATATATATATATTTATAATAAAGAACCCGCAAGATATCAGAGGTTCAGAGTGCATTGCGCGGTCGTTAATAGCTATGCGGAGTCTAGTCAGCAGAGTTGAGACTGTAAACGTTGGATTATAGATACAGCATGCACTCTACCAAATAAAAAAATCGTGTCGCACAATTATTGCATGGACGTATACTCCACAAGAGGTTTTGTTAGGCATGCAAAGAGCTGTATCTTCAGCTCATTTTAAGGCAATGACTACTGTCAGATTATAAGATGTAGTAGACCTATAGCACCTATAATTCTATATATATATATATTCACTAAGACGCACATGGCTAACAAATATTGGCGGAGTTAGCTTATAAGCATGCAAGAAAAGTCGGTTCATTTATGCTGGCCCATAGGCCTGCCATGGATATTCGTCGTTCTTTAATTTGTCGTATCCTTTTCTCGTCCGCATTTCTCGCCTCGTCCATCGCACTTTAAAAACTGATCCGATGCCCATCGCCTTAGATTATATTATTTACACACTTCAAAGCACGAATTTTCAATGTTCTCTCTGACCTGGTACTGTTATAGATGATCTAATAATTAGTGTTAACATAATTAAATTTAAGTTAAAATTTAATTGAAAGGCGCTTGGTTCGGTGCTTACACTATAGGCCTACATTTTATTCACTCGGTGCTGTATACAGCTGTAGGGCCTATATAAATCTTAAAATCTCGACGACGGGACTTTGATGCTTAGAAAGAATCAATAATATCTTGAAAATCAAGGCTTTGAACGATTTCAGATTCAATGTCAGTGAGTGTTAGGGTCCTTCATCTTTCTTGACCCATGGTTGACCTGACAGTATTTTTCATGCGTTTGAGATGATTTAAGGATCGGGGCGTCAATCTACTCTGAGTCATGGAGGCAGACCCTCTGGTCCCAAGTGTCATGAAGGCAAGATATTCCTCCTTTAAGACTAACAAGTGTCACCCCTACCTGAAATTGGAAGCATTTGCCTCCCGAACCCCCGTATCTGGACGCCCTGTTAAGGATCGTTCACCGCTGCAGTTATAGAAACTGGCAAAATTAAATAAATGCACAGAGCGACATACACGCTTGTAGCTATAGGCTCCATAGACTCAATTCATTCATTAATTATAACATTTGCAGTTGTGCTTTCCTTGATCGAAGTTCTTTTAGAAATGTTTTCCATTTAATTCATTCATCACAGAGTTCATTGGAGACATCATCAGAGTAGAATTTCACAAACAACATTAAAGAACCATTGTTGCGCCGCGTTAACATTCTGCTGCCTTTTCAAAAAGAAGTTTCTTATGGTGCTTCTGTGCGCCATATTCAAATTTCTTCACTGTTAACTATGATAGGTTGAATTATGTAATTTTCAGTTACTACTAACTGTCAGCCCTAAGTGTATCCACCTTTCATTGACATTTTAGATACTTGATTCTATATAGGCCTAATAACAGTCCCACTTGCTCCAATAGAGTCAAATGTGTTACAGGCCTCAAATGTCAAATCGAGTAAAAAACATCATGTTTATAGGTCAATTCTAGCCTAGAAGCAGTATTACTATCGAGTCTGTGAGCTATCTTCTATTTTATAACCAACAAATTGTCAATTCACTAATTTGTTGCCAATTTGACAGTATACGCCCTTAATGTGTCAAATTTACGAGTAGGCCTAGGCCAGTTTCAATTGAAACATTTGCAACATGGTTAATGCGGCACTGCATATAGGTCCTATTTAACATGTTGCAAACACAAAATCTCATGCGCACACAATCTCCCAAAAATTAGAGGAAACGTTGTGCACGTTGCAAATATATCTGTTCTGGACCTCTGGTCCCATAATAGATATATAGGCCTATGCCTTAAGCCCCTCGTATCCTTCACAGACCTATGCTTTGATAGCAAGCTAAACGGCGAGAGGGACAAGACAGGGACTGCGACAAAGGCAAGGACGCCGTCTTCAGAGTCACTTATAGAGTCTTTAGAGTCACTTATAGAGTCTTTAGAGTCACTTATGTTAGATATATGAGCCTGTTGAATGCAAGCGCTTGATATCTGCATTGCCGTCTCAATGGGGTACTTAATCCCTGATGTAGGTCTATTGTATGCAGCCTAATATTGGTCTAAATTTCTATACTTGAGCTGAACAGGCTTATAAATTAATACAGATGTAAAAATCAAATGTCGACGAGTGTTTGCTTTTCAGCTAATTACTAGACTTAATTAAACATTGATGTGTATATGCTATACGTCAGTGACTGCTCAGCATTATGCATATCAGCAATTAATAATGTTAAGATATGTAAAGATATGCGATTATCGAGCGCATATTACTTTTCAGAGTTATTTATTGGCCTGTTTATAATCTCGAAGCTGCATTAAGAATTACAAGACAAAATTCAGATTAGGACTATATGAGAGGCCTTATATAATTTTTATGCAGATACTAGAAAACAATGATCATAATTTCATGAACTATCTCTTCTTCTGTTTTTATGTCTGCATGCCTGTGTATATTATCAGGATGGTATCACCAAATTTATGCATCCTTCAATTTGTCAAGAGTCGACTCGACAAGACCTGAATGACCCTGTGAAACCAGTAGACTTTTCCTGTGCTGTCCATGTATCTGTTCTGTCTGTGTGCATGCTCGCATTTTTTTGCCTGTCTGTCTAGTGTTTATCTGCATGCCTGTCTGTCAGTTTACACGGTCCTCTGACTCCTTTCCGAATTTTGAATACCAGCACTTTTTGCGTCTTGGATGCATGGATGGTTCATGGTTCAATCGGAACAAAGATTTTTTTCTGAATGTTCATCATCGCTTGCATTCATTACAACAAACATGCACGCAGCTCTGTCTAGAGAGATTTCTTCAGATTTTTTTTGATTGATATAAGTTTATTTAACGACGCGTCCATAACAACGATGACATGCGTCATGATTTCTTCAGATAGACCTATAGGCCTATATATAGGTCTAGATGTATTGTAGACGTGCACTTGTTTGATATCATTAGGCCTACGCATATAGGGGCCTACATTACAGCCTATATGTATACCTTTATATTAATAACTTGATAGCTTACGGTTCATGATTCTTGAAGACGGTGGTTAGCACTAGATCCAGGAATGACATAATTATATGAGTTTAGGGAGCGCTAGCCGAGCAGCAGAGGTCAAGGCGAATATATAGTTAATTAATTTTGGGCTTGAGAATCAAGTCCATGTCAAGGCAAGCTTCCTATGGCACCTGCCATGGCTTGAACTTGTCGGGCCTCAGATCAGAGTAAAAGATTCTTATCTAGGCCTATTGAATTTAATGTAGTAATTCTATTCAAACAATATTTCGGCTTTAGGGGCTTAAACGTCGTATTAGTCACGCAAATCAAGTTAAGCTTATTCACTGGCCATGGATTCCTATGGGGTTCCTTTACATAATACGCTAAGTGCCAGAGGCAAAATGTCGGCTGAGTGTGACGAAGCGGGAGGTGTCTTGGAAACAATAAAGCTGGCTGGCATTGTAGCCTAAATAACTAACTTACTTGCTTACATGAAAACTCCCGCAACGACCAATGGGCCCTACACCAAGGCTGAAGCGGCGTTTGCAACGACGCTACCGAAGTATTTCTAGGGAAATTAACGTGCCAATCAATCACAAACCCAGGTGGGCACTGATTAAACTTGCGGACAAAGTACCGCAGGACTACCTCGGCGCAGAAATCACTTGCTCGCCGATAAACCAGACCTCGCCCACCGCGGTCCTGATTGGCTGATCGCTGGCCAATACCTGACACTGCTCCGCGATTGTCATCTTCAGGACCTTATTCTTAGCGTTGGCTCGCAAAAGGCCGCCGTTGCTGCAGAGTTGGGAACTGCTCGAAAGTATATTTTCTTTATGAAAACACGACCTTTGATTTGATGAGCTCTTGATCTGTGGGTGAATGTTTGCTTCGATGGACGAAAAAGGAACCTAAAGTTGGCCTTCTGCCAAACTATTTAAGAGACTCAGTTGAGCAGAAAGGTATGCAGTGACAAAACGCAGCGATTAGTTTCGGTGGCGAATTAGAAAAGCACGAGACGCAGACCGGATGGCGCATGCGTGAGATTTAGAATCGTTGGTATGACTTATTTATAATTATAGGCGTTCAGATAAGCATTGTAGTAGGCCTACCGTGGATTTTGTTGAATGTTGACTTAAACTGTTGCAATACAACCAGTGATCCATAACTTTGTTGTTCATGCGATGGATTAAGTTTCTTCAACGATTAAGTCGACTGTGACATTATATGCCTTCGACCATGAGCAGTTGGACAGATGGAAGTCGACTTGTCGCCTATCGTCTGGTCATCCTGTTTGCCCTTGTCATCTATGCAGCAGCAGGTGAGACCGTGAGACAGTTATTGCGAACGATGTACAGTTATAGGTAAATTTAAATGTTAGCTTGGCCCTTACACGATTTTATATAGCGACGGCATGGCCTATGGGCCTACTTACAACTCCTTTTTAGTAAATTGATTTGGTGAGATATATGTGGGCAAACCTGTAGTTTAACGTATTTAATTATTTCCAAGTTCTTATCATGTATTTTAGGGTTTTTAATTATATCTTTCATTTTATCATGTATTTTTAAGTAGAAACTGAATTATATTAATAAATAATTATGCTTAAATGGCAGCCGGATCGATGAAGAGAATTTTAAAAGTGTATTTTAGAGTAAATAACTGAACAAAATGTTGATAAGAAATTCCGCTAGCTTCCATCGTGACACCATTTTGTCATCTATCGAGCTTCCATTTAGGTATACATTTATTTTCATCAATCGAGTTTTTGAGTAAACGACTTTGTTTACATTCATCTGTCTTATCGACATTCTCGCATCAAACCGACTTCTGTTTAAAGCATGATATTTCATCAATCCAGCTTCCATTTAAGCACAATTTTGTTAATCAATCCAGCTTCCATTTAAGCACAATTTTGTTAATCAATCCAGCTTCCATTTAAGCACAATTTTGTTAATCAATCCAGCTTCCATTTAAGCACAATTTTGTTAATCAATCCAGCTTCCATTTAAGCACAATTTCGTTCATCAATCCAGTTTCAATTGCACATTCTTCTTTTTCATCGATCCCATCTCCATTTAAGCTACAGTTCGACATATATTCACACCAAATAATTAAATGCGCTATTTTTACAGATGAAAATTTTGTCGAATAAAATACTATAAGCTAAAGTTTTACCACTGTTTTACCTCCACCTCCTCTATTACTAGATGTAAAAGTTCGGAGGATGTAAGCCAGCAATGAATTATAATGCTTTTCACTCATAAAGTATGGATAACCATTACATCCATGTCAAGCTATATAATTTTATAATTATTTCTCCTTTCAAACTGACAACAATGCAGTTATTATTACAGACATAGTATGAGCGAATGAAGTTGGCAGCCATGCAAGGCACCCTTTATGCTATATATGTAAATTTAATCTAATTTAACAAAAGTAGTCGCCGGGTTACGACTCCAGGTCCTCAACCCTACATGCTCCCCAGTTTGTTATATATTGCTCTATGCCTCCGCTATTAATTTTATTTACTAAAAAATCATAAATGACAACTGATGAAGCAATTAGATATTGTTGCTGTTTCTCTTATTTTATCATAAGAATGAAGGGCTTCCAAAAAGCTTATTCCAGTCATATTTTAGTGTTCTGATACAGCGTTTCCAAATCTTTTCTGGCTGTGGGACCCTTTTGATCTCAATTTTTTTGCGGAACCCCTCCCCCCGTCCACAACTAAACAAATTCTGTTGTAGGTGCAATTGCTTGAGAATGCATACAACAATAGCTTTAGGCATAGATTAGATTAATAATAACACAATATCGATGACAATGACATACAAATTCTCTTTCATGCAAAGTTGCACATATGTTAAGCGGCATGCCTCCTATGAAAAATTCGCATAATCTATTTTTTCATTGTTTGAAGCCTATTGCCCACACTGAAAGTTTTCCGTGGAACCCTCGTCTTCACTTCACGGAACCCTAGGGTTCCCCAGAACACAGTTTGGGAAACACTATTCTAATACATCAACCAGGATTTATAAAAAAATGTTCTTTACATTATGAGACAGTTAAAATTGTAATTTTACAAATCTCAAGCTATCATTGATCTGAAGAGAGTAGCATGCTCGGCTACTCAGCTTGACCTCCCGGATTTTGATCTGGTACCTGAACGAGACACGAAGCTTGACTATTTTGAACTTGATTTGGTACAGCCCCGGTGAATGAGCTGGTCTCTCTGGCATGACTTTTGTGGGTGCTGACTGCTGAGAAAGATTTTAAGATTTATATAACTTTACATACAACAATGATGAGTTAACAGGTAAACAAGCAGACAATGGGAACTTATCAGTCTTCTGGGACTACTGGGTGGACTTTGTCAATTGTGCATCTTAAACGTTGCTATTGGCCAGACGGATGGATTGGGCCTCTGTTCAAAATATTGCACTGAATCTGTAAGCGACACGGACACGTGTGAGCAAGAGAAAGACCCAGCTTCTAAGTTACATAAAGGCATTTGTATTTGTCGGTGTTTCACTTTATGCATTTATTTAATTTAGTGATGGATATTTCTTATAATCATATTTCACGGTAATTGGGAATACTATTTTTACATATTATTATTCCTCTATATACCAAACTGCAACAATTATTTGGCTGAACTATATTCAATATATTCGCCAGAATGAAGCGATTGCTGTTGCATTTGTCATTGACTTTCTTCCTGTTACTTGAATGGTATAGGAATCAGAATCTACAAGACAGTAGCAATATACCCAGTGTTAAACATATCTTCTGATATATTCATGGCTTTTGAGGTCAAACATTACCGCGAACATTACCATAGAATTACCGTGGACAATTTGTGAATTTCACGGTCCAAACATTTTCTTTTCTGCACAGTCTCATAATGTATCTATGATGAAATTCATTCCTCTGTAGGCCTACTTGACTTCGAAGTTTAAATTTAGGATCAGATATAATGAATGACATCATTCTTTTGTTAAGACTCCACTTGGAAATTTCGACTGGTCTGAAACTTGGCAGTGTTTCTCTGTATTGTGGCCTATACTGCATTTCAGAGGTGGGTAAATAATCGATTAGATTCCAGATTTGCATATTATACTTCTAACCGATTAGGAAATTTCGATAGCTATTTATATTCAATTTGCAATTGAGCAAATCGTTTCCATCTTTGTTGTATTTATTTGCATTAATTTATGATTTTAAATTCAATTGAATCTGTCATTTTGAGATGCACTGCTGCACATACAAAGCTTGAAATGCTTATGGGATTATAATTCCGTGAAGGCAGATCCCAGAGGTATAATCTATATTCTATAAGGTAGCTCTATGCATTTACTGGAGTCAGTTTAGTATCTTTTAATCAGGCTATATTTCTGGCCGTGGGCTACGCGGTTCATGCTGCTATCTAGGTGGTATTGTGGACCTCGGAGTCTGGTTGCAGTTTCAGTGATCAGATTGTAATAGATCCTAGATGGCGTCAATTCCGTCAATTCCAGGGGGGGGCAGGCCCGCTGTCAGTACACCCATTGTCCACTGTTAATATGTACCTTGCTGGTCATTGAAGGTCTAACAGTATTGTGTCATGGAATTTAGTTGCAAAAAGAAATAAAGAAGGACATTGGTACTTTTGGAAGTGCTTATGTCATTGTTAACTGTGAAAAGTTTGCCTTATGATTTGTCTTTGACAGATGACGTCAATCATGTCATCATCATTTTTTGCAATTACACTTGATCGAATAATTGTGTTTTCTTGCTCTAAGATCTTGTTCATAAAAAACTTTTTTTCACTGTGTTCTCTTCATTTGAAGTTTATGATAATTACTGAGTTTTTGTGTAATTTTTCTAATCATGCTTACTTCATTGCCATACACCAGCGAATTTACTTATTTACTTGAGGTTCTGTTCTCGGTTCTCTCAAGGTTCTGTTCTCGGTTCTCTCAAGGTTCTGTTCTCGGTTCTCTCAAGGTTCTGTTCTCGGTTCTCTCAAGGTTCTGTTCTCGGTTCTCTCAAGGTTCTGTTCTCGGTTCTCTCAAGGTTCTGTTCTCGGTTCTCTCAAGGTTCTGTTCTTGGTTCTCTCAAGGTTCTGTTCTCGGTTCTCTCAGCCCACATCTGCTAGCTCATCACATCTTTCTCTAGCTTGGCCTTCTATATATATCTCATCCTCTGTGAAATCCTGTGACTGCTCCGTATTCTATACTTCACCCGCTCTTCGATATAAACTCCCCTAAAGCCGTCCTCCACCAGTTTGCTCATCTTCCTATCTTGCCTGTTGATTTCACCTTTCCTACGCTGCTCTGTTTTCACTCATGACTGAAAACCAAACCCTTTAGCAATTCAGTCCTGATTCTACTCCTCTGCCATGACATGACCACCATCATCGCTTATTTTCACCATAGCACCACTGCAGCTTGACCTCCTCAGATTCTGATCTGACGTTGGGACTGATACGAAAACCTGACTTTTTCAGACTTTGTTTGATGTGGCTCTGGTTGATTAGCTGATCTTTGCGATGTGGCTTTTGTGTGGCACTGAGAAATTTTGAAGATCGACATTACATTATGCTACATTACAATCTACATGTCATTCATGTCTTCATTAGATCAGACAGTTGAGGTTATATATATATTTTCCCATCTTACTCTTGTTTCCTGGAACGTGTGCTTCCTTCCTCCATGTGTCTAGTTATCTGGGAAGGATATCTGACATTTTAATGGAGGTGCGAGATGGGTGTGGCTGACATTGTTTAAAAATGTTTATTTGTAACTGCAGTAAATTGTATTGTTTGTGGCTGTGTGGTAATAATAAAATAGACATCAGGATTGGAACCAAATATGCTGAAGATTTATCTCTAGCCAGATATTGACATTGTAGGGGAGCTGAGCAAATGTTTACAGAAGGGTCTGAGCACAGGGAACCGCTGAGAGACTGAGAGTGACTGAGAGAGTGGATGGTCGGATGATGGGAACCAGACAGAGGCACTTTTAAGATGATAAATGCCTAATGTCTGTTGGTGGGTGCTATAATTTTATCTTTCAGCCCCTTTCTTGAGAGCATATAGGGTCTGGCTGGTCCACTCTTTTCCTCCTTCCCTTCTGCTCTCCTGCTTTCCTTTTGGCAGAGCAGAAACCACTTTTCTTTCCCAGCTGATTAGTGCTGCTGCTGCTGCTGCTGCCTGACTTTCCGGATCCGTGGTCCTATCTGATCTGACCGTCAAGGGTTTTCGTTGAAGTACTTGCTTCAAGTGGTGCCTTAAAATCATGCTGTTAGCGGTTCTTTCCCCTTCAGGTAAATGACATGGCTGTCAAGCAAAATCCAGATGGCGCAACTGGCGTGCTGCCAGATTACCATTAAGTAAGCTTGAGTACAAATACAAATATACACAGATTATATGTGTATAAAACTGAGTACTCTGTAATCTGTATATTAGTATATTTAGGGAAAGCATAGGATATTGGTTGGCAACATGAGGTTTGCAGCATTGGCCAGTTCATCTTCCAGGGTTCAAACCATTGTCATTGGCAAAGGAGAGTAGCCTGAACCTATTTCATATTACTTTATGCATATTATGTGCTCCATTATGAGGTTAGTTTTAAATATAGGGACGGTGAGTTCAAGGGCAACATCAATCAGGCTTGGATCAATCAGCTACTCAATCAAATTACAATTTTATGTAGGAACTTAAATTACTGTGACGATTACACATTTTCCCTCTTGGTTAATTAATGTGCAATTACGTTACTGTAAATTACGATTACTTTTCTGTTACATCTTAAGTACACAATCAAGCGTGACATTAATTTCCGCCAGCGTTTGTGTGTTTACTTCATGAAAGAGAAGAAGACAAACAGAGGAGTCTACTATTTATACTTATATCACTCAATGTCACCGCAAGTGCTTGCTTGTTTCATTCAATAAAGAGCAGACTCTCAAGTAAATCTGCCTTTAATGTCGTTCTCTATGGCCGCTGGACCATCTTGTGTGCTGTGCTGAATATTCATCTGTCAGCCGGAGCTGAAGATGCTGCAGTTGAGGAAGTATTTCTGATTGCTCTAACTGGAAAGTCATATATAGGAAACAATGTCCACCTGCATCCTATGGGTCACTTCCATTGTCCAGTGACTTTAATTTGGTATGTTCAGACTGTCTTGTGTCAATGCAAGTGACAGGTCATCCTCAAGCAGCACAGCACCAGCTGTGATATATGCTCTTGAAATGGAGCAACATCATTTTCTTCACCGCAGGTTGCTCCATTTTAACAACTGAAGATGATTTAAATAAGGAGACTGACCACAATTTTGCAATTATGTTGTCATAGTTATATGATTGCATCGCTCCTGTCTGAAGCATTTTTCCCTTTTCACAACACACAGTCAACTGTCTCTGTCCTAGACACATCTGTCACGAGGCCATGTGCAGAGTTCAGTGGGTACTAATCAGGTTTACTGTTCTTGTCCATGCATGGCCTCTGGGAGGGGGGGAAATCATTGCTTGCTTAGTCTTAGTCACCTTTGCAGCAAAAGATGTGTCCAGAACTCCAGACAGCCAGAGCCTCCTGGGTTGAATCATCTCCAACAGTGGGATGTGCCTCATGTGATGGTATATTTCCACTTTGTATAGGAATGCACAGTATCTTCTGCATGATCAGAGTTATATCGATTGGCTCGATTAAATTTTTTCATGAAAATGCTGCCGATTGTCTCATCATACTTGGTTGGGCGGCTTTTGATGGCTGACTGGAGATGAGAGACCAGTTGTTTTCAATATGTTGTTTGTATTGATCACAGTTTGTGTGGCAAACATGCAGACCTCGGATGCTCGGAATAGCATTGGATGCGTGACCATAATTTCTCTTGTGTGATTATGGTAGCCTATTATTGCCTCTTTACCCATTACGGTAACAAATTCTCTCTGTGAGTCTCAGAAGAGTCTAGTCATGTGCTGTCAGAGGTATGGTGGCACAAGGACCTGGAGGAGCCCTTATGGAGGATTCCTACAACCTGTCCTCAGCCTTTGAAAAATTTATTGAGCCATTTCAAGTTGTGAGTAGCTGTCGGAATACTTTACTTGCTCTCAGGCTGAAATCATCCACCTGAAAGTTCTTAGTTGATGCTGTGGCCTTGCAATCATTATTAATGGTGAAGACACTTACCCAATATTATTTGCCTGTTTGTCTTAATTCTATCCTTAAAATACGTTGTTAAGTGTGGACATAGCCTGCTATATTCTGTCTGGAGTACTGGCCAATTTCAGTTACATCAAGTGATTCCTTCATAGTTATCAGCCAGATCAGGACTTTATTACTAATAACAATATTGTTCGTCCTACACTAAGTGAGGGAGTATGACCTTAAAGACTTTGCCCATCACTAAGAAAATTGGAAACTTGATATCACAAATGAAAGATTTCGACCTAATCATCTTAATGCTTGAAGCACCATTACTCAATAAAATGTCAGTGATCCCCAAGAAGGAATGCTAGACGTCGTTTGTCCAAATGTGAACAGCCACAATCTATAGCTTGTCAAGTTTATCACTTTTGGCAGCAGTCAGTCGCATGTGTAGAGCATCTGTGTATTTTCTGATTTTGCTCACTTTGTATTTATCAAGGTAGCACAAAGTTTATCATCTATGGACTGGTTTTGCTCACTGAGGAGTTTGGTAGACAGAAAGTTCTTTGTGGCAAATATATTGTGACTTCCAATGCTCATGAGAGTAGAAACCTCTTTGCCGTCAGTGAGTATGGAAATATATCGCTAGTAATGACATCAATAAACTCTTGTCCCATATGATTTGAATTTTTGTTAGCGCTCTCTGGAGTTTCAATATGCTCAAAATATGCTCAAATTTCCTTTTACTCAATTTAGTAATCCAAACAAACTTAAATAGTATCTTATTCAAAGGTAGTAGAAATTATAATTTATTTATTTATTACATTTGTATTCTGTAACACGTGCAATGTTACACCAAAATGTGAATCTGAGGCATGGATAGTCAATCGATCAGTGTGGAAGAATTAGTTATCTATGATTTGTCATTATTATTTCTCAGTTTGTCTGATTGCTTGCAATAGATTAATATCCACAATCGTAAATAGCTTTCTGCATGGCTCAATAGAACTACTTTCTTCAGTGTTTCTATATTGACATGGCCTAGAAATACAGAGACAAAGAACGAGAGAAACTAATTTGAAAGAGAATATTAATGAAAAGCAGAGTCTTGAAGGGACACTGAAGATGCACTGCTTGGGGCAACAAAGCAACAGCTGGTTTAGAAGAATCTTTTCCCAACTCTTTTGTGATTGAACCTGATTTTGGATTCCATAATCTTACAGCAACCCAATGGATTAATTTATTTAGCTCACTTTTAAAACAGACATCACACAATTGTTTATTCTGATTGATGGAAAGATGAACAGTTTTAATGCAAAGACTGTATGTAACTGTGTTCACAGTTTGGACCTGTAGGCTATATGAAGCATTTCTAACTTGATAATGTGAATCCAGGAAATAACTTGGTTGCTTACATTTGCTCTATATTCACGACCTCAGTTTGGAAAAGGAATGATGTAAAAGTCAGATTAAGAGAAAGAAAAAGAGATGAGCTAAGGGAAACAGCTGCTACAGGAAAGATAGAGAGATCGGCCTAATGAGCACAGATTCAGGTAATAAAAGTGAAACCAAGGAGATTGACATGGCAGTGTATATCATGAAAGAAAAATGCAGAGTAAATAGAACTGGAGGGTTGAAGCCTAGAAGAACAAAGAGAGAGGATTGCAGAGCAAAAGAGGGGAGTGGTGAAAATTGTGAATGGGAGAGAGACAGACAGACAGACAGACAGACAGACAGACAGACAGACAGACAGACAGACAGACAGACAGACAGACAGACAGACAGACAGACAGACAGACAGACAGACAGAGACAAAGAGACAGAGAGAGTTGCAGACAGAGACAGAGAGAGTTGCAGACAGAGACAGAGAGAGAGACAGAGAGTGGCAAGTTTATTGCCTTAGAGAGAGGGAGACAGACAGAAATAGACACAGAGAGACCGAGACTGGGGGTGGGAGACTTTGTGGAGAGAGAGAGAGAGCTAGTTAAAGAACGCTTAGCAGAAATCTGCACATGTTTGGCCATTCCTCTACTTGTATGTTGTCTTGTTATAGGTCTGGAGTTCAAAGAAGCATAAAATTAGCCATCAGTTATTACAAGAGGATTATTAAGGATGGCATATGAGGCATTTTGATGGGTTGGCTGAGGCTTAGCCAGGAGCCTAACGGTCCAATAATTGAATTGTCTGAAACCACTTAACCCCAACCTCCCAGTTGACTGTTTGTCAGCCTAAAGCAAACATGACTGCCAATTGTGGTTAGTCAGTGAATGATAATTACCGGTGAAGAGACTGCCCTGTGTTTGGTCCTTTGATGTTCCCAAGATGTTACTCCTGTCAATCATTTCTCTTCTCCTGCTAAGTACTTACACCTGTTGGCCAACTGACAGGGCTTTTAAGGCCTGACATCAATCTCACAGCATTTCTAACCATCATAGACTATGGATCTTAAAAGTATTCTGATGCTTTGTACTTGAGGATGCAAGTCATTTCCTGTAGGCATATTCAGTGTAATTAATTGGTATTTTCTAATCGAGTGACTTGTGTTTTGGAGTTGTGATTGTTATCAATTCGTGGTTGATTGAACGGTGAAGCTACTGAAGGCTGCACAGTAGCACAGTGGCCGATTGGTTAGAGTGGTTGGCACCTAACGCTCGACCTTTGTCCGAAGCGTCGCTATGAGCAAGTCCCTCGTGCACAATTGCTCTGCATTACAACTGCAATTGTGCCGTCGGGGCGTGTGCACTTCTGAGGAAAAATTTTGGAAGCAGGGCGATATCAAATTTCAGAATAAAATAAAAAATTAAACAATTCTTTTTATTGGTATGAAAATGCTTGTGAGTCCGTGCAAGATGTATAAAACTATAAGTTAATTAGTTAAGCAGAATAGGCACCTCTCAAGGAACCTGGCTGTTGGGATAGATCCCAGAGGAGGTAGGGTGGCTGTAAAGGGGGTGTCATTCATATGGAGAATTTGAAGGTGAATGATCAGATGAATTGTGTTTCTGATGCCCTGTTACTGTGTTGCTGATTGTACTACTGAGGTTTTTACTTGCTGCTGGAGTATTGATTCATATTGGATTTTTAATAGATCTGAATGAATCATGTAGGAGTTCTTGTATATGTATAATTGCATGTATATATAATATATATTATACATATATTATATATATATATATATATATGGAATATATATGTACTATTGTAGTGCCCTAAATGTGCCTCACATGAATACTAAAGTGCCTGTTGAGGCACACACACACACACACACACACACGCACACGCACACACACACACACACACACACACACACACACACATATATATATATATATATATATATATATATATATATATACACACTCAGTTTCAGGACACTGTGTGATAACATTGATCATAGCAAACATCATAAGTATTGCCCTCCTTCTTCATCCACGGTAGGGACTAGCACTGTCAGAGTAGGAGCAGTGGCAGAACTATTTAGATATATTTATACCTGCTTGCAGTCGCATGCCATTACAAGTTCATGTCTGCCTTCAACTGGACCGCGTATGGTCTGGTGTCTGGTTGATGGGTATATATAGACTTTCAGGCACCCAGTGTAACAATGGTTTTGGATGGTCTGTTGCACTTACAATAGTATTCAGTGCTGATGTTTGTTGTCGGGGTTGAAACATGCCAATGGCTATATAAATATCCAATACAGGCTGAAACTAACTTAGTGCCATAAGTGAATATAGGCAAAAGTGACCCTGCGCTTCATACAACATTTGATAGACAAAGATCACATTGTTAAACTGTCCAAATCACAGGTGGCCATCTTAAATGTGACATTACCTTCTTAAATAATTCACTACAACATGCAGAATTTATCAGCAGAATTAGCATTGGATAGAATAGAATTAATCGTTACGGAGCAAACTGACTTAAAAGGTCACATGATGGTCTCGCAATCAGAATAAGTGAGTTCAAGTATTAGTGTTTGATGTGAATTATTCCTGTCAAGCAGGAATCCAAGTGCTTGTAGTTAAGTAGTCTTGCCTGATATGAATGCGGCAACATCAAACAAATATGACAGGCGTATTGCATTCTGCTGCCGTCGTCGTCGGTTTGTGAAGGTAAAGAATTCATGAAGCAGGCAAGGGAAGCAAACCCTATCCTTGCTGTGATATCATGTCTCCAATAAAGTGGTGGAGGCTGTTTGTCAATAACTGGTGCGGTTTTCCCACGGCAAGAATAGCCAGTGGACTGGAAGAAGTGCCTGCAGGATCTTTTGAATTGGCACAGGATTTCTATTGTTGAGCATTCCCAGGAATGTGCTGGCCGTATATTGTAACTATATATATATATATATATATATATATATATCCTACTGTTTGGGTTATTGCAGATGCTATGTTAATGGATTTTTATGATGCAGTGAGCTTTTGCAACTGTTTTTTGTGCTGCTGAAGCAGGCTATAAATATGCTATGGATATTTCGCCAAGAGTGGATTAGAGGGTTTACTCAGTAGTTAAATTTATCCAGATCCGGCATGATTGAGACTATGATTTGAGACGAGCCTTCTGGCCCATAAGATCCGCCACCCAAAGGAGGAGAAAACAACATCTGCTTCTTTTGTATAACAATAATTATATGCATCATATTTCACGCATTTTATGCTTATTAAAAGAGCATTTAGCTGATATTTTGTGTGTATTCTCTAGAAATGCTTACTTTTAGAATCGAACATCTCCTACTTATGGATGAGTAATTGAAACATATGCTAGCTATTTATCTCTGATATGTTGTAAATGTGTTGCTGATATGCAGCTGGTGGGGTTTTCATGTGCTGTTTTCATGTGGTGCTCATGGGCTAGTGATATTCTGCTGGAATTGATTCAATGGTTGGACAGACTGAGTTTGTTGTGTGAATGGTGGCAATAATTGAATAAAAATTTATTTTTACCATTTACACTGTTACATGCTGTTGTATTTTGCAATATTATAATTTTATACTGTTTATTATCATTTATAATGATAAATCTATTGGTTCAAAATTCTCAGGATCCTAATTGTTTTCTATGTCTTATTTCAGTTTTGTAACTTGTCATTTAGAAGTCATAAAGTAGGCCTGCCTCCAAGTGGTTTGACTGATTTTTAGTTAACATTTGACTTCTATGTTTCCATCGTGCTTGCCATTAAGAACTGGTTTAGGACAGTTGTCCATGGTTGGTTGTTTGTTACAGACAGTGAAGTTGGTGTCATTTCTAGAGCTGTACCGATATCACTTTTTGCCGATTATGCCGATACCGATTATTGCCGATTATTTTATTTGCCGATCCCGATTATATTGTCGATTATTTCATCGATTATTTCATTGTGTTTCCCAAGATGTGGGTTCCAAAAATGGACCTACTGCGTATATATAATTATTGTTGTGGTACAAGCAAAGCACTTGCTCCGTAGGAGACATATACATGTAGTTGGGGACTAATCCTAGGCAGGAAATACCGATTAGGCACACCGCCCGCCGTTGACCTTTCATGATGGAGGAGAGAAAAGAGATATCTATGTAATTGGACTTCTAACAAACTTGCCAATAATGCCACTCCCTCGCCACTTTGACGACATGCCACTTTGACCTAAGATACCGGCCAGCAGTAAGATTGGGCCAGCAGAGATGACCTGTGCCCAGGGTAATTACTAGGACTCACTCTGCACAATACAATGTTGACACTTTCCCACAATCTATACTAGCACAATGCCTACTAGGTGGTCTGAAGTAGCCAAGCTCGATGAAGCCCGAGTTAACACGCTTTAAGAACGGACCCAATTATGTTGTTGTCATCATTTTGCTCTTATAGACTGAAAATGATATTGTTAAATAAATAATTTTTAATATCGGCACCAATTAGCTTGCCGATATCTGATACCGCCAATATCTCTATAATCGATTATGAGTGCTGCCTAAGTATCGGTACAGCTCTAATCATTTCATATCTTACTAATCATTTCATATCTTACTAATCATTTCATATCTTACTAATCATTTCATATCTTACTAATCATTTCATATCTTACTAATCATTTCATATCTTACTAATCATTTCATATCTTAGTTTTCTCCCGAATATTTTTATTGTCATGTGCTTTCGCACTAAAGTGCAATACATGTTAACAGCAGGAGTGTTTTAAAGATGAGCTTGTGTTATGTTACTCTGTATCAGTGTCATCCACATCAGATTATTTTCATGAATAGATTTTTTATTATTTAGTGTCAAGATATTGTAGTTTTCCTATTACTGTCAGGCGTTTCAACAGTGCTTTTGCAGTTCAAGACTTCTATGCTTGTAAGTAACAACGAGTCAGTTATTGGAGTTTCATCGTTGGGTAGCCAGCCACAATTGAAGGCCATTTTCCAGTCGATTGAAACATCGAGGCACAGTCAACAGACCAATCTGGATTACAGGACATCTTTTCTAATTGGAAAATATTGATTCGTCTTCTGACGGCCAATTGGTCTCGAACTCCATCTAATTGAATAAGTGCAGATATTGAGTGTCGCTGCTGGAACGGAGTGCAGATGTCGACCGTGGTATCTGTCTTGTTGCATGGCTGGGTCTCTGGTGGTCAGTGGGTGCTTCTCGATGCCAGTGGTCGAATGGTGTCAGTAGTGTTTGATAGGAGACAGTGATGAGATTCCTGAAAGATGTGGAGTCAACCCCAGATATTTCTGACAAGCAGGAATTGCGTATGCATTGTTATTCCCTGTGCGATATCTCCAGATCCTTTGTACAGGCTCACGCTAGATCATGGCCATTTGTTTGGCAAGGCAATAATTGTAATAATATGATGTGAAGTATTTTCCCTAGATTAATACAGACATTGATCAATACATTTAAGTGGTTATTGCATGTATATTCATATGCTGTTCTCTGGAGTCATTTGGGGATTGTGGTTTGAAGCTGTCAAAGGCTGAGAAAAAGGAGCATGTTATGGCATGTCGCAGCCTAGTTGTTGCCGTTGAGAGCTCTATTTGAAACATTATTTTTTTAAAGCAATTTTCCAATTTGGCAAATTTGGATTAAGGTCAGCAGGATTATTATTATTATTAGGCAAGACATGAAACTGTTAGTTGCCAACAGACTTAACTTCTTGCTTGATGTGGAGGAACAGACTTGTGACTAAAATCCTCTCCTTTTGTTGCCAGTGGTATCTTCAAATTTTCATAAATTCAGTTAAAAACTCACATTGTGCAGTTTGAACTTTCCATGAGTCATTGCATTGTCAAAGGAGGGATTTCTATTGCAATCTGTACCTTTGAGCACTGATTTGCATATCTGAGCACGGTTTGAGCACTGCAATCCAGAGTTTTGGTCCGAGCCTCCACTCAGATGATTTTTGGGTAGAGACCTTGAGCATGTCCTTCACCCACAATTGCACAGTGTCAGTGATGTTCTATGGTATGGTCATGTGTCCACTTTTGAACCTTGGAAGGAGAACAGCATCAAATATAATTATATTGAATAGTATTCAGTCTTGATATATCGCTGCGTTCCTAATTATCCAACATCAACTCTGATGTGCAATGCCAGGGTCTGTGCGCTGCACTAGTAATGGACATGTGTGATGCATTAGCTAACTTGTTTGGTAACATGGACCTTATTACAACACCATTCTTGGAACCCATTATGTAATGAAGCTTCGCCTCATTTCCGCAGCAACGGACTTAGATATTCTCATGGTATGCATACTGAAGTATGTCACTGTACAATGTACGTGTTCTATTCAACATAGTCTAACGCTGTGAAATCCTCGATTCTGGCAAATCATGACTTGCACCTCTCAAATGACTCATCTCCAACAACAGAATCAAATTGTCATCCACGTTATTCCCGTTTCATTCTTTGTTTTCCAGCCATAAATCACTTTCCGTGTTGTTGACAAAAGCAGAATTTCTAGTTGATGGAAGGTAACTGCTCACTGACTGGTCGGCGGCTACTGACCACGTTGCCATAGAGCTGCCTCGATTGGCATCTTGGGAAAAAAACTGACACTCTGGTTCATAGGGGTTAGCAGATGATAGAGTTCAGACATTTTGAAACAGTTATGAAAGGGGGCAATTGTGCACTTTTCATTGTTATAATATATGATGAGGAATTGGGACCAGGTCATTTGAGGTAATGGCCTATTTATCGCATTTTTCCTAATCAGTAATTTTTGCCCTCAGTGACAAAGTCTTGAGGTGAACTCAACAGCTGGTGTCCAACAATTGGATAATCTTTCCTGATAGGTTGCATACCTTAACAGCACTTTTTCAATCTAACACGATGAACTGTGACTTTAGCCCTGACCAGTGGTAATAGATGAGCACATTTCCACTGCTCTTTACTTCAAGAATAATTCTTGAGTGGCAGCTGCTGCAGTATGTTGCAATCCCATGGAAAATGAATACCAGTATATCTAGGGTCAGACTGTGTGAGTGGCACTATGCCATAAACTCACCTCTGCACAAAATAGCAGTAAAAATAATATGGAAACTGAATAGGTGAAATGTGAGACATTAAGATCCTTGATTCCACCTCTGCACAAAATAGTTGAACAGATTAACATGGAAATTGATAAGTTAGTGTGGCACATGACTGACGAGGGGCTTGAATATTTAAATTTAGTGCACATTGTACTTTGCCTTGGTGGCAGTGGTGGTGATGATGATAGTGATGATGATGATGATGATGATGACGATGATGACAACGACGAGGATGATGACGACAATGTCGATAATGATGATGATGTTGTTGTTGATGATGATGATGATGACGATGACGACGATGATGAAAGAGATATTTTGTTGTTGAGGAAGAGGGGTCATTCAATAAACTCTGCAGATCCATTTTTAATGGATCTCTTATATTCCAAGTGAAGGTGACCAAAAACTAGGTTCACCACTACTAATCACATCTGTATGCTGTTATTCATTTCCTCAGTACTCCACTGCAAGATTCTACACTGTAACACAAGTATCTTCGATTGGAAAATTAGCTTTACACAGCCCAGGTTGTGCCAGAGCTACACACTCTTAACTTTATCTTTCTATAATTAATAACTACAACTACTATTTTGTAATAGCTTGCAATTGGTACAGCAAGTCTGCTAAGACAGGTGGTGGGCCAGCCTAAGTGGTTGAAACTGAAGTGGATTGAAGCTGAAGGACTAGAGCTCTAGAAGTGGAGTGCTAAGGTAATCGATAATTGATATGTCTATACAGTGGGTGAAGTATCTATTAATCATTACTCAAGCTCTCTCTGTCCTTCTCTCTATGTTTCTTTCTCTCTATGTCTGTCTCTCTCTTTGTCTTCTTTGTATGTCTCTCTATGTGTTTCTCTCACTTTTTGTCTATGTGTCTCTTGCTGTCTCTGTCTCTCATCTGAATGCTATAATTGGACATTCTTGAGTGCATACAGTTTGCCTGCTGACTTCGGATACAATCACCTTTGAAAGGTTGTGTATTTAGGTATATGCTGATGGGTTGCCTGCTCTTTAAACTGTTTGCTCTAGAGATTTTATGGGTACCTCCTCGTGTAGGGTCTGCAACATTCCCTTTGTAATATCTTAATGCAACCTGCAGATTGCAAGTCAAACTGTGTTTTTGGATACATATGTATCTCGCGGTGATACATGCATAACGTCAAACAGACAGAACTGGTTGGAGACACGTGACGAGGAGATGATGGAGGATGTGATAGATATCGTGTTGAGAGTGCATGTCTGTGAGCTGCCTGTGATACTGTTGGTCTTCGTCAAACAGAATTAAAACACTGTTTAGACAATGGACTAGACTGACGGACAGACAGACGATCCTCGTTTGCCCTGTCCTGAAGTCGTGGAGACCAGGGCGTTCTCTTGACCTGTATTTTCCCTCTCGCGTGTGTATGCCGGATGGTAATTTCTGTGGACGTTGCAAATTTTAGCAAATAGATTAGCATTACGCTGATCAATGACTGGAAAGCAGAATGTTGCCTTGAGCCATTATGTCATTGCCTCATTAGGAGGCTATTCAGTGCTCAGAGTGGTCGATTGCAGAGGTCCGACGACCCTTAGATGTTTATTGTGTCTTTGCAAACAGAGAATGCTGCCTTGAGACTGTCAAGAGCGGCAGGGTGGTGGAGTGGAGGTTAAAGTCCCAGAAGATCATCCAAAAGTATTGAGCATTGCTCTGGAGTTGTCTCTCAAATGTAATTAGGAGAATCAGATGAAATCAGGGCATTCAGATGTAACTGGAAGAATCAGAGGTAATCAGTACATCGGACGAACGATGGACGACGTGGTCAGAGGAGCATGCAAGAGATCAGTTGAATAAAAGAATTTGGAGATAAGTTATTGTGTATGCACAGCTCTTTTTGCTATCTCTATGTATGGGTTCATTCTTGTCCCAATCGATTTTGGTGAATAGCTTAGTTATGAACTTTTGTTAATTAGAGTCTATGTTGTATTTAAGGCACTGAGGAAGTTGCTATGTGCAGATAGCGATTTTGGTTATGGTTTTTCAACCTCTTCTGAATGAGGCAAGTTGTCACCAATGTCAAGCAATTGATCAGTCAATCAATCCAGCTGTTGGAGAGTTGATTGGTCCACTAGCCTGTTTCCAGACTCAAAAGGGTGGTGGCATTGATTTGATCTTTCTTCCATTTGTATTAGTTTCTCTTCTGATCAGTAATTGGAGCCAATGCAGGTTGATCCAGGTCAAATCTGATTGTGAAACTTCTTTGCTTAAAGGGCAGTCTGTTGAAATGTAATTCTCAAGATTTGTTTATTGCCATTTCATTTGAACATCATTGTTAAATCTGAGGTTGCTACTACATTAATCATTTAAATTGATTCAGTATTCTTGCTACCTTGTATTGTGAACTCAGATCCAATGATATTATGGCCACACAGCTGAACTCAGTGTGGTTGAACTGTGAACAGTCACATGCAGTGCACTCATAGATGCGGTGATTGAAACAACACAAAGTGAGATTCAAGTGAATTGTTTTTGAACCAATATAACAGAAAGTCGGCTGTGATTTGTCGTGCTTCATATTGACGCATGTAGTTGCAGATATCGAGTTTCCACCATCTGTTGCAAAATTACTTTTATGCTGGATTTTAGGAGGATTTGGAAGTCTTCAAGTGGTCAGTTAAGACTGAAGACATAACATAGTACATTTCTGCACAACACATAAAGTTGATATTTGTCTCATTGTGCAAAAGGACAGATATTGTCATGACTCAGACAATACTTTGCATTGTATTCATTCTAGATCTGCAGCTTATGTATTACTGATATACTGATTTGGAAGACCTGCAAAGTTTGGTGCAACTTTGAAGTTTGTGCATCTGGTGCTTGATATAGCTTTAAGAGTGCTCGGTGAATCCGAATGTTTGTCTGAACTGCTTGATGCATCTTATTTTCATTGCAGCTACATGCAGTGGCTTCATGCCATAATCATCCTCATAATCATCCTCATAATCATCCTCATAATCATCCTCATAATCATCCTCATAATCATCCTCATAATCATCCTCATAATCATCCTCATAATCATCCTCATAATCATCATCATCTCTAGATCAAAGCGTGCCTGGCTACAGAGGTGTGAAGCATATTATTTTACATGATTCTTATTGAGAAAGCTTTAGGACAGAAATATTGAGAAGTCGTACTGAACTGCAAGTAACAAAGTAAATGAGTAATTATTATTGGGAGCATAATTGGATGGCTAGAGAAAAATATTGACGTCTATGAACCCAAAATTAGACAGATATGGCATAAAACATTTCATTTATAATTTTATACTGCAAATGCTAATCTTGTTTTCATTTGAAGAACATTTATTTTGTTACAAATCATTGAATACGTTATTTTTGTGAGATAGCCATCTTGCTGTGCACACAACAATTACAGATTTTTGCTTAACAATCACTTGACTGTGGAGCAAGGAAGACATTTGCTGCACTCTGTACCCCCAACTTGAAGCCTTGAAGTCATGCTTATTCCCTTATTGGAGAGAAGCAGACAAACATCGGAGAGGCTGTGATTGTGAGGGGAAGGAAAACAAACGGATCATCATCGCCCTGTGATGCTGAAATTATCCACTTGAAAGTGTCTGCAGAGGACACGGTCTCTCTAATCGGTCGGAGGCTGTTTGCCATGCGGATGTCCACCGCTGCCACAGATGGAGTGCCTCCGTTGGTGGCTTCGTCGTTGGTGTGTGGGATAGGGTTGTCAAGGGGTTGCCGAGGATTGCTGAGTGATTGATGAATTGGCAAGACCAGTCTCTGACGGTTAGTGATGCAAAAAGTCAAAGATGGATTCAGAGGCTGGACTTAACCCACAATGGCTTTCCTTCATTGGGACAAAGTTATGTGACTTCCATAACGATTATAAGTAGAGATAAGTGTGTTGGGACTGTCATATTATTTCGTTTTGTAGATCACTTCTTGTTGATCAATGTGATCTATAATTGCAATTCAGATGGACCTTTGGCACTTGAAGCACTATGTACACAAGGCGTTCTCCTATTCGTCAGTGGCTCCAAGATAGAAGCTCATGCAGACTTAAAACAATCACAGATGTTCGTTTCTTCATGGAGGCTGATAATGGCAGATATGCAAAGACAGAATGATCAGTCATTCAGTACATAAATCCACAGATCCTCCATCTGTCAATCAGTCAGTTAACCTGTCAATCAGTCAGTTAACCTGTCAATCAGTCAGTTTACCTGTCAATCAGTCAGTTAACCTGTCAGTCAGTTGATCTGTCAATCAGTCAGTTAACCTGTCAGTCAGTTGATCTGTCAATCAGTCAGTTAACCTGTCAGTCAGTTGATCTGTCAATCAGTCAGTTAACCTGTCAGTCAGTTGATCTGTCAATCAGTCAGTTAACCTGTCAGTCAGTTGATCTGTCAATCAGTCAGTTAACCTGTCAGTCAGTTGATCTGTCAATCAGTCAGTTAACCTGTCAGTCAGTTGATCTGTCAATCAGTCAGTTAACCTGTCAGTCAGTTGATCTGTCAATCAGTCAGTTAACCTGTCAGTCAGTTGATCTGTCAATCAGTCAGTTGATCTGTCTATCAGTTGCACAACTTAAGCATTCAGTCATTCACTCAATAGACAGAGGTTTAACTAAAATGATAAATCAGAAGGTGTTTATTTCTCAACCAGCGTGCCATTAGCTTGCTAGCAGCATATTTATGATTGAACATGTTCCACTTGCTATGGTTTTTAAACTGCTTGTTTCTGTGACTATATTTGATGAAGGTAGTTTCTAGATTAATTGAATAAATATAGTGAGTTCAATGTTGTAAAATGTACATTTAGTGAGGGTAGATACTAGACTAAAAGTAATTATTTAACAAGATATTTTAATTTAAATGAGGACTTTCGGGATTTGCATTTGTACCAGTAAATGCCACGTTGTATTTCCTTTGTACATTTCTTTCGATGCTATCACGAATCCAATCTTTTGTGAATAATGGATTCATTTAAAACATCGTTTTTGTGTTGTGTTTGAATTGCAATTTTTATTAGACATTAAGCGGAGATGTTCTGGTTTTGTGTTCGGCCAGGAAATGACCCGCTTCATTTGACCAAGCAGTCCATTAATTGCAGAACTGATGACTGTATACAATAACAAGATTATATATCTGGTCATCGTTTGAATGGCTGCCTTCGCGAGCCATTCGATGCTGTAAAGGGCGGGTGATGTTAGATGTTTGCTGCTGATGCTGTTGCTGCTGCTTTGGGAACAGTATCCTGCATCGAGGCACTGCCTGCTTGCTCAGTCCTGGCGACTCAGGACATTTACTCAGCATCACAGAGCATGCCTATGTCATTTATAGTCTGCTCTGGTTATGGCCTATTTCACGCGATGCGTTGCGGCTAATTCAGAACTAAGTGCGTCATTGCATCGTCTTGCGTTATGAAATAAGTTCTGCTCTTCCGTTCCGTTGGCCATGCGTGCTGGTCTTCTTCTGCAGTTCTGCTTCTTGTGGCTTAGACTGGTTTCCTTGGTTACAGGTAACGTTTATCTTCAAAAACTGTATTTTATCTTGAACTTGTGTGTGAGTGTTTATCAACATTGCATAACATAACAACTGTTTTTTATTGATCCCAACAAGTAATACAAGTATAATTCATATCTAGTTTTTAAGGCAAGGGGCCAATAAGGAAGAACCCTAGAAAGTACACAAGTCCTGTAGATGGATCACCCTAATATGACTAGCAATCATGGCAGCTGGTATGAAGTTGAAACATGGAAAAAACAATTTTTAACTCATTAAATACGTGCATAATGTCAATAAGTTCATAAATCTATAAGTGCACACATATCCTTGAGTGATCAGATAGTCAAATATTTGCACATTCTTTTTTTAAAGTACCAAGATTTCTGGTTACATAATTATCATTCTTTATTGTGGCAATGACTTTCCAATTAGACAACCTTTAATGGTAGGCTAGACATGATCATATACTGCCACACGCTTTTGAGTTTTCATCTAAGTATTTCATCGAGGCTACATAGACTCTTTTAAGCTATAGGATTCTTGAATCTATCTCTTTCTCTTTCATGGCTTGAGAAACATCTCATTTTATCTTCTAACTTTTGTCCAGATTATCATGAACGTTACCACTGGAGCTGCTCTTACCTTTGACACTGGATAATATTTTCTCATCTATTAAAACTTAAAAGACGCAAGTTTCTGTTTTCCTCAACTCCAATGCTGGTTTTACGCTGCTTACCTTTTAACACTGTTTCCTACCAGTGGCTTCTTTCCAGATTCGGTAAAAACTGTGAAGTTTCTGTGACTGCCTTACACTGGCTACCTTATTGTGTATGCCATTTGGTCTCAACAAGTGAGCTTGCTACTGTTCAGTCTATGATTTGTCATTTGCGCTGCTGGTGTCCCATTGGGAACTCTTCTCAACTGCTTTTTATTTACGTTTTCACATATCCACTCATTTGCTTCTAAGGCAATCACTTTGAAGTCCAGTTGTAGCTGATGATACAGTGCTATGTCATCCGCTGCCCAGTCCGATAAGGTAAACTGGAGGAGTGCCTCTCTTCAGTGTATACTTATAAACTCTGATCTGAGGCAGTTGTTTTTGGCTAAAGCAAAACTCCAGCATAGTTTATCTTATTCCAGCATTGGATTTGCTGGTGTTGCTCTTGCGCTATCTGTCACTTTTAAACACTTGAGGTGATTCCCAGCAGAAATCTCACATTTCGACCCACATAGCTAACCTTTGCAAATCTCGTTTCTGTAATACCAGGTAAATAGGTGACAAAGATCTGCCTTTAGCTAAGACTTTTAAGTCACAAATCATAGCCTGATTTTTTGTTTGTTTTGGCCTCAATTGTACCAACTCATTTTTTGCAGGCATTTGATGATGAAGTGAATAGGCTGCTATCCTAGATTTACAAGTTCCTTGGCTTTCATGATGCTGTTTGCACTTTCTTCTAAAAACATATTAACAGTATTCAGTATACTGCTTTGGCATCCTGTACATTTCTGAATGTAATGATTAATGCTTGTCATTGGTGTTATAAATACGAATTTGAGATGTTATCGATTGCTCTCTTATTACTGGGATTTTACTTGATGATATTAAAATTGTTGAAGTCATACCGCTATACAAGGCTATCAAAAAATAAGATTAATAACTACTGGCCAATTTTGAGAATGTAATGTGCAGCAGACTGATGAAATATTTCATTAATAGGAAGAGGATGATACTATATCTCCACAGCAGTTTGGTTTCCAAAGGTGTATTCCACATATATGGCACTTCTAGAGATGCAAGATAAACTATCTGACTCTAGATAAACTGAAATTGCTGCTGCAGTGTTTTTTGATCTCTCCAATGCCTTTGATACAGTAAATCATTCTATTTTATTAAACAAACTTGAGCACTATCGTATCAGCAGCATGACACATCAGTGACTACAAAACTATTTGAAAGGTAGGGCCCAATATGTATACCATGGAGGTTATCAATCCATTGTTTTAACTATGTAAAGTGGAGTGCCCCAAGAGTCTAATGTGGTACCCTAACTGTTTTTTATTTATATAAATGACTTAGGTAAAATGCTAAAGAATCTAACATTGTATTATTTGCTGATGACAGCAATTGATGTCTTTTTGCAGATAAATCTATTGATGCACTGCATTAATGTAAATAGTGAACTGGCTGTAATATCAGTCTGATCTAAAGCTGTCAGTTAATATAATAACCTGATAATAAAGCTAATAAGCAGTCACTTAATCTAATAGCCTGATAATAAAGCTAAAAGCTGTCACTTAATCTAATAACCTGATAATAAAGCTAAAAGCTGTCACTTAATCTAATAGCTTGATAGTAAAGCTAATAAGCTGTCAATTAATCTAATAACCTGATAATAAAGCTAATAAGCTGTCACTCAATCTAATAACCTGATGATAAAGCTAATGATCCATCACTCAATCTAATAACCTGATAATAAAGCTAATAATCTGTCACTCACTCTAGTAACTTGATAATAAATCTACTAGGCTGTCACTTAATCTATTTACCTGATAATAAAGCTAAAAGCTGTCACTTAGCGTAGATAAGACATGTTTTGTACTGTTTTGTGGTCATTGTAATCGTGGTCCCCAATAGGCATTGAAAATTGTGATAGACAACAAGGGTTCAAACTGAATCTTCTAAATTTCTTGGTGTTAATAGAGACTAACATCTGACATGGAACGAACACATTTGACAGATAAAAGATAGTAACTATCAAAACATATTGGTGTTCTATCACGAATGTAGCATTACTTACCTCAACCTGTGCTCAGACAATTATATTGAACAACGTTTTTCCCTACCTGTCACATTATAACAGCTGCTGCGGCTCAAATTACTTCTCCAGACGAAAAATGCCTTGGAGCTCACGAAGATACATGCTATTCAGATGACATGCGTGACAAGATAGTACTAAATAATTAGCATTTATTGATCATAATGTACTAAGACTGGAATGATAGGACAAGATTACAATTGGGAATATTCATACACTATGGTCTTCTTTCTCCATTATTTTAAAATCATTTCCATAGTCACGATACTAGGGCACTGTGCTCAAACCAATACAAAACGATTTTCCGTTAGGTGCTCGGAACAACCACTTTGGAGCTGCTCTTAAGAATTACTTATCTTTAGGACTTTTCAAAGTTGATCTGAAACATTATCTGTTGTAAATACATCAACAGATGAGATATGATTTTGACACTGGCTAGACCTGTATAAGTTTCTTTTTACTTGTTCTATATACTATGTTCTTTTTAAAGATTAAATTAATGTTTGTCATCTAAACAATGCAAGCAGGAATTTAGATAATATTAAATGATTATTATTAATTATGTTTGCCACCATAAATTATTTTGATAGAGAGAGTCAACTTTGCATTGGTTGATTTGATATTCTCTAGGTTTGTCTTGTTAATAGATTAATATAAAAAATGTGGTTCTTAATGAGTTGCACGATCTTCTAATCAGTGTTATCAAGGAGATGCCCTCTACTCTAAAACATCTGTTTGACATTGCTGATTCAATCAAATGCCTGGTATAATTTGATATGATGAAGTAATACTGAAATTATAGATCATATTTTGGGATATTTTCTGATTAATTTATTTAGTCATTACATGAGCAATCCTGAGTCCAATCCAAAACTGATGTTTTGTTACTGGTTTGAATACTAAAATAACTTTCTAGACTTCTTTTGGCTCAGTTCATCACTGGCTCTTATAGATTTTATCAACTGTGTTAATGTGTACTTACATTACAAGTACATCATCATTTTACACAGCCTAGTTGTAAAACCAGAAGCATGACGACTATACATTATATTACGCTATGTACATCACATTACACTGCCTCATCTTGTTTGTAACTTTTTTACCAAGACTGTCCTTCTAGACTTCAAACTTTTCTTCCAGTCTCTTTCTGGTTCTTAATCTTTCCTGCTGCCTGACTACATTGTGCGTTTTTAAACTTCTTAAGGGAAGCACTATCATATTTCAGATGTATCGTATTGGCTCATATAATAATCTGATAAAAGTGATTGACATATAAAAATGTAATAAATGCTGAGACCTGCTTTTTTCTGTGACGTTTTAGGTGATGTTTACGAAGACTCGCTTCGGCCAATGGAACGCAATGACACGCATCCAACTGTTGTGGTATTCCTACAGGAACCTGATGACATTTATTACATTATCAAAGCTAAGCCGGCCACAATTACATGCAAAGCTACTGGCGTGTTACAGATATATTTCAAATGTGTCGGGCAGTGGATTGAACCTGGAGACCATGACACCGTCGATGGACAGGACTCCACAACGAAGCAGAAATTCCTGCAGACAAGCATCGATGTCACGAGAGAAGAAGTCGAGGAGTACTTTGAACCCGAGGGATACTGGTGCGAGTGTCATGCGTGGAACGAGATACAGAATCAAAATGTTCCTCGTGCATATAATTCCTACAGAAGCAAGCGTGGAGTCATACAGGTCGCCTGTGAGTATCAAGTTCTTGTCAAAGATCTGATCTTGTGCCAGATAAAAAATATAATATGAGCTCGTAACTAATTGTTATTTGTGTTATTGGTTGCTGCAAGTGAGTGGTCTGTAATTGTTTAAAATTAGTTTTTTGGTATGCACTGAGGGAATGAATGACAACTGAAATCAGAGTTGATTTGGTTGCTACTGATGTTAACTTCAAACAAAGTTCTGCCTTTATATGCTGTTACAGTTTTGCATTGGTGGTGTGTAAGTTTGCTTATGGCTTTCATTAGGGTGTTTATTTAACATGCCCAGTTTCATTTTGTGATACATACATGCATACATACCTAAATACTTACACATGTACGTGTATGTATATATATATATATTTATCTCCAAGAGATTTCCCGTCCCATTGATGCTGCTTGCTGCTGGTGACCACTCCGCTCTGCTGCTCGTGAGGAGGATCTGATTGTCCCTTTTGCTTATACCTCAATGAAGCAGCATCGGGATTTTTCAGTGGGTTCAACCATTTGGAATGGACTTCCTCAATAACTTTGCCTCCTGCCTCGAAATTCACTGCCTACATTCCACTCTTCACTGAAGCCTATTTTCTTTGACAGCCATCGTTTGACTGGGAGTGTCTCTGAGTAGAAATCTGAAGTTTGGATGAGTCGCCTACGTACCTCCTTTGTGATGGATGGCAATCTCAATTTATTTTGCATGAATTTGAACAATCACTGACAATAATCCAGATTATGGAAGGACCAACTATACAATACAGGTGCTATAGAAAATATCAGATAAAAGAAAATTAAGAGTTGAGATCGAGTCATCAGAGAGAACGTGCGACACGGTGGCTGGTTGGTTAGAGCGGTCGTCCTGTAACACTCAATGTGCGCTTAGTGAGCGAGTTCGACCCGCATCCGAGGCGTCTGTCACTGTGTAGGGATCTTGAGCAAGCCCATCGCGCACAATTGCTCTGCTGTACAACTGCAATTGCGCCATCGAGGCGTGTGCACCTCTGAACAAAAGATGTTGGAAGAAGGGCAACATCAAGTTTCAAGATACAGTGCGATAACCAGGTGCACAAAAAAAGGAATAATGATAAAATAGCCTAAAAAAGGAAAGAGTGATACACTGTATCCACTCCTGGAATTGTTGGTGGGGTCATGTACACATACCAACAGAGTTAACATGTCAACACATGCCAACAGTGACATCAATCGGATCTTCGACGCTGTTGTTTACGCATTCTAGGCAAATCGACCCCAAATTAGTGTAAAATGGCTAGAGCTTCGTGTCCGATTTAAGAAAGCAAGGGTTCAAATCCGGTTGATGGAAATATCTGGTTTGCTTGGTTCCTTCTCTAGGGTCCCATGACAGCATGGCAATCCCCTTCCTGTGAGTGACATTACACTATGAATCACAGAGCATTAGTGACTTAATTGTACATTAATTCCTATAGATTGAAAAAGCCAATATTTAATATTACATTGCAATTGTTGTGAAGTGTCTACTGTGTAGGGCATGTTGAGTTGAAACCTGAAAGCTTTGGGGACATGATACCACTTCGTATTGAAGTGTTGGCATGTTAATAGCTTTGGAGTCATAACACTAATACGCATTAAGCGGAACAGAACAAGTTTACAGGAACATGTTAGCGAGTGAATTCTCTAGTTATAATTCACTTTAACATTCCTACAAATTTTGACGTTGAGTACGTTGTTTGTTGAGTGTAATTTGAGAATTGTTCTGCGTCTGTAACCTAAGTTCAGTTTTGCATTCACAGGCAGTAAATTGATTCCCATTCTTAGTCTTTACGGATACAATTAGCACTGACCATCTGTCCATATTGTTTTTATCTGATATTTCCTCCCACTAAGACATGAGTATTTTCCAGTACAGATTTCCCTGAGGAGGAGGAGGAGCATCTGTCGTCACAGTTGTTTCAAGTTCCAGTCCTATGTGGTTTCAGGCAAATGCAGACTGGCATGTTATGCTGATGAGTAGGCCTATCTCATGCTATATGAGCTGTGTATTAGTACATATATTCAGAAGACATATATGTGTTTCTGACTATATTATTACAATGTTAAGTAATATATATAATTTAATTGGCATAGGCAGCTGCCTAAGATGGTTATTGTTGCAAGAATGTAGAGTTTTATGTCTAATTTGTCAACCAATTTTTGCATAAGATTGTTTTTAATCATAATCGTTTGCTCAAGATTTCTAAAACGCAATATTGAGGGTAGGGACAGGGCTCCAGTTTATTCATGAGTGCTGTGTCATGTTGGGGTAGGGGGGGAGTAGGTTGTTCAGAGATGTCAAACAAAGAACTGACTGGGACAAAATTATCCTAAAGGTACTGAGTTGAAGTTATACAAATGGGTGTCCGCTCGATAATCTGAAAGTTGATAATCTGAAAGTTCGATAGTCTGAAGGTTCTATACTCCGACATTGATTAACTAGAAGCTGGATTCATTGATGAAAAAATGTGTAAAACTGGGAGCTGGATTGATATAAAAAGAATTATGACTAAATGGAAGCTGGATGAATGATAAGAATGGTGCAATCCAGCTTCTAGCCAAACATAATTCTTTTTACCAATGCAGTTACCATTAAAAACGCAATCTTATCACCTGTCGATTGGACACCATGCAATCTTCGGACTATTGAACCTTCAGACTAAAGACACAGAACCTACAACTGCTGTTGATTGATAAATAATTCAATTGCATAATGGCATATGTAGTAATAAATGTAGTTGTCCATTGTTTTTTGCAAATTTTGCTCCTCTTCTATATGTTGTGATGTTAGGACTATCTCTTTAAGTTTTTAAGACTGACTTCAGCTGACTAATGAATTTGGGATATGGGAAGATTGCAGATCTTGTAGATTGTATGAATGGTCATAAACTCCTCCCAGGGCTCCTTATACACATACTTTGATTATCTGCTCCCCAATCCTACCCTTCCCTCTGTCTTATTTTGAATTTGTCCACAGTGGTATGACGATACTTATACCATCTAATGATCAAGGGGAGTTTAATAAACATATTAAGTGTATACTAACTGTATAGCTTTCCCCCATATTATGCGAATCCAAATACGTGCTTTGGAGAACATTTACATGCTATTTGTTTAGGAAGAGAAATTGTGTTTGTAATGAGAATTTGATTTAGAGATGGCATTTTTGTCGATTGATTTCTTGATTTACTGAAACGGTGGGGGGGCTGCTTATTCCCGCTTGCCATTCTGTCAGCTGACTTCATCGCAGTATGACATCAACTGGAAAAACCGTTTGCTGCTTCCATTGCCGCCCAGTACTGCACTGCGCTTCCCATTTGAATGTGCCTTCGATAGATGCAAGTGCAGATATCCGCTGCCAATAGATCTTTGGTGATATCCGCAGTGACAGCCAAACTGTGGCCTGTGTGTGCAGGATTTCGTAAGAGTTGCAGGTTTTCGACCGTTCTTGATAGTCAGTTGAAGTGATGGTCTTCATTTTGTTCCTTTAGGCCCAATTCATTTGCGTCAGCGGGAAATTCGACCGACGTGCTTATCTCTGCTGCTGCGGCGGCGTATCGGGTGGATATGCCATTTTCCCGATAGCGAGGCTGTGGCATTTGCAATCGTATGGATTTCTGGTTTGCCGAAAACAAGAAAGTTGACTATATCCATTTATGTCAGACTTTGTTATTATTGATCCTTGGTCTTTCTCTTTCATTATTTCCCCCCGAATTGATTGATATTCATCTCTGCTGATTAGGAGATAGGCTACAATTTCATCCTTCGATGTTGTAGGACGTGGCTTCGTCCATCGATAATTAAGTACATTTTTCTTACGTGACCCTCCTTCGTATCTCTCTTTGGAATTCTTTGATTGGCTATGCTTGATTACTTCATCTCAGTATCTGATGTCAAATCTCTCCTCTGCTGTTTGAGATCTGGTGAGATAGAGAAGCGTGGCGCTTGTCATTGTCAGCTGAAACTGTTCTCAGATGAACTTTAGCCAAACGACATTCTGTAGAGATAGCTGCAAAATGTTTCTCCATTGGCATCTGATATCGCGAAACACGATGTTTCATATTGTGGTGTTCACTCTGGTGGAATTCTTTATCAGGAAACCACTTGAATAAAAATGTGTGTTTATTTAATTTTATTCTTATCTTTGCTCTGCTCAGAGCTCTAAATTTTAGGATTATTGTTTGTTTCACCACTGATTAGATGCTATTTTTTGTAACCTAAAAAACTGCACATCCCGACCTCTAGTCTGTCCACCGGCCCTCACTTGCAGATCTCTAAAGTCAATCAAGAAACATAAATTTTGCAAATTCATATAGCAGAAAACACTATCATTTTGGATGGCAAAATGGTCGTAGAATTATCTAAAAATTCATTTAAATAAATGTTAGTATGGTTAAGGTGATTGACAAAGTTAATTGGCTGCATAAAAAAATCCTCCTCCGATCCGTCCCACTTGTAAGTCCCGTCCTACCTGTTCCTGGGGGATGAGACGGTTGGGAGGCGGTGGCCTAAACCAATAATGGTTTATCACATTATTGCACTTAAATTTAACATCTTTATGTGAAGAATATGTGGGAAGACTGAACAACTAAATATTACTTTTGTGATCAGGATTAGTTGTCAGACAGGCTTGCACTTGTGATGTGGTAATCATAATGACGTTTTCAAGAGGATGTACACATGAAGCATTGCTACGAAGGGCTTTGAGATAGACATGACTTTTATTTAATGGCTTCTGACTACCATTTTTTCATGCATCGTTTAGTGATGCACTTGGTTTTGTCATTTTATTATTGAACTGCCTTTCCCATAATTCCCTGATTAGCTGCTGGACGTATGGCACGTTAACAGCGTTCATTGCTTACTCGCTCGCTCACTCTCTTTCTGATAAGGCAATTGCGACAATAGCAGCTCAGGGGCTGAAGAGATGATAGCAGACTTAGAGTGTCAGAAACATCAGAAGCAATGGAGGCAATAAAAACTATTTGACAACATCATCATAAACATCAGAAATAGGGCACAAATTATACAGCATTTAACATTTTACAACTCTTTAAAATCGACTTTTCTTTCTTACCACACAATGATTACGCAATTGCGGCTGTCAGAGGCTTTCAGTAACATGCAGCCCGGGGTTTTTATTTTTGTTGACATACACCATTCAGTAACAAACTGTCATCGGCAGTTACTAGACTGCTATGCATTGTGCTATCGAGTTGATTTTGTGTTTCAGATCTGCGAAAGCAGTTTGAACGAGAGCCTCTGAGTACATCTGTTGAGCTGGAAAGCACTGTCCAGCTGCAGTGCTTGCCACCAGTTGGTGAACCACTTCCTGAGGTCAGTAAAGTTATGGCTATAATCTGTGACTTCTATTGCTTTGCCAGTGGGTGATGGTTTGGAAATGGTCTATTGCTACAGAGATATATCGAAGAAAATGTAACAATGCAGAGATAGTAATATTATATTAATATATTTTCATTTATCATTAGTCATACTGCAGTTTGTCAACTTGAAATTAAATGAAACATTATTATTTCTTCAATTCAACATGACAGAGCACAGTGTGATTACAGGATGTAGTTGTAACATGTGATAACATGCTTAACAGCAGTGGAAAATTCCAACTATGTGGCAGCCTGCGAGGTGCCATTTGTGTAACTGCTCATTTTACCACCACTGCCTAGCAAATGGAAGAATTAGTCTACCTTATAAATAGGACGAGCGCATATCAAACCCACTTTCTTCTGATCTTCGTGTGAGCTGTTCCCATTCAACCATCTCCTCACCCTTCTAGATCCGTGCTGAAAATGTATCAATGCAGAATATTAACTGTAGGACTGCAGCAAATTTAAGTTAATGCTTACTTACTGTTAAGTAGAGCCATATTGATATGGCTTACTCTGCAGTATTGTTCTATGGTTAATTTAGTGTTAGCCTAAACAGAGATCAGAACTGTGTGATGTTGACCCCTGCTATGCTTCGCATTTCAGCGGTTACCCCAAGTATTTTATACAGGCTGCATTTGATTGCTAAGGTGCACTTTTGTTATGGTCTTCATTTAGATCTTTGTCTCCAGTTTTAGGATTACAACATGTAGGTTTTTCAAGTTCTAACTGGCTGGGTTGGGGTTCATAACTATCTGAAGGTTTTATTTATAACTTAGTTTAATTTATGACCTACTGGTAAGTCTATTATTACAATAGCTTTTAATGCAAACATATGTTTCAACAGAATCTGAGTTCTTGGCTCTACAGCTGTTAGCATTTTATGTGATAACCCATTGTAATGTGATTGTGTTTATAGAGGTTATTTGTCGTGGACAAGCAAGTCCAATTGATCTGATTGTAGGCTTATTCCTCCATCCCTCTGCATCTTTGTCTATTGTGTTATCTGATTTAGTCTCTGTATCTCCATCTTGTCACGACTTATCAATCTGTATCGGACGTTAGTACAATTGTTGTGATATTTCAATTCCCTCTTATCCACTGTTTCACTTCGGTCTTATGCGGCCGGCTGTGCGTCGATATAACATGGACTTCGTTGTCTTTTGAAGCTGCATTGCTGACCATTCATTTGATAAAATCTTAATCAAGATCTGTGCAAGACGTAGTATGTTCTGACGTTGACAAATCCTGATGGCGTAATCTCTTGGCACAGGTCTTCTGGCTTAAGGACGGAGAGGTCGTCGACGTCCTCAAAGAGATCAACTTCATCATCTCGAATGAAGGCAATCTCATCATCAGCCAGTCGAGGCTCTCCGATATGGGAAACTATACATGTGGAGCACAGAATCTGGCGAGCCGAAGACTCAGCGAATCAGCGTTTCTGACTGTCTACGGTCTGTATTGCTCGCTGCTCCTCCGTATTATGCGCACTGTGTTTTATGCTTCATTGGATGGTTGTGTGAGTGTGGGCAGGGGTATGCACAGAGTGAAGGAGGCAATGAGAGAGTGAGAAAGAGAGAGAGAGCGCCAGCTGATGAATGAGTTGGTGACTAGGTAAGGAGGGAGATGAGTCTGGGTGAATGGGTGCAATATGTATGAGAATGTTATCATTAGTTCTTTATTTACCTCTGACCCTGTATTTGCCTAACTCTGCTGTTAAATAGCGATGCTTTGAACGATGATGATCGCATATTTAGGAAGTTGTTATTGTGGTACATTTAAGTATCAAGAGGCAGAGTATGCCTCAATGAGTTATAAGATTTCAATTGCTGTGTTATGAGGATGCTGATTAAGTGACTGTACTAAGCAACAAATTTGTAAATGATTGAGTGAGGCAAATTATGTTGAAAGTGGAAGGAAAGTGCAGCAGCAACAGCAGGTGGATTCAGATAGTCAGTGTATCTGATTAAGTTAGCATAAGTGAATAGATAACGAATGGGGAAGAAGTCAGTTAGTTAGTCGTTCAATCAGTTGGTCAGTCAATCGGTCGGTCAGTTGGTCAGTCAGTTTGTTGGTCAGTCAGTCAGTCAATCAGCTAGTAACTGATGACATTATTTTCTTTTTGATGATGCTTGCATTAATTTAATGATTAATGGCTGTTTGACTGACTGATTGATTTATTGATTGATGGCTTGATGAGTTCAGTTATTGACTGATTTTCAATTGGCCCATACGATTGTTGGTCACTCACTGGAAACAGCCGATATGACGTGAGTGTATATCTGAGGCAAAAGTTTACACACGTGGCTTTGCGGCTCTTGTCGTGGCTCCCACTGGTGGACTCATGTCATCCTTGTGCCGTAATCAAGTTGCCAGTTAGGATCGAATGTTTCAATCATCCGTTGCCATTGTGATTACGTCTTTCACTTGGCAATTATCCAGAGTCCTCCTCTGAGAATTCCCATGCTGAGTAAACAGGCCCATGGTGTGAAGCAAGGCTCCCTCAATGAGTACTATCTATCCAGTCCACCTGATATCACGTTGCTTGAAAATTAAGCCATTAAGTGTGACACCCATGCATCTGCATTGTGCAGCAATTGTGGATAGTTTGATGTGGAATCATACCTTACACCTTACATAAACATTAGGTAAATCTTCGGCTAAGTGTTATCACTGTATTTAAAATACCATAATCTCCTGTCTGTATTAGACTTAAGGAGCACTTAATATTAACCTACTAGGCGCTCTTATAGCAGCATGCTTATCTTACTGCAACATATAAATTGTCCTTATTATTATTATTTTGGCCTGATAAGTGGTTTTATTGTAGTATGATATGGGATTATGCCTATAGCAAGTGGTACAGAGTGAATTTGCTAAAATTATCGGTTTAATGGCAAAAGCCCAGAATATTGGTTAAACAACCTTTGATTGCACAGATTTGATGGTCAGTTGATATATGTGAATAAACAATTATTGCTTTCATTTTCTTGTCACATACTGTAATTATTGGCTAATTGACCGATTGCTTTTAAATTTAATTAAAACCAATTACATTGACAGCCTCGTAGGAGTAAAGTTTTGGTGGGAACTACATTGTCATATGGTACTGATCTCAGCTGATTAATTTTTGTGTAGTTTTCTGTGGAAATTAACTTTCAATATCTATCCAACCCTGTAATTGACTGATCATGGTATTCACTCCAAAGTTGAGGGTCTATAGCTCTATATGTAATCCTCTGCAGCTTGATTTCAGTATTGGTAATGGAAAGTTAATAAAGCCTATAGACTGAAACATGCTTTAAAAACGATCTTGAGACATGGCTGGTCATGTAGTTTTTATGATTGCTTTTGTTTTGTTTCTGCTAAACGAACAGTTGTAAGTGAGCACTGGTCAACCTCTTTACCCCTCTAACTCCTCTAACTCTCTATGCCTCTACCAATGTTGTCATTGAAGTAGTGCCAATGACTTTCAGTTATTATGTCGTAAATTGTTTGGATGATCCAGATGAGCCTGCATTGCCACGAAACACTCACATCACTCGGACCATTAAGTACTTCCAGTCATCTGCTTATGCCTCATCAAAGCACGTTATGGCCATATTGTTATCATTGTTGCTTCCTAAACTAAATCATCATTTTTTTACACTGCAATCTAGTCTGTCCGCATAGCATTTGATTTTTGGATTATTTACTTACTAGCTAAGTGCATAATATGTCCAGTAATTGTTGTCTGATGTTTTCGTGGCTTATGCTAAACAAAGAATTAATATCTTGTGAACAATTCATATTTAATGAAATGAATCTGTTTTGGTGCAGAAATGATGTGTACTATTTCATTGTGCTGATACTGAAACAATATGCAGATTATATTATTGATTTAGCTGTTATTTTAATTAGAGCAATCACGATGACTACTGAAGCACTGTTGTGAGATTTATTGTTTTCAGTACTGTGGTAATTAGAAATATTGAAAATAGCAAGACTGAAGAAAATCAAAATGAGTTTATAGTGGCTAGATGCATTTTAAAAATTTTGATTACTTTTGTATAGTCCATTTGACATTTTGTTAGCCCATACATTTAAGATATCTTTGACCTTTAATGAATGAATCTCTGCAGTATAGATGACCTTTAATTGACACTAGATATCACTCTGTCCTGAGACAACTTTTTACTGATAGCAATGTATTAGGTCAGCTGATACTAAAGAATCCTATGATGAATAAATACTCCAGGAGTTTTGCCAGGTGGAGAAAATGACAGTTGATCCAAGTCCTTGTCAGGAGCTATATGCAGGATTTGAAGGATGTAGAACTAATGATAGGCCAAGACAGCATGGGTTAGACAATACAAATGAGGGCTTTATAGTTTATAAGACTAGGACTAAAACTTAGAGGAACAATGGACCTTACAAATTATCCTTGGGGATAATTCATTTATTTGGACCCATAACCTCCAAATGACTGATATACCAGGGACTGATGATGATGATGATGATGATGATGATCATCATCATCATGCTGTGAATTGTCTAAGATGCACTAAGACAAATATTTTGTATACATATTGATTTATATTGCATTGTTTAGGAAACTTTTTAATTGATAGCAGTATTAACAGTTCTATTTATTCATTTAACAGTTAGTGGAGGTTGGTCAACATGGAGTCAGTGGAATGAGTGCAGTACTCCATGTGGAAAGGGTTACCAGAGAAGGACTCGCTCCTGTAACAACCCAACTCCACTGAACGGAGGGGCGCCATGTCAGGGTGAGGCACAGCAGAGGGTGCCTTGCACAAATCTATGTCCAGGTATTGACCAGCAGAGTCTCATTTATTCACATTGACACTGACAATGTTTTATATTTACCTTATACTTATCCTCCTCATCCACTTCCTCTGATCATCATCGTCGTCATCACGACATCAAAATCATGACTGTCATCTTCATAACCACCACCACCTTCATCGTTATCGTCCCATAATAAATCACTGTTGTTGTATGTTACAGTTTCATTTTCATAGTTTTTACTTGCTTCATTCCTGCTTGTGCTTCAGTTTCATCACCATACATGTACTGCTCTCAATGATGTTTACATATCTGGATGTTATTACCTTGTTGCTTATCGTCCTATTGCTTCGTTTGATAGTTTCAGACTTCATAATACGCTTTCATCAAAATGAAAATTTAAAGCTGTAACGGTTAAATAAATTTCATCCATGATGTTGACTTTTATGCTGTCAGTGCTCAGTGAGTAGGCTCTCTGAATAGATACGCAGTCAAAATTGTGTCATTATCAAAGTCATCATAGTTTCGGAAAGTTAAAGGTGCACTGAGAGTGGACTGTCAGTGCAGTGACCGGAGTTTATGTCTTCTGAGTGAGAATGAAATCACAATGGAATTGAGATTTCTTGGGAGATGAATTTCTGTTTAGTAAGCGGTATAAAAGTCGACCTTTTAGTCACTTGATCCAAAGCTTGCGACTAACATTTGCTTCCTGTATCATGTGGAATCAGGAACAGAATTAATATGAACAATAAAAAAATGACAGGACGAATGAGTTTTGCTGTCATTCTTACTTGACTTGCATTCGTTGCTGATATGCCGACCACATTTTTACTGATAAGGATGTTTACAATGATGGTAAAGATTATCGGGCAGATGATAATGGTACGAATGATTGTGACCATTATTTTTATTGAATTTCTTCATAGGAACTTGCACTATCTGTTTAAGGCCAATATATGAATATCCATTATTTTTGATGATCTTGATTAGATCTAAATGCATTCCAGGCGATTTGGTCAGCTGTCCAGCTCCTCCTCCTTATGACTTACTCCTCTGTTGGTTAGTCATTGGGATTGTTTTATTATCCCGATATCAGATGACCACACATTGTTATTCCTAATAAGTCATCTGAGGACAGAGCGTTATCTTGTGTCATCTAGACTTCCAATTCTGACTTGTAGCCAAGCTCTGATTGGCTGTCGAAGACGGCGTTTGTTTTACTTGGCTCAGAGATAGAAGTCTCGTGTATCTCTCGGCTCAATTCTAATCGAAGTCTGTGTCTCTAGCCTCGGGTTGGATGGGCTGCATTCAGATCTACCAGATCAGATGCAGTCAGTGTTAAGTCCGGAGAATTGCATTTCTTGAGAGTTTTTCAGCATCTATTTCATGATTCCATTTGGATAAAGTTTCATAAATAATAATAATGCTTAGAACGTCCTTGTGGAGAAATTTAGCCATGTAGGCCTATATGTCTGTTTAAGATCGAAAATATCTGTTAAAGTTAAAATAAATGTGAAGACTTTTTGACAGTCTTGAGTTTTTGGGATGCAAAATGAAGACTTCACAGGAAGTGTAATCTGTGTTTGAAATGAGTACATGACTGCTGTCCAAGCAAGGACACTTTATCTGGAGGAAGTTGAGATGATTTCTGGAGACAACTTGGAAGTATATATATTTAATATTTCTTGACATGATAAAACATAGCCAGCTTAAGATCATATTTGACTTGATTTTTATTTGTAGCTCTGAAATGGATTAATTTAAATCAAATTGGAAAATCTTTGCTAATCATCAATTTTCTCAATTTATTTTCAAGATATGGACATTTTGATTCTAATAATCAGACTTCCTAAGTTTAGCTGATTGTCGTTGAGCGATGATTTTATTATTTCATTTCTTTGATTGTGATCTCATTCATGAGCTCAAATTAATATGGCATTGGCGAAAAGCTAAAGCCAGAACAATGGGCCTATTGATGACTTCTGCAGCAAGTCATTGCTTTATAAGGTCTGACTACATTTGCTTGAGAGAAAATGTCACTTTGACTTCAGGTCCTTTCTTAGAGTGCATTCCCCATTCCCCATTTCCCATTCCCCATTTCCCATTCCCCATTCCCCATTATCCCTCTCTGCACTTTGATAATGTCTTTTTGCATACAAGTATGTCATCTTTTAGTTTAACTTTGTTAGGACCATTATGAGCCAGTAAAACTGCTCTTCTATGTGAGCTATTCTTAAAGTTAAAAGACGACTTCCTAGAGTATTTTAGGTAAACTGATGTCACAGAAAGGGCATTTAATCGTGCACATGAGCTGGGAATACGATTATGTTAGAAATATTCTTGTACCCTTTGTTGAAATGAGTGCAGTTTTGAGTTCAAATCTTGTTGATCTTATTTCTCAGTTTGAGTGGACAAGATCTTATTGAAAGACGTCTGTGCTCATGTGTTTACGCTATTTATTGTGCTCTTCGTGCATTTGGCCGATGTTGTTGTTATCACAAAGATTTGTCTTATCCTGTCAGTGCTGTATTGCATATATGCCTTTTTCTGCATATGCTAATTCATTGCATGTAATCATTTTTGCATCATTCTTTTGGGATTTAGGCCATGAAGGTAAGCACAGATATACCCCTGACATCATTTGTCGTCATTTAGCGTCATATAACATCGATTTCAGTCTATATATATATATTATATATATATAGTAGTTGTTGCTATGTGTGTATGTAGCATAAAGTGTTGTATATATGTATATATTATAATCTATAATATGTAGATTGGTGGTTAGCTAGACTTATTGTGTGACGTGTGTGAAGTGCGTTTTAGGTCATTTTAATTATGTGTATTTGTTCCTCAGTTGATGTTTTTCTATGTTTATTGCATGTTTAAACATCATGGTTTAATTTATTGGTAATTACAGTCATTGCAGTCGGTGGCCTAGCGGTATGTTGAGTGCCTTGCAACCAAAGGGTCGTAGGTTCGAACCCACCTCATGTCACTGCGTAGCCACCTTGGACAAGTTGCTCACCCATAATTGCCTGTGAGGAAGGCAAGGGAAACCACCTCACTCACCTCATCCCCTGGTGGCATAAAGCCAATGGACCTCCCCTTCCTTTGGGCAGAGAAGTGATCATCCTCACAGTCTCATCAAGTCTCTTTTCTTATGAATCAAACTGTTCTATTATATTTGTTCAGCTATTCATGTGTGACATTAATTTTTGTGAAAAAGAGTAGAAATCTTTGTTTCACTTTATAATAACCGTATAATTTAAGTCATGTCATGACTAGTTTGTAACAAGTCAGCCGTCGAGCTGGTTCATAGCTGCGTTGCTCAGTCGACAAGTCACTGAACAATTTAGAAAGTCATTGTGTGAGCTTTGAGCGAGTTTGTGAGTCTTTGAGTGAGCACAAGTATTTCAGTGAGTCTTTGATCAAGTCTCTCAGTCTCTAAGAGAGTATTGAAGAGAGTCTATTAGTGTTTGAGTGAGCGTGTGGGTAGTTGAGAGAGTCTTTGAGTGAGTGTGAGTGTTTAGATGAGTATGAATGTAATTGAGTGTCTGTCAGTGTTTTGAGTGAGTTTGTGAGTTTTTAGTGAGTCTGTAAGTCAGTCTATGAATCATGGATTGATCTATCAGTCGTTTGATCGATCTGTTTGCTGTGTGTTGATGTCAATCTGCTTGTAATAACTTTCTGTGTGCAACATAATTAAACTTCGTTGTTGATATTATTATTGTGGTTACCTTCCATTTTCATTACAATATTTCTTTTTAAAATTTAAACAAAAAATGAGTTCTCTCTTTTGTTAGAAGATTAATTGAAGATTAACAGAAGTTCTTGATAGTGATAGACATTGAATTTTGTGATAGCTTATCAGATTTTTATATCCAAAAGAGATGCTGTGTACTGAATGTATTTGAAAGTGAACAGTTTCCATTGTTTTCATTTATTATTAAACATGTTTCTGTTTTCCATGTATTCTTGTATTTTTATTGTTATAGACCTATGTAGTGTTTAGTTTATTATGATGTCTGTTGCTGAAATGTAAAACCGTTGAATGAAGTATATTGATGTACATGAGTGATGAAATTGAAAACAGGCAAGATTAAACTTGTAGCCTGAAAGTATGGAAATGACAGAATGGAATGCAGTGTCTCCAAATAAGATCAAAGACATCAGCTTTCCTTACAAGCTTCCGAAAATGCTGCAAGGATTTCCGGATCATAATATCATGTTTCTAAACTGCCCCAAAATGCTTAAATTCTGAGTCTGAGAAATGCAACAAAACTGTTTGGACAATGCCATGAAGTCGCGCAATTGTCTTCTTTATCCTTTCTGAATTTCTAGGGTAATTTGCTCTACAAGATGATTAGAGAAATGAACAGGTGTGTGAGTTTGTTTAGGATTTTTTCTGTAGTTCACGGCTACTGGTCAACGTGGTCTTCATGGTCAACCTGCAGTCCAGACTGTAAGCAACACAGACGTCGATTGTGCGACAGTCCAGCTCCACAAAACGGTGGTCATTATTGCGAGGGTAGTGACTTAAATACTTCAAACTGTACCAGTGGACTATGCAGAGGTCAGTTCAAATTGAATAATTATTAATTGGTTTGTATTAATTGGTTAATTTGGCTTGCATTAATTGTTTCTGCATTAATTGGTTTGCATTAATTGATCTGCATTAATTGGTTTGTATTAATTGATTTGGATTAATTGGTTTGCATTAATTGATCTGTGTTCATTGGTTTGCATTAATTGGTTTGCATTAATTGGTTTGCATTAATTGATCTGCATTCATTGGTTTGTATTAATTGGTGATGCCTAGCCCATTGGTATATGTATAGATGACAACTAATTGATACTAGCCATTACTAGGAAGGTGTCTGTGAGTGACTGGATTCCTTTGCAATCTGAAGACATTGCTGGTTGTAGGTTTTTAATTGACTGTGATGTGATTTCTTTCATCTGCTTGTATGTTTGCTTGTGTGGCTCCTTTTAAATAACCTCACAGAGGTGTTTAAACATCCCTAACAGATCTAACAACACTTGGCTGTAGATGGTTTGCAACTGTTCCCTGGGCTGTCTATTAGTGGAAGATATGAGGTTGCGTGATAGTGTAGCGGTCAGTATCCTGGACTCAATTGAGAGGTCAGGGTTCAAATCCCCACCAGGGCAGAAATTTGGTTAAAGCTTCATGCTCCATCTGCACCCCTAACCAACTCAGCTATAATGAGTACATTGACTGTACACTGTCGGTGAGTTGAAAAGACGGCGAGGGAGAGGGTTAGCCACTCACCTTTATAGGCTGAGGCTAAGGTAATGAAGCTGGTGACATGTCTACCCCAGCATATAGCTTAATCCTTTAACAATGGCTGCATTAGTTTCTTATACATTTGTTGGTCATTAAAGGGTTTAGGGACTGATCTGCTTCTTAGTGGAAGAGTTATGTTTGACTTAAACGTTAATTGCCTTATTTGATATTGCAAGAATGTTAATTGTCAGAGAAAATATGAAATTTTATTTAAATTAAAGATATACATGTATACTATGACTATGTAGAGGTGAAAAAGGTCCTATACCTGTTTTACTCGACACATTTTGGATGTTTCATTTCATACCAGTGGTTCAAGGAATTATGAGAACAGGTTCCTATGCATTGAATCTAAGTTTACACAAGTCAGTGACACAGGGTAATCGGCCTTGAAGAGGCATTTCATCACCTGCTAACTCATTCTCCAGTGGCATTGTTATTGACTACATGTGAGAGTCTGCTGAATCAGACGGCAGCATCTGGTCATCTCTGCCTCCGCTTCCACTTGGGCTTCAAGTGATCTCAGTCATTTGATGGATTAACCTAGCAGAGAAGCATATCATAGGATATGCTCAAGGGTCTTACTCTGACACTCTCGGAATCACTCAGAGGGGTGAAGTTACAGCCACCAGAAAGCTAGGACACTATCTGGAGCTGTGACATGGGGTGAACTCTTATAAGGATCAATGCCAGTCTAGGCTAAGACAGGGTGCTTGGTCATTCTGTAATGTCCAGAGCTATTCACAGAAAGTAATCCCTTGCTTACCACAGAGTGTCACAGTGTCTGACCAGAATCAATTTCTTCTGTGGGGTCATTGAGGTGGACGGTGTCTGGTGTCTGATTAGATTAAGCATGTGTTCAAGTGTATTGTCAAGTCTGAAGCTCTGACATAGAAAGCTACTTTCAGGGCCTGCAAAATCATCTCAAAATCGGGGATATTTTCCCACATGGTCGGATTTTGGCTTTAGGCAATGAGTGTGTACGTGTGCATCTGGTATTATCAGAGGCTCCTCGTGGGTCTGGGTTATGTTCAAGTGCCACAGCCCATGCATTCAGCCCATGCAGATGCATTTTAATAGATGCTTCTAGTGTCACACTGTGTGATATACTGTTATATTGATACATATCCCATCAGTCCATTAGGCGAATCAGATACTGCCACAGTATATTTTATGGCTTCTGTTATAACGTCCCTAATCAATCTAGGACCATCGTGCTCCAGCAGCAGTGGACCAGCGGTAGTGAGTCATCAAGTGGTGATTGCCAGGTTAGGTGACAAACCATCAGGGCTGGCTTTGGCCAAAGCTCAGCCTATCGTATTGTACGCCCTGATGGACATTCCGTCAATATGGGTCTCAACTGTAATTTGCTCTGCCTCTTCTCCGAGTTTTGCCGGCGGATATCATTGGTTGTGGTGATCAATAGGATGGGTCACTCATGTCAGATTATCCACTGTGTGGAACCGGTTCTCTAAAGATGGCCGGGATTTGTTATGTTAAGAAGAGGCTCAGAGATAGAGCTAACGTTAACTAGATTCTTTTTGGGTCTTATCCATAAGTGAAATTCCATTTCTTCATAAATCTGTTTTCTTTTATCCATATGTGTCATTTGACGATGCCAAAGTGCAGCTCCTTTTCAAGCGACATCTGTCAGTTGATGATGCCACTACTGGCACATTGCTTAGACTTCTGTACATCACTCTAAAGAGTAATCAGTTATTTTATCTGTTTCTGATCAACCATGTTATTTGACTGGCTGCCGGTAGGGGTCATCCTATATATTTATATATATGGTGTTGTTGGCTGTGTGTGTTGTTAACAGGCAACGAAGCAGTGGGACATAGTTATGCAGAGACTTACAAGCCTGCATGTAAGTGTGGCAACAACGCTGTCATTTATTTTTGCTTCTAGGTCTGTTGAAATTTAATATTGTTGAACCAATTATTAAATTTTATTGTTAACATTTCTGCGGACACTTTATTCATTATTCTTTTTCTTCAGATCCACCAGGATTAAAATATTATCCAGAGAATACACAATAAACATGCTGAGATGGTTGGCATTAAACTAAAAGTTGTTATTATTATCATTTTTTCCCTGAAGTACATATGATCCCTCGGGATTAAAAAAATTAGGGGGCATTGTTCTGGAATGGCTATTATTATTATTATTATTATTATTATTATTATTATTATCAGGATCAATCAATGCAGGGCGTTTTAATTGTTCACGCCTAATAGTAAATGATTGATAGGCCACCCATTGTTGATGGGTGGGGTTTAGCTAGACATCTACTGTTATTGTTATTATTATTATTATTGTTGTTATTATTATTATTATTATTATTGCAAACATATTTAGCAAGTGCATAGTCATGTAGAAATGTGAAAATGAGACATGGGTACATTGGGTAGGTGGATTGATGCACAGAGAGCTTCACACTTTTAAGCTTGCACTGATATTTGCACTAGCAATCATTTATATAGTTTAATGAGTATTTTCCAGCTCAATAATGCCATCGAAAGTTGCTTGTGACATTTACAGAAATAAAGCATTGTAGGAACCAATTATAAATAGCCTCATTCAATCATTTTTCTACTTTAAAGTTATAAGTCAATGAAAATTATGTGAGTCTATTAGATTTCCAGATAGTAACACAAGATCAGTTGGTTTTAACCCTATGATGACCAGCGCATAGTAAAACGTAAGGTATAATCAATTACACTCCCAGTTAAAGAGTTAAAAAAATTTGAATCTGACAATTACAAAAAGATGTTCTGTGGTCTTAAACACTCTAACGATTATGGTTGCATTGAAACTAGTTATAGATTGTTAAAATCTGTGCCATCAATTTGGCTTCATCTTTCTGTGAGGCGTGCAGAACATACATTGTTTATTTTAGGTAGACCCATATGCTTGTTTTTTGCATGCTTGATATGGCTGAGATCAGTGTTCTTTATCTGGAGCATTTACTCCCAAGTTAACAATTAAGGTCGGAAAGGCTGGGATCTAGGTCTTAATGGTTGTTGGCTGCTTGCTGTTTTCGGACTTATCTTATCAAAGAAATGAATGTGAAAACTCTTGAGTTGATGTGATGCCTGAAAGGTTGAGAGCTTGGAAGACAGACTACTTGAAGGATAGGAATGGGAGCAACATGGAAAGCTATAGGGTTTGAAGGGTAAGGCACAAGAAATGTAATGATGGTAATTCATATTTAGAAGAGGTCCCAGCTTCTGCAGCCAGGATCAATCAATGCAGGGCGTTTTAATTGTTCATGCCTAATAGTAAATGATTGATAGGCCACCCATTGTTGATGGGTGGGGCTTAGCTGGACATCTACTGTACTGACTGATGATGCTAACTGGTAACTGTAAATGATTTTAATTTTGGTTATAATGTGAAAGGCAAACTATGGACCTTCATTGGCTTTAAAGTCAGTTTGAAGTGTGTTGTGTTCAGGAATGATAGTAATGCGCACGTCAATAAGCTGGTGCCCGGCGCTTGGCTTTTCAGGGGCACTTTTAGAAATTTGGAGATTACGATTATGATTACCATTACTGGTTCTGTGGGGTTTTCCTATAACATGCATTTGACTTGACTACTGGTTTTGGTAATATCTATATAAGTTGTGTTTAAAATTTAAATAATAATAATAATAATTAGAGGAGTCACCAGGCATTTAAACTTTAAATGCCTGGTGTCTTCTCTAATTATAATTGGTATGAAACTGTCATTCCTGTTCTCATCATATGTTGTCATTCCTGTTGATTGACCTGTCTATGTTGGAAAGAAGTGCTTTCAGAGATGCTTTGAAGTTCTATGTGTATGTATGTATAATATATATATATATATATATATATATATATACAAACATACCTGCAGTATGTACATACATACTGCAGGTGGAAAACTACCTGCAGTATGTATGTACAATGTACTTATGTATGTGTTGTGTTTCATATGTATGCATGGATGTACATGACATGTGTATACACTATGCAATGTATACATTATAGCATTGTATGTATGCATGTGTGTAGGTGTACACAAAATGTACTTCTTTTACCACTTCATTATGGCACTGATTCCGATATACTGCTCTGGTGCTTGCATAAACATCGATCCAAAGTAATTCATTTATAAAAATTAACCTTAGTATAAAACAGTTTTGTTTTAGGGCATCTATAAATGAGTTCCATTGTATGTATGTGTGTGTGTGTGTGTTTGTTTGTTTGTTTTAGTCTATGATAATTGTATGTATAATGTAAATGATTGTTTGTGGGGCATCCTTAAAGACTTCTCAGAAGTGTAACCCAAACGGCTATCAGATAGCACTTAAGAGACAAAACTTAAGACGAAATGAAGCTTTTAATTTAGTTGTGTATGGCAAAGTCATACATGTAAGCTCCAACTTCTGCATCTTATTTGCAATTCTGTCCTCTTCATTAATTTCCCATCTTGTTGCAGATCTGTTTAATTGCCACACTGTTGCTATTTGTTTGAAGTGTCTCAGAAGTCATTTTAGTAACTGGAAGTTAGTCAGTCAGTCAGTAGCTTAGGTAGATAAATTTAGAGGTCACTGGTCTCTAGAATTATTCTCTTGATTCGTGCATAGGTTTGATTTTATTTCAAAATGCATTGTTAAAGTCGTGTTTTGGTGCTTGCATCAAGCCAGTTTCATTTGGACATTCTTGTTAAAAAAGGTTGATGACTTGAAGCAGCCAATGCTGAGCTTTCTCTTTATCTCTGAACTGAGCCATAAATTCCTTGAGGACTGGAGGACATTCTGCTCTGCATTTTGATTGCACTGTGACAAGATTTGCTGATGAAAAACGTTCGACATGAGATAAATGAAATGAACGGCCAAAAATGCTCGCACTCTATGTGGACCAGACAGACATTAAAATTTTTATTTGCTCTTCTGTGCTTTAATTTCTCGGGGGACGTAATGAATGAGGTGCCATCCACCAAATGGCCCTGACATGGAGCTAGAACTTGCTGTTCCAACACATATCATTTGACCTATTGGTCTAAAAGAGGATGTCTGCTGCATCACCTTTGAACTCTGGATTTGAAACCGACTCCTCATTTCATTTCATGTCTATTCTATGGAAAATGTCTATTTATTTCTCTGTTTATTTATTAAAGCTCGTTTTTGGCCAAGTAAGTAAATCTGAACTTGGTGCACATATGAGCCCATGAAATGTCCGCTATGGGCAGACATGGAGCCATGCAAATGCCTGAGTGCAATTTTGGATCTGAAAAAAGGCTGTAAATGATAATAGACGGATGTCTGGTGAGGCATTTTGTGGTAGTTGATTTCAAGTAGGAGGGGCACGCCAACGGAAGGCCTGTTATCCAGTGTTGTTTTACATTCATAAAATCATTTTTATGTTTCCTTTTGTTCAGTTGCAATCATTTCTTGTTAGAAGTTATTTCTGATGATCGTTTTAGTTCAGTTTTTATTCAACAAATCATTTAATTTTGGTTTAAGCGAATCCTGATATGTTTCGTTCTTGTTTGAATTTCTCTCTTGAATGTAACACTGTTCAGAATTTTACATCGACTTTTGACTGTTATCGTTATCGACTTCATATATAGCGCTGGTGAACAAGTTGAACTCCCTGACGTTGCTATTGTGGGTGCAGAAAGATTTTTAAGATTTGCATTATGTTACATAAAGAGTATTCCCATACAATACTTTTGCATTTCCTACCAGATAAAACAGTAATAGACTCACTATTAATAATTTAATAGGCCTACTATTAAATTTGTTCTTAACCATGCATGAAATGGAAAATACAGAAAGTTGGAATCAGAATCAGGAAATGGAAACTTATGCGAAAGTTTCTGTCGCTTCTTTATGGCATAAATAGGGGTAGGGTAAAAGTAATTCATTCATGTGCACCGTTCAACTGCATTGTCACACAAAACTCTAACAAAATAGGTAGTTGTATTTTCTGTTGTTTTCGACTTTTCATTCAAGATTTCAGTTTTGTTTTCATTTTCGTCTCGTTTGACATAGATTCTTTTTTGTTTTTTTTATTTAATTTTTTATCATAATTTTTTTCTAGTTCTATATATGTGCAATTAATATATAATTGAATTCTTTTTTGCTTTTATCTTGTAAAATAGTAGTTCAAATTTCTTACTTGTTTTTGTTATATGCTATTAATGCGTAATTGAATTCTGTTTTGTTTGTATTTAGTTTTAGTTCACAATGTCTTTTTAGTTTTTAATATATGCTATTAATGTATAATTAAATTTTTTAAATTTTGTTTTATTTCCTAATTTCTTTCTTGTTCATGATATTCTGTTATTTTATAATCTAATTATTTCTTAATTTTTGTTTAGTTTAAGTTCATAATTTATTTCTAGTCTTATTATTTGCTATTAATGTATAATCAAATTCTTTTTTAAAATTTCGTTTTAGTTCATAATGTATTTCTAATTCTTGCTATTGCTATATCATTAAATTGTGGTGGTACAAATGTTTCCACTTTAACTGCATTTCTGGGCGATGTTATCTTTTAGAACATTTCTCAACTGCAGAATATATTTATGAATAGTGACAGCTGGGAATGTATTTAAAACAGGACTTATGGCAGTTGAAATCCTGAAATGTATTTGCTATTGTATTTGCTACCAGTTTTAATTTGACAGTTACTATAGAACATTCTGGAGAGCGTAGACATAGAGAGTTGAGTAGTCAAGTGTACTGCCATTCGACTCTGAGGCCAACTTGAAAGCCATACTCAGCTTCATAAAACATAGCAATTCAGTGGCAATCATTGAAAGAGTACATACTCGGCAGTTTGGATAGGTTCCTGTCCAGTTCTTGATTGCAGTCAAATTCATTTATTCAGAAACTTGACTGAAGCGTTTTACCTCTGCACAGCCGAACAGAATAGCCTAACAAATAAATCCAGAAATGATGGCCTAATGGCAAGTGGCTTTTAAGCTGGCTTTGCCATCCCCCTTCTTGCTGCTGATTTGTGCCATAAGTCCTGAAGCAAGGGGTGTGTTGAGACTGTCTGGTGCCAGGCCTTCTGCTCAAGGGATAGCTACAAATCAGAGGTTATGACCCTATGTAACTGGAATAGCTAGGTCTGATTACTTAAGTCTTTTAGTTAAGAATTATCATAGGGGCTGGCTGTGGCCTTGTTTACAGATGGGCCAAACCAATATCTGTCTAGATTTCAGTCTCCCTAAGAACAACTATATGCTCACGAAGGATTTGTTATGATTTTGAGGAAGAAATATTGCTTCCTGTTCCCTGTTCCAGTCGATGAAGTGAAGTACATGTATCTTCTTGTTCTTGTCTTCGCTGGGCTGATGCACATAAGGTGCTTGAGCCAAGCCGTTTGCAAAACACAGCATGGATGAATTTCCTATGCCATGTTGTGAGAGAAATACAGTCTGCAGATTGAGCTTCATGGCACACTGATGGAGAAGCTTTCGTTAGAATGCCTTGCATGGATCAGACCATCAAATTACATAATATTATTATAGATAAATCTAGAAAATACATAATATTTGCAACTGAGAGACAATAACTGATGGATCTGCTTCCTCCTCCTCTTCTCTACTCAGTCTAACGCAAGATGAGGACAGCATTTCGCAACATCAAGATTGCAGAATCTTGCTACGGCTGCTGCTGCTGCTGCTTCTGTGGGATGGGTTTTACTCATCCAATCTCTGCGCTATGACCTGCAGGGAAGAATATACACCAGAAACGAGTTTCTGCCATATTCCGCGCTCAAGTCACTGTCGTCAAGCCAAATTGACTGTGCTCCTTGTTCGCTTGACGTTTCTTCTGCCACCACCCTCGAGGCATTACATCGAATGTTCATGTTTTCTGCTGTCCACTGCCATGGTCTGCCTCAGAAGTATTGGTTATTATCATTGCAGATTGAGTCTGCCTTTGATTGGATTTTGTGCTCTTTGGTTTGGCTCTTTCCTTACTTGCTTGTGTTTCAAAATTTATTTATTTTTATTTGTTGATTTAGAGGAAAGTTTAAACTATGCTACATAGTTTCTTACACCATAATTATGGTATTAAAATTTTTATAAATTATATAATACATATTGAAGGTTGCAGATACTGTGCTTTTTAGATAATTTAAAGAAATGCATACATATATAATTGTATATATTATTTTGTATATAATATAACTTATATAATTATATGGAGTGTGGGGATAGCCTAGTGGTTATAATCCTGGACTGTCTGCTTACAGGTCAGGGGCTCAAATCCAAGAGAGGCAAACATTTGTCTTTAGGGATTTCTGCTCCATCTGTGCCCACCACCCCCAGTCAACTCTGCTAAAATGAACACACTGGCCATACACTGAGGCTAAGAAACTTTAGTCCACAGAACCTTCATACCTGTGATTACCTTTGAGGCTAGCTGTTGTTGATTTTTTAACTATACCGGTCCATATCAAAGATGATTTTGTGTCGCCCTCCGCTTTTCTCCAGGCTTGGGACTGGCACTGTCAAAGTCCAAATAGTGGCAGAGTTGTCTGAGGCTAGCTTATAGGAGTGCTCCTCTTATACACATGCACACACACACACACACACCTGCACGCACTCACAAACACGCACGCACACACACACACACACTTCAATGATCTTGCTTTTGGGGTGTTCATGTAATGGGTAATAGGAGCCGGTCAAAGTCTATGCATTGTCTTGATTAGTGTAAGCTTATGGGCATTGGGTTACTGGAATGGACAGCAACTAATTCTTTGAAGAATATCTGACAGATTATGGGTAGCCTGAACCCACATCAGATGAACTTCCAGCTGAATTATATCTAAAATGGTATTCCTGCGTTTGATCCAGATGATCCCTGTTTAGGGTCACAGGCTGTGTCAGTGTTGATGTCTTTTACTTCAGTGTTAACTGGGGTCAGATGACACCATTCAGCCCCATGGCGTAGATATAGGGTCCTTACTTAGTACTTACATCAAGGTGCATCTGCTCTGGCAGTGGTGATACATGCTTCTCTAATCTTCTCTGACAGACATTTGATGTTGTATTATCCGTGCACCTTCTGACAGGCATCATTATTAAAGCTCTAGATTGTTGGCCGGCCATTGGCTGATAATAGGTTATGGTAATTAGCCATCTAAATGCTGATATAATGCCCTTAGACTTTTTGCTTTATTACTTACCATGTGGCGGCTTCATTTTTTTAAAATTCTTACATAATTTCTGGATATTTTCTGAAGAGAGCAGAAATTCAAGAGTTTGAAAATGTTGTACGGGATTTATGAAATGTCGTAGCTGTCACAAAGAAATTAAATAGCCATGCATGCATAAATTTTTTTTCATCTTTTGCTGAAAAGCCATAATGAAATGATTTTCTGCTTTCTGATGAAATGGACTAAATAGTAATCATGATACGAGGTCAAGTGTTGTGCATGCAAACAACAGACTCGGCACAGGTGACAGACGTTTGTTGTTTCCAAAGATATAGACTGATTGTTTTTTCTTGTCATGGGTGCCTGAGGTGACAGTCATTGTCTTAATGACTGTCACCTCAGAAATGACTCATGGCTTTGCAATCCATTTTCTCAAGAGACCAACCATAGAACATAAACCATAGACATCAGCGATTAAATGCTTTATGCCACTTGATCGTACGAGGAGTCTAACTTCTCCATCTAGCTTCATACTGTATTTGTCGCTTAATCTTGTGAGGGAGCTGTCTTGCAACAGAGTGTCATGAGTTTTCTTGGTACTGTAGCAACCTCGAGATTATGGTTAAGCATATGACTTAGTCCAGAATGCTCTCTTTCGTGCTGTGACTAAAAATCCCAAATTGCCATTGGATGACTTCTATATTCTGAAAGCAATTAACTGGCTTAAATAAGTGAATGGGTACAATGCCCTATCGCATACCGCACATTCTAATCTTCCAATCTTCATCAGTTGTTCAAAATTCAACCACTCACTCAAACCACTCTTTTCTTATCTTTTACTTAATTTCTACTCGTATAGCAAAAGCTCGTGAACTTGAGTGGGTCTCCTAAAGTGAGCCCATGTCCAAATCTTCATTCTCTAATAGACTAATGCTGACTGACGTTCTGGTTATTTTCCTTATTGCAATCACCAAAGGATTGATGCCAGTTGATTTTGGTGTGCCATCGGTTGATGCTTCGGCTCTATAGAAGATGTTAATTGCAATTAATATTGTCTGTTGTTAAATTACCTTTGTCAGTACTGAAGGCTTTCATGTTGAGAATTTTTTTTCATATATTATGAGTGTGTGACTGATGTTCTTTATTGAGGAGGGCATAGGTGAACATTGGGGTCTCCTTAGGTCTGGAGCCAAGGCATTATGAACAGTTCCAAAATTCCATGGGATGAAAGGTCAGGAAGGAGGCTTGGCAGAACTGGGGGCACAGACCATTGGTGTTGCTTCAATTTTAGAATTGCAGACATGAAATTGAGAAATGTAATCTATGTGTCTGGAATGGGAATTTCGGTTTCATTAAGTCTCTGTGTGTATGACAGCTTGATTAAGAGGCTGACCTTGTGCGGAACCAAATGGGTCATTTAGTGGCAGCCACTGCAAAGAAAAACAATCTAACAAGTAGAGAGGCAGATCGACCAGGAAGGCAGAGCGAGACACAGAGTTGGACAGACGTACAGAGAGGGTGGTCAGAGAGATCGAGATCAGAGATCCACCGACAACCAACCAGTGACTGAATAGCTAGACATGAATAGTGTGGCCTGCTGGGCCTCTGCTAGATGTCCAGTCAGATATTAACCACTGAATCATTGCCATAACAGTCAATCTTCCGCTGATCAATAAGTGCATATGTACATATTGTGTCCAGTTTATATTTTAATATAATGGTCATTGCGATCACAGTCGGCTCATAGCCCGCATTTATATATGAAGCATAAAGATGTATAATTTGCATAGATATGTTGATTCTAATGAATGTTATGAGTTGGAAGAGGAGGAGGAGGAGGAGGAGGAGGACGTTATGACTAAGAAGAATGTGTTGGTGTTTGTGATGAGTTGCAGTGCTGGGTGGTAGTGCTGGGTGGTGGTGGTGGTGGTGGTGGTGGTGGGTGGGGGGAGGGTGATCATGGGCGGTGGTCATTGTGATGCCTCAATGATTTACTTGGCTGCTAAATTTTGCACTAGAATGAGGTTTGACTTGAAGTGCATCCCATGGGTACCCCTTGGGTACCCCTTGGGTATCTGGTGGTATACGTGAATGTGTGTGTTTAGAAAGTTCTGTATTTACATACCTTTCAGATATCCAACTGATAGCAGGCGAACAGAGATCTAAACATGCTGATGTAGGTCGGCAGGCAGGCGGGCAGGAAGGCATAGAGGGAGAGGGTGAGAGGGGAGAAAGAAGCAGTGCAAAATGTGAATATCTACATTGCATCGGGATTTGTCATAAATAATTAAATGAAAAATTGAAAGGGTTAAGCTTGCTGTCAGCAATCATGCTTCAAAGCAATGCAGTATTCATTCATGACAGTTGTCAGAAATTAACTGAAGGATAGCAGTTAGTCTCAGGAGTAGAATCTCAGACCTAGAACCTCGCACAAGCTGAAGACATTATGCTTTCTGACAGATTTGACATAATATGATAGACTGCTTAATAGACGAATGAATAATTGATGGCTTGGCTAATAGTGACTGTTTATACCTCTCCCTCTGCTCAGTCCGCGATTCAACAAAAGACAAGCACCCGTTCAGAGAGGGAAATTATTTTCAGTTTTCACTTGAACTTTATCCACCCATCTGATGGAACCACCTAACGAGACAGACAAAACGGCACCAGAGCACTTAGAGGGGCTTCATGAAGCAATAATAAAAACGACAATAGAGCCCATAGCCTAAGAAACGATTGGACTGGGGCAGCTTTGGAAGGAGGTTTTTAACATCTGCCACAATGCAAGACTTTGTAAGAAAACTTTTTATATGACACTAATTGAGTTTGAAATTAGACAGCAATAACCTTATATTTAGCTCAATATTAACAAACCTGACCCCAATGAATTTATCATGGTCTTCATATTGTAATAGTTTGTATATATATGTATACATATATAATTGACTGCTATATATATATATATGTATGTATTTATATATATATATTTATATATATATATAAAAATATATATAATGAAATGGTTGTGACTTGTGTTTGTTAGTGAGCAAGTTAGTCAATTTGACAGTAGAAAAATATTATAATTTCCTTGTCCAATTAGCTTATATTTTGTCTTATTTGATCTGTGCCAGTACCCAATTAGTTTGAAATTCTATATTTCTATAACATGAAGTTGACTTCTGTCATTTTAGCAATTATTTGCATAATGAAATTTAATTTTCGGCTTCCATAGTCATTGAAGTGTGACTGTAAATCTTGGACTGATGTTGTCAGCAGGTATCAGACCTAGGGTTGTCCTCCCTTCACCATGTTGAGGGGCATTCTCTGTGGTAGACCCTAAGGCTTGGAATGGTCAATCTTGGGAGCTATGCCTCTTACCTAATTCATGTACTGATGTGTTTTACCCTATTGTCCGTGCTGGAGTTTGAGTGCTTCTAGAATCTAAATATTTACCTAGAAGGTGCGATGTATAAATGTTTTACTTAACGTTCCTTAACGCATTTGGAAGGGCCATTTTTTAAGTTTGGAATTTACGATTATAATTGTGACAGTTATTTAAGTGTCTGATGACCAGAACCATTCAGATCTTTCAAAGTTTAAGTTTTAATATTAAATTAAAAATGACTCTACCCTCAACATTTCTCACTGATTTTCAAACATTTGAATATCTAGTTGCAGTACCAGTGTTTGTTTTTCAGATCAGGGAACAGAGGACCTGAACAACACCGCTCTGTATGTCGCCGTACCAGTGTCCATTGTCTTCTTCATCCTTGTGATTGTCATAATAATCATTGTTGTTCTAGTACGAAGGCACAAGGCCTGGCCGTCCAGTATGTATAAATAAGTTTTTTGTTTCATGATTTAAAACTTTAACGAGGAGAGGGATTCGTTTTCCATGCATTTTAATACACACTGGTTGTTTAAGTACTAAAGCTGTATATTGTTAGATTCTGAATTATGCAACCTGTGGAATTAGCTAAGTACAGACTCTGTTTCTATTCTCAATAGGCAGATGAAGCAAACAGCTGACAGTGCTATTGTATATTCTGTGCCTACCTGGATGAGTGCAAAACAAGTTTCTCAAAAAATCTATAACTTTGTCTCCATGTTTTAAGGTTTAAAAAGTCATTTTCTTTTGGACATGTTTAACTAATCCTCACCAAGTGAGGCATAAATATATTCGCCAATACATTGACTTTATCGTGAAACGTATTAAGGAACTGTAAATATGGTTCCTGGTGGTGAAAAATCTGTGAATGGGATGTTAAAGTTTGTTACAATTTGAGGATGGGCAACCTGTATGGGCCTATGCTCTTTTTACGCAAACAACTGCATTGAATTTTACCCCATACTTACATTAATTGGTCTGTAATGTAAGCTCCTTTGCCTTGCTGATGAATTGGATATGTGATGTGTAGGTCATGTGATGTACTGAACTTGTGTTGCTTAGGGCATGTGATCATTGTGATGTATAGGACATGTGATGCTTAGGACATGTTTTTGAACATGCTTCCATGTGCCAATCTCTTTCTTATTGATTGCTAGACCAATGAAATGGTCATTGAAAAAAATCTAGATTTTTAAACAAGGTTAGCATTTAGTTACTTAGAAATTTGTCTGTGTTGTCTTTTAGATACCGATGACAGCAAAAAGCTTAACAAACTGGTACACGGTGAGTTACAATAATAATTCTTCTTCGTTTTTTTAAAATGTAAATTACTGGGTATTCATCTTTCTTTAGAACAAATTAGTACACATATTTTTAAAGGTTATTTAATTGCAGGATACATTTAACTTACAGACGCAACAAGGTCTATCGTCACTTAACTCTCATATTGATGTGGTGAATATAAAGGGAAGATGCCATGTAGTAATTCAGAGAGGAGAATAATAAAATGTGTATTTAATGAAGATGAAAAATATGTACCAAATGTGTGGCATAGGCCATCCATTTAAAGATGATTGCATTGTAAAAGATTTCTCTCCAGTTTTATTAGGTCTACTGAGGTTTTGTAGGTCTACTTACACTAAGCTTATGTAGCAATTCTTCAATGTCATAATTTGTATAAGAATGAATTTGCAGTGTATCATTAGAAAGTCACAGAAATTGTTATAAATGATGAATGATTAGCTCAGGAAATAGGCTTCTTGTACATTTGCTTAGGGTTTGTTGTCTAATAATATTTGAGAATCTCTTTATTCTGTGTATACATCAATGCCATGATAAAATTATTATGAAATATAGAACAAAGTGACCCCATGGACAAAGAAATATATATTGAGTGCTTATATGAAATGTTTCGTGGTGTCTGGGTATCTGTACCTTTTTTTGATTAAGTTACCAGGTTCATAACGTGTTTGAACATCGCCTCTTACTTGGATAAGACTTTCTTATTGTTAGATATTTAAAACTAGAGAGGAAAGAAATTGACACTTCTGTTTTCAAATTCAGACTCAAGAGTTTTTATTGACATCAAGCACCATATTCATCAACATCAGCAAATTCTAACAATACATATTCACTTCAGTGCATTATTAATGATTATTATATCAGCAACTTTATTCACCCTAAAACAATCAACTTCCTAGTGTCAAAGGAACAATAAGGCTCTGCTGCTAAGGAGCCCCATTTTCCTTTCCCATTTTCATTTTTGTAGGTTGGTTCAACTTGACTAAAGTTACATTTGTGATTGAATATGACCAGTTAGTTGCCAAATTCCTATTACCAATGTCTAATGACAATTAACTTGATGTTTCTTCAGATGTAAAGGTTCAGCCAGATCTGACAAGAACTGTTCTACCGGATCCTCATGGTATTGTACCAAATGAAAAGCTACTTTCTATGCACAGTGACAATTCCCGTGTGATATATAATAAGGAGTCAATCTCAACACTTCCGAAACCAGGATCCGATTACCCCCTGTACAATGATGCAAGTGCTCCAGAGGAAGAGGAGCATCTCTACCATCAACCGGCATCCACTCCCGACGATGCCGATACCAACCAGAGGCGCTCTATGATATCGGGACTCTTCCCTGGCAATGTTGACACGGATGCCATCACCTGGGCTACTGTAACACATGCTGGGGGCCGTATTGCTCTCCCTTACTCAGGTAGTTGTTTTTTTATGTTAGCTCTGACCTCCTTAAGAATTATTCTGTAAAGCCAGATGTAAACAGTAACTTGTTAAAAGTTTGATTAATTTAAATAGGGTTGATTTATTTGTAATGCAGTGGCATCTGTGTTGATCATTAATCAAACATGTTGTTTAAATGACAGTTCAACTAGTTCTATTAATTTTTCTCCGTTAGTATAGCTGAATTCTTTGTGCAGGTGTTAGCATGATGGTTCCAGAAGGTGCAGTTGCCAAAGGTTGCAAAGAGGAAATGTTTTTGGGCATCCTCAGAGAAGATAAAGATCGACTGAAACTTGCAGGTATTCTGTTAATAGTCGATCCTCAGAAATCCTAAAACAGCAGATTTGACTCCCAAAAAAACACGCTTGCAATGTGTTTATATTGTTTATTTGAATGGTTCTGTTCATAATTCAAGTTAAAAATGCATCAAATTTATATATATTCAGCACATTACAATATATCTACAATGCCCTTAAAACCTAACAACCCTCTTACAATCACCAGCAATCACTATTCATCTTCTCAGACATACTCATTGCTCATGCATCAGAGGGTGTTTCTTTCTCTTGTTCGACCTCTGCTCTCCTTCTCTCTGAAATTCTGCAACCACTCTATAGGAGTGGTTCTCACACAGGCGTCAGGCTACTGAACCACCTAAAACCCAGTTATTATTATTCTTATTGTTATTGTACTCCTTAGTTTATGCTACATAAGCTATTTGGAACCGACTCCCACAAGATCTCTTCCAATTTGCTCATCTTCTTATCTCACCTGTTACTTTTCCATATGCTTGCACTCTCCTCTCTGCTACATTTTACTCGCGTCTGACCACCGAACTCGTTTTAGCTTTACTATCCTGATTCTACTCCTGCACAACTATACGACAATCGCCACTGATTGTCAGCATAGCACCATGCTGTCTCGTCGGATTAACCTTCCCAGATTCTGACCTGGCACCAGAACGGACAAAGCATTCTGGCTATTGTTAAATTGATTTGATATTGCGCTTGTTAATAAGCTGGTCTTTCTTACTCAGCTTTTGTGTAGCGCTGAGAAATTTAACACAGTTGCATTTCATTACTTAGAGAAGGACCACGTGAGCTGTTACATCATGATGTTGCAACATCAAACTGTCGCATGTCTGTGTTTGAACTGCTGTTGTTGTTGATGTGATGTACAGAGACACAGACAATGCTGGGTCCAGTGGTTGTTTGTGGACCATCCAAAGTAAGACTTTGTAAGCCGCTGATTATCACGTTTCAACACTGTGCCAGCATCAAGCACGGCCAGTGGATGCTGTCCATTTACTGCTGTGATACCCCCTATGGAGAACCACCTCACTGGCAGGTAGTCTGCAAAACAATTTCATCATCTTTCATGTATTGCAGGTGGCAACGTCTTAGGAATGACTCAAATTGCTAGCTTCATAAATGGCAGAATTCCTTAAATTTACACAAGATTATTGCATATATATTTTGTATTCGGCCTAGGTGTGTTAAAAATGTCTACTTACTTGCATCTGAAATTCCTTAAGTTTAACAGAGGTATTTGATAAATTAATCCTCAGCTGACCATCTGGCTGAGAGTTTTTATTGGTGTAATCAGAAAATAATCTTTATTAATGATAGAAATGAATGGTAGCAGTATATCCAGTTTGCTGTTCTGTGAACAGCCTTTGTTAGTTGATATGTGTGTCAAATATTGTTTGGTTTTTGCTGTGAACAGTTTTAGTTACAAACTGCAGACCTAAAACTTTTTTGGACTGTTGGTTTTTAAGTGATTCGAGTCATTGATTTGTTTTTGGTCAGCTTCTTTCAACACTCGGTCAGGAGACGGTCAACACGCAAGTGTATACTCAGGTCGATCTGAGTCACTGTCACATAATGACGGACTGTCTCATGAGATACACGCTCATTGGTGAGCCCAACATGGCGAGCAAGGCAATCAAGATACTGCGAATTGCAGCTTTTGCTCCAGCTCTTCCATCTTCCATGGACTACAACTTGCGAGTGTACTTTGTAGAAGATACAATGGATGCTCTAGAGGTTAATTCTCACTCTTTATGGCATGTTCTGCCCAAACAGGCATCTTTCATAACTTCTCCCAAAAGAGTTGTGTTAAAGGCTAACATTCCTATTGTTCAGAATAATACAGTAAACTCAATTTTTTCATGGCACCTGAAAGGCTATGTCAAGAAGTTAGCTACATCACTTTGGCATTAACTCAGTCAGGGCCATATCGATCGATTAAGTAAAACTAGGGTCAGTCGGAGAATCTGGCCAGTCTTTGTTTGTGATTTACTCACCAAATTGATGCCAATTAACTAATTAGCATCGTGGGTGCTTGTTGAAAGTTGAGAATAGTTCAGGCCTTGGTAGTTGTCAGGACAATATTTGCTGCTTTATTTAATGCTGACATGTGTAAGTCATGATTATTATATCTTATACTTATTTATAAGTGTATAAAAAAGACCCAAGTGGAGATAGAAATGGCTTAGTTTATCATTGTAGTCATTGTAGATTATAAAGTAATTTTGAAACAGGTTTAGTGATAGCCAACAATTATTACTTCTGTTCTATTCAAGGAGATTTTATTTTCTATAGTTTGAATACTCTAATTCTTTAATAATGAACTGTATTGGTTATCCACACATTTTTAGTACATGCTCATTATTAAAGGGTTAAGTTGAGTTACAGACTTGTCAGACATGCCTTTTTTATTTTGCACAACTAACTGTACACCAACCACTGATTACCCTGAAGTCAATATTTTACAACATTTTTATGACCTGTGAAAACTACAATGAATGATAAATGGTAGATTTTTTAAAAATAAGAAAGCATTTTATGGTTGTATTTATTGTTTCTCTTGTTACAGTCTTGTAAAATTATCTATGTTGTGCTCAGTATACATGTATGTTGTCAGCAGTGATTTAAGGTTTATTTCAGGAAGTGTCTGTAACTTTTAGTGCAACTGAGAAGGCTCACCATTCATTTTGAGGTTGCTTTTAATACTTTAATTAATATAATTTTTTGCAGGGTGTAGTACAGCTGGAAAAGAGGCTTGGATGTTGCCTTGTGGAAAAACCAAAGCAGATTCTCTTCCAGTTTGGTGGAGCAAACTTGTGTCTTGCCATGGAAGATGTGGGACCAGGCTGGAGATCAAAATTACCAGCCAATTACCAGGTGCTTAAAATTAACCTGTCTAAAATTGTTATGTATATATTAAATTAGTGCACTTAATAAAAGCCCTTCACAGAAGCACTGTCAGCAGTTGGTGAGTTTATTATCTTTAGTTTCCCAGTTTTAATTCTTTCTCGATGTTTTTTATTTATTATGTTGGTATTTCAGGAGATTCCCTTCTGGCACATTTGGAGTGGAACACAGAATGGTTTACACTGTTCGTTCGCGTTAGAACATCTAGACAGAACACAGGACACGTTCTCATGTGACATACATGTCTTCCAGAAAGCACTAATGGCCAATCGACAAGTCCTACAAATTATGCACAATCTAAAAGAGGTGAGGCTTCCAATACTAATGCTCTGTTTTATCATAAGTCATCACTGTTTTATATTGTCATGAAATTGAAATTTAAGCTAAGTATTGGTTTAAAGAGATGAGCAACTGTTTCATTTCAGTTATTTACACTTCTTATACATGGTCAATTTTGGTCATGCAATGGCATTATAGAAATAGCCTTTATCAAAGGTTATCATTCTTGGATTGATATAAAATCTGTTCTTCATATTCATGAAGACTTGTTGCATTTTTCTGTTCTCATAAGTCCTATTCTTGTTAGACACTTTGATCGAAAGTTATCCTTAGTGCCTGGTTGTCAAAATTTGTCACATTGTCAAAATAAATAGAAATTAGTTCAATTGAAGCCAACAAGAAAATTATACAATTGAAAATAAAGATGGTCAACAGGAGTTCCAAAGGGGATTAAACCCCGCTAAAAGGAACCCCTAATTTCCCTGTACAACAAAACTACGAAGATGGCGAGTTGAGATGAAAGGTACTAGAATAAGCATATAGCAAAATATTTTTTTTTTAAATTAGCCGAATGATCTTTCAGAGTGCATCAAGGATTTTCTCCACAAGGGACATTTTCCTGAACAAGCTTGAAGAAGCTTTGCACATGAAAGATTAGTATAATTTAATTATTTTCTTCTCGCCTGTGTTAGTATTGATTCACAAGATTCAACATGACTTAAGGCATATTTTCTTTTCTGATAGGTTTGTATATTTTAAATGTACATGCATTTAATCACACATTAATGTATGATTTGACAGAATACCGCTGCCAACCTTTCTTCAATAATCTCACCTCATTGTCAAATTCGTGTCCATGATTCAACTATTTCATCAGAAGGGTCAGTTGCACTTAGTCAGTGCCACCATATATTCAGGTTTGTGTAAACTCAACTCTGCACTTCTACAGCTAATAAGAGTACTTGCATGGTATTACATGTGTACATTATGTAGGCCTATGTTCTGTATTTGTCAGACTGTCATTATTATGCGTAATGTTATATACAATACACTATCAAAAGTTTCAAAATGGACTTAGAAATATTTGTTAAATCTTCATGAAATGCAATTTCAGAATTTAAGTTTTTAGTTCAATTACCGGTTACACACACAATAAGATTATGACTAAAACAATAAATATAATAAAAAGTGTCACAAGCTTAATGTTTGTCTGTATACATGAAGTTATCTGAAAGCATGTAGTCTAGTTGCCACTTTAACTCAATATATCTGTGAGCACACTTTGTGGTTGCAATGTCATCTTTACCATTCCTGCCAACCATAACTAACGACACTTCGTAGTATACCTGTATTTATCATACATGGTAACATGGTGTGGGCATCGACTTATGATTCCAGAAGCTAGTATTATTATAGAAGAAGTGAACAATATGTTTCATTGCTGGCATTCCTCTGGGCTCACATGCTGATCGAATATTTACAGAATTTAAATTATGTAAATTTCATCTGATAGAAACATTTCAGAGTGGTGTCTTCATGAACCAGTTTGTTCATGACCTTTGAACTTCAGGGGCTTCTTCCAGCTTGGATCTGATTATCACCCTTTTTTAAATGGGAATTCTAAGTGTTGTCACAATATATGTCTGCTTGAATTCTTGCAAATAATATTTCATAAAATTTACTGATTCTGGTATTTGGAACAGAATTCCTTCAAATATTCAGTTAATCTTCAAGGGTTTAAAAGAATGTTATGCGGACATTTAATTAGTAGTACCTGTCATTCTAATTGTCACTTGGAAAGTAGATAGCTAGCCTTGCAGGTGTTTGTTATCCCTTATCCTTCCAAGTATTATGTCAATTGCATTAAAACTGGCTGCTCACAACGGCCTCTATCATTATATGTTAGTTAAGTATTGCATTTGTGTTCCTTTTTTTCTTACTTTTTCTTCTTTCATCTTACTTCTTTATTTTGAATTTGTTTTAAGTCCATCTGTTTAGTCAAGCAGAAGCTCATCAACTGTGTTGCTTAGCTCAAAAGATAGTCTTCTAAGTAGTAAAGAGGTTGACTATTCCTTCTTTCGTTATGATGTATAAAGTAATGGGTGCCTTGCATGGCTGCCAAAAGTTAAAGTCGATTCTTATAATAACTTGTCATCATTCATTCATACTATAATTGTGATCACACTGTGATAGTCAGTTTATAATTATAGAAGGATGTTATCAATAGGTCTCCTCATAAGCAGGATAATATCTCTTTTTGGGATTTCTTTACCAGTTTTGCTCTTGAAATTTTATTTGTATCTGCCTTGATCCATATCAGTGTGATTACAGTAAAAAGATTTGATTGATATACAATGTACAAGATGGATTAATTGTTATGCATCAGGTTACCAGTGCATGTCAAACAGCAGCTGAGTGCCCTGCTTGATCCTCCAAATGCACGTGGCAATGACTGGAGAATGCTCGCTCAACGCCTGAGTGTAGATAGGTAAACTATGAAACTGCCTGTGTGTCTGGTACTTTATGTGGTTATTTTATTAAGTGAAAAGCATGTCATAACAACACTTCATGTAGGGAAACTGGGAATCACAAGCACAATCTTCATCAAAATACAATAAGAATTTGTCTAACAACAAGATACATTTTGATTATGAGGAGCTATACATCAGGAGAACACAGACCGAACTTCACTCTCCTATGCCTTTCCCATTGTCCATTATATATGGCAGATTACTGCTTTGGGTACTGATAGACAGCAGCTTGCAGGATAATATCTCTTGTTGAATTGTTGAACTGTTTTTGTCATGGTTTGGTTTAAGTGTGCTATAAATTGTATGAAGTTCACTTTATTACTAACAGAAATCCATTTTATGAATTTTATAACCGTTTTGTTAATATTTTTAACAGGTATATAAACTATTTCGCAACAAAACAGAGTCCCACCGAACATGTTCTCGACCTCTGGGAAGCCAGGCACCGCGAAGATTCAGCTGTCACCGATCTCTTGAACTCCTTAAGGGTCATGGGTCGAATGGACGCTGCAGTTATCATCGAGAATGAACTAACCTTAGAGCCTTGGCTATAGTTTTTTAGAAATTGTGAAACTGTACAAAAGCTTTCAAACATTGATCTTAAGTCATGCACTGTGTTTATTTATGAGTTGTTTCATGTAGAAGTTGTTTTCTTTCAGTCACGGCCATTTGCCACTTGATCATAATTTATGTAAACTTGTAAGTGCCATTCACTGGGCAGTTGTGTTTGAAATGCCCATTGTTTTCAAGGTATGGTAAATTTTCTTGAATAAGTTGCTAGACTGTTGAGCTTTTGTGCTAATTTGAAAGTTGAACTATCTTCATTGTGTTTATACCTGTCCAACGTACAGATATTAAAGTATCTGGAATGAGCTTTAAAATGTTGAACCTTTTCGATATTTTGGATGTCAGTTATTATGTTCTTAGGTTGTACAATATTTAAGCTGTGCACTTTAACACTAGATAATTACACTTTTGGGGTAAATTGCAAGCACCGCCTTTGTTGTTAAGCTGTTAATTAAAAAAATGTCCTGATAAGCACAAAAATATATCACATGGTGATCTCTATGTATCCTTTTTGGCCTTTTTCACATCGGCTCAGCACCAGTTTCAGGTGATGTGCCAGGCTTACACAGGCTTTACTTTAAAGATTTGGATTAGATTAGCTATATTCTGTTCAATTGTTGAGTTTTGCCTGAATTTCCATCACTTGCTGATAACATAGTCTTAAAAAGCTCAAGCTGACAAGCAAGTTTACTTCATAAGGAATGTCAGCAGGACCTTGCCATTTATAATGAACTATAAATTATTATCAATACTACAATTATATAAATTACACACGTGGTAAGCCTGAGTAATAACTGAATTTGAGCACAGTCAATAATGACAGCACGCATCATAATCATCCCTCCCGACTCACTTTTGCCAGCATTTTGCTATGCATGTATCAATCGATTCTTTACATGTCAGTCAACAGTTTTTCTTCAGCTGGCGACATGGAGTGTGACTTGCTACTGTCTTAAATGTTTTGAATATTTTTGACAAAATCAGTTAATGATAATTTTAAAGCAGTGTGATCTTATTATTAGCATTGAATTGACTAAGGGGACCCTTTAAATGAAAATGTATTTGCTCTAAGTAAAAATAATTCAGTTCAATTAGGTTTAGTTTAAAACACATATCTATCATTATTATTAGCTTAAATTAATTCCAATCTCACATGGTAAAATGTGGTTTTGAAAAATAACATCAGGCCCAATTGAGAGGAAATGCTTTACAAAAATATAATAGTTACTTTGTTAAATATTAACTATCATAAATATGATGTGCTAATGTTAGTAAAACTTGCAAATAAACATTGAGAAACGAAAAATACTTAGCAGAAATACTTGATTGTTGCTTGACATGACCTCATGAATTTGTTAAAACTTATTATTACAAGTAATAATGAAATTTATCAACGAATATAAAGTGGCAACCTTTATAATTTCGTTTTTTGTTGGTTGTAATTTTATGTTTTGTTGCACAACCAAAAGACAGCATAATAACTTTCATTGCCTATTGTACCATATTATTTTATATAAATGTGAAGTTCTCAGCATTGAAAATACGGTTAAAATCACTGTAGAGCAGTTGTCAGGGCCGTACCGAGCTATAATTGTGCCTTTACATTTTGAAAATAGTGCATTTTATGGAATAATAAGTTATTCCATCCTGAAATTTGCGCCCTTTCCACATCTGCGCCGGGCCTAGGCCCCGCTGGCCTCCCCCTTTGGTATGGCCCTGGCAGTTGTTACTGGCATTAAGATCAATAACATATGACATTATCTGGAAGTTGTTCTATTACCCCATCTACAGAGTTATTGACCAGTACATGTATTTTTATAGCTGACCATCATGTTACAATTTTGTTAGATTCCCTAATAAGAGCTCTTCAATTTCATCACCAGCCATCACTTTCCAACATATCCACAAAACTCTGCCAAATCATACACCATACATTAATAATAGGATGGTTGCAGTCATATGAAAGTTTAATTTACATATTAATAGGCTAACACTCTATGTTCTTAAATTTTATTACATATTTATATTCAATAAAAAACAATGTATAAAGTTACATGCAATTGAGTGTTAGGCCTAACGATTCAATAAAAAATCTTAACATAACTAGCTAAACATTAATGAAGCCTACAGAAAGAAAGCTCCATTCTGATATTGGTAAAGCCTAAAGAAAGAAATGATACAACTAAACAAAATTTTAATGGATAATGAGCAAGGTAGAATGTAAACAGAATAAATAGAGATGAGTGTAACTTGTGCAGCTGTTATCAGCATACTTACCAACATAAAAATGTGACACTTTAACAACGAGTAGGTATTAATAGAGATTGGGTAACAATGCACCTCGTCGTTAAAATTTTAAACATTGGTGGCTAAACCATTACCTCAAGATTGATGACAAGAAATTGTTTAAACCTAAAACAGACTAAAATTATTTGACTAACATATTTTCGACTATTTTATTTAGCTTGCTATAGACTGATTTCTAGTTATAAATTATCAGTCGATTGGTATTTATTTCCCTTTCTGTTGATGGCTTATTGCCGTTCTTTCTTGTTTCCTGCTGCTTCTTAACGTGGTGGTGTTGCTTGATTTGGACCACTGTTCAGGTAAGTAGATGGATCGATGGACGTGAATGTTCACCCAGGTGTCATTCTGTTTTTGCCAGATGCGGGTTTCTTCAGCGTGCTGAAACTGCTTCATTCTGTCTCTGAACAGTTTTCAAAAATGATTTTAAGATCTCTTAAATAAATGAAGTGCAGTAGCGGACTGCGCTCTTGAATTTAAGGAGTTATTTGCCGCTGATTTCAGATTTTGTGCAATAATGTATAATTTCTCAGTAGCTCTGTTAAGGATATCAACTTATTCAACATATAATATTATATTATATTTCATTGCTGCTCTGTTAGTTCTCCTCGAGCCTTTTCAAATGCAAAGCTTTTCTGACATTGAGATTAGAACAGAGTTGCTGTCTTTTCTGCATATTGTCCCCAGCAGATAGAAGAATGGAATATTAGGAAGTTTTTGCCAAACATAATCTTGTTAAAGCCTGATTCATCTGGGTTTATAGCATGAATTTGTTTTAAACTTTTCGATCTCTTAATGTTGCTGTTTTAAATTGCAATAACGATAGTAAATGTAAGTAACTTGCACTGAATTGTGACTATGCTTTCATTGAGAAATCGTCTGCTCACTGGTCAAAATAATGCGTTAATCGAGTGTAGGCAATGCATGCAGCATCCGGACCCAGAAGATGCACGTACGGATTCATGAGTTTTGTGCCGATCACCTTCTGGCGTTTAGAAGCTGCAACAAAACTCATTCTACACACACAATCATAGATTTCACTACTTCTTGCTAGATTTAAAACACCAAGATATATAACAGCAGTTCACCATTGATTGACTAACTACACCTCAGATTTGTATTTCCGTGTGACTGCGCATGCATTACAGTTTCATAATTAACATTTGGAAGTGTCTTGAAAATACACAAGACATTTTTACAAGCAATTTAGTACATGCAGAAATTTGTGCCTGAGACGGTTATCAATCTGCTGGACTCATGAATTCGATGAGCCAAACATTATTCTGTCATAAATGCCATGTGTTCAAAACCAAAACTGGTGTAGTAGTTTCTTGTTTGCCATAGTTGTATTTTTTGTGCATTCAAATGACTGCCAATGCAAATGTTTATTTAACTTGTGCAATGTGCCCTAGCTCTTTTAGAGGTGCTTATGTGCAAATGATGAATATGTGTGCTGATAAAATATGCCGAACGAAGTTTTTCTAAACATGACAATTGAATAGCAAATGAAAGAAACTCTCACTTCTTTCAAACTGTGTCTTGTGAAATTCAGCACCTTGCACTAGATCACCAAAAGTGTCCGGATCAAAGGTTGTCACATATGGTACAATCATCTTGCTGCCAAAGACATTTCAAAAATGAAAGAATCAAATTCGTAACAAATTACAAAAGCATTTCTTAAAATGGATGGATCTGTATACTAATAACAGCTACAAGAGCTTTGTGTGGGACACACACACGTGGGTAATTGGATATGTAATGTATGAAGCATTTCAGTAGCCTCCAAGCAGGGCCGTACCGAGCTATAATTGTGCCCTTTTCCTAGCATCAATCTTGCGCCCCCACATTTTGAAAAGAGTGCATTTTATGGAATAATAAGTTATTCTATCCTGAAATTTGCGCCCTTCCCACATTTACGCCCTGGGTCGCTGGCCCCTCCCTCGATAGGGCCCTGCCTCCAAGTACTCAAATGATGCTAATTCGATGAAAGAAAATGTTTAGAGAAAACAAATGAAAGTAGATGGAAGAAGAAGTTACAGTAAATGAGTGAAAAGAGGAAGCTAGGAAGAGAAAGGAAGGAAGAGAGAGAAGAGGTGGGTGAAAATCAAAGTATGGAAGAATGAAAGAAGGGATGAATAGGAGGAAGGGCAGAAGATATAAAGTGACAACAGAAGAGAGACACAGAGACAGAGAGATACAGAGATAGACAGAGAACTAGTACACAGATACTCTGCACCTGAAACAGAAACTATCATTTTATCTGAATAGAACCTAATGTTAAGGAAAACAACTTAATTCATATGATTATCATCAAGTTTGCCATAAATGAAAATAGAGGTATATTGCATTAGCCGAGTTCAGACTTTACATAACCTGGAGACAAGCTCAGAATAGAAATGGCAGAGGGGAAGCCGGCGACAACGATGATGATCATCATTGCTACTGTCTTGAAAAGGGTGTCCCCTTTCACCTTTGCCCTACTGTTGGATAACTGAGATCATGTTTGTGTCTCATTCGAATTTTACCTAGACCACATTCTGAAGAGTTTCTGCCATACAAGGAAGTGAATAAGTATGTTACCAAAACTCACCTATTGTATTGCAATGCTGTTAATATAAAGTGGACCTTTGAGTTTGATAAAAACCAGCTCTGCCAGTGCACAGCAGTTCTACCAACAGATTCCTCATTGAACAATTTTTATAGCACCCCTTCACGGAAAATACTCAGAAGAGCTCCCAACTCCAGCCCAGACAAAAAGTTATGTTTTCAAATGGCCATAAAATGTATTAATACATGATCTCAGGGATAGATGTAGCTCCCAATGGAGGCCATTCCATACCCTAGGGCCTACCACAGAGAAAGCACTATTTCACATAGTTGCAATTATGTGCAGTATTATCAAAACTATGGATTTAACGTACTAATCATCACGCTCAGTTGCAACATTTACTGCTACTTACATGTAGACATCATACTTGACATTGTCAATGGCCCACAGAAGCCTCTCAGTTAATTTAACAATTTCCTGTCTTCGCCCTGAAAAATCACAACAGATAAACCTTAACAATATACCATATTCTATTTCTTCAAATTGCATTTTTAGTAGCAATGCACACAATTTTAAGAAATTATCAAACAATAATACTTCTCTTATTAATTCCAATTGACAAACTGCAGTAAGATCACAAATCAGACAAATAAATTTCACACAATCAAATGAAAAGCAGTTGCCATTTCATTAAGTAGATAAAGTTGTAAGTAAGCCCTCAAAACTATCAATACAACTTGAGTGGTCTGCAGAGCAATGAACAAATAGGATACTGGTGTGCAAAGCAGAGGAAGCGAGTTCGATTTTCGCTACCTGGAAATGAGACGATTGGCTATTGCGGACTTGATTTCGCATAGCGCCGGTGAATAAGCTGGTCTCCTTGACGTGGCCTTTGTGGGCGCTGAGAAATTTTTCGAGGATTTACATTACATTACATTACGCCTAGGTTGACCAGTCCTTCTTTTGCTGGGCGGTAATGGGCGCTTTGCATGGCTACAGAATCTACTAATAACTTGTCATAATCCGTTCACACTGTACTTGTGATCATACAGCGGTGTGCCAGTTTGAAATTAAACGAAGATATTATTATATTATAATTATTATTTATACAAAGCAATTGAAGCCATTCAGAATGCTCTTGCCCATGCTGTCCCTCCTCACATCACTCCTCTCCTCAAATAACTCCACTGGCTCAAAATACCTGAACGAATAGAACAAAGTCATGTAGCTCACCTACAACACTCTTCTCAGCTTACGGTGCATAGTTTTTGCTAACTGATGCATTATATTTGTTGGTAATAACATTAACGTCATATTATAGGCTAGAGAAGAGAGCGCCTCTGAGTAGTTTCTAGAAAAGCTGCTAATATCAAATTTCATTGATTGATTGATTTGACTTCAATCCTCCAAGCCATTCTTCCAACCACTCGTTCAAAATGACCTGCAACATCAAGAGACTAGCGCAGACATATATCTTTTCTTCAAACAAAGTTGAGATAAGTCAACTTAGTATTGGTTTATCTTACATGCTTCTGCGCAAGAGTCCCTACAAACTCACCAAAACCTCACCTCTTGCAGGTCTTTCACTCTGAAAACAGTGAAAACACTGCTTTCACAAATTCAATACTCATTCCTCCTCTTCCTCTACCTTCCTCACAGCTTCAACTCTAAACGCAATCCATCTTATCCATCTGACTCTTTAAATCTTGATCCTCTGCCTTATGTTTTGATTAAACACCTGCTAACAGTGGTCCTGCAATATCCCTTTTGTAGGTCCTGTAGAAATGTTCAGTGTACAAATACGATTAGAACTCGATCCAGAAACTCTGAACATTGTATTATCATTCTGTCAACTATGGATATGAATCTGTTTGGTTCCGTGTGTGGTGCGTGTGTGTGCATTTTAGGTCTATGCATGAGACTCTTAGCATTACCAGTTGTCTATGCGATGTAGGCACTGCTTTTCTAAGGTACTTAATATGTATGATATTGAATGTTTAGATAACTAACAAACGTATGTGGTGCATACAGACTTTCACACCCACATACTGTTTTCACACATGCCCAGTACACATATATTATAATTCCTATGACATGATGAGTGTGAATGCTGTGAGTTTGTTGTCCAGTGCAACAAATCTTTAGCAATTAATTGCTTGACATGTAGCAAAAAGTAGCCTAGTTCAGTTAGAAGTAGGTTCAAAAAGCATTACCTGCCGAATTTGCACTTTCTGACTTCTCAATTAAAGGTTTTGCAGGACTGTCGTCATTCTGCGGCTCCTTTTCTCGGTCAGCAACTGGCTTCTTGATATTGCCTGACAAAAAACACAGAGTTCATTAGAAGCACACATGAAGTACTTGGGGTGAGCCTATATTGTGACTTCTTCACATTATAGCAGTCATCAATTCATAGAAAAGCAGTCATGTGAATACCGACTAGTTTTATAATTGCAATTGTAATCTCCAAACTTCGACAATGACACTCAAAAGCCATGTGCAGGGCACCAACATATTGGAGTACCTCCAGAGCATCACCTCCCTCCTCAAAACCATTGAACTACATTAAATGCCATGATGATGATAACATAATAATAATAATAATAACTGTGTGCTGAAATTAGCTATGTTCTCCTATAAATTTGCAAAAGAACGTTTTGTAAAAGTTAGTGTTCCATTCGTGAGCCTTTCATGGAAATGTGTCCTTTATAGCTACTGTACATTATGATACTGAGTGTTACAATAATAAAAATAATAATAATAATGATAACAATAATAATAATAATAAACTGGACAGACCAGCAGCATACAACTTTATTAGCTTACCCAACACAGAGAGAACCACCAGCAACTAAGTTTGGTAAAATGGCCCTTATGAGGAAAAGGTACAGTTCTCCCTTTCCTCTATCCTTTGCCTCGGTCAAACCTCAACAGTCTCCATTCCTGAATCTCCCACACCCTCTCTGTCTTCTGCCTTTCCTTTTTCCAAGCCAAAAGCAAATGAATTACTCAAGTAGCCTGTTCGAAATGCATTAAATGAACCACAAACCAACTTTGGACACAACCTGACTCTGGATTTGACCCTCTGACCATCGATTCTGTTTTGATTAAGCACCTGTGAAGAAGCTGGTTCCCGCGACTTCGCTTTTGTGGGCGCTGTAGAAATGCCGAGATTACGATTACGATTACATAGAGGAGCCAAAGCTTTGTCTGAATTGTACCCGTCTTACCTCCAAATGCTGTTGAGGCAATCATCGTTGTCATGACGGCAGCCTACAAATAGAAAAAATTTTGGAAGACTACAATTATTATACCAATTGAATAAATTAATTTCAGTTTAATTCACAGAGATCATATATCGATCACACAGGTAATGAGCTCATGGTAAATTATATAAATTGCTCTCACAATTACTTAAATCATATGAAAACTAGCTTAAAAGTGCAGATTCGCTTGGGATGAACTTTTCTTAAACTCAGTGGGTACACTGCTTTGGTAATGAAATTCGCCCTGATTGCGAGTGTTTCATTCGGCTAGTGCTCCGAGTGAAACATGCTCATATAATTAATGCACCTGATTTGCATATTAAAATTAGCTCAGCCTTCAGACGATGCAAATGCAAAGGAAGGCTATTATACCGAATGTAGGAGACTTGTGCAATTCGAAAATAAGAATGTCTAAATAATAGAATTTAAAGTAAATTGTGTGCTGAAATTAGCTATGTTCTCCTATAAATTTGCAAAAGAACGTTTTGTAAAAAAGTTAGTGTTCCATTCGTGAGCCTTTCTTGGAAATGTGTCCTTTATAGCTACTGTACATTATGATACTGAGGGTTACAATAATTGTAGATTTTGTTTTGTTTGTTTCCTCTAAACATCTAAACATTGAAAATTCAGTGTCTTGTATATACCGGTATGATTAATTCTTATTTGTTTATTTGGAAAACCTGAGGGAAAACTCAGGATAGAATGCATTTATGTATAAAACGATAGTATAATGGCCACAAGAAAAGCCCTTTTGGCAATTACAAAAGAGCCTTTGAAGCTATAGAAAAGCTAACTTTAGCCATGAGAAAAGTTTTTTTGGTAATAACAAAAGTATAGTGGAAAATTTTAATTGAAAGACTTTTGTTATGTGTACTAGTGATTAGGATCAGATTAGTGAAAGACAAGAATCACAAAACCACCAATAATTCTACTTCATGTTGACATAGACATTCCTGATTTCGACCTTATCTAGACTTTCTCAATGATGTATGATTGTGAGTTTACTCTAAGTGATTTGCTCCACACAGGCCTTTCAAAACTGAAAAAAACAACTAATTTTTCACGTTGTATATACGTATATCCTGATTCCTCCTCTTCCCCTAAATCCCTTGTTGCTTCAGCTCTAAACACCATCCACCTTAGCTATCTGACCATCTGCCTGCCTGACTCTCTGGATATTGACCACCTGCTTATAAAGTTTGCTCTGGTTAAGTGCCAGTGATTAAGCTGGTTCCCGTAAATTCTCTTTTGTGGGTGCTGTAGAAATGTAGAGTTTATGATTATGATTACAACAGTTACTATCAACGAATGTCTTGGACATTGTTATGCAATTACATTAAGAAGCACATTAGATAATTATCTGGTAGATTACATCAAAATACACTACAGGTCAGAGGTCACAGTAGTGTATTGAATAGGTGTGAACTACCAATATTGAAGAGAAAGAGCAGCAGAAGAGATCAAAGCAAGGCTTAAAAAAATTATCACTGGAAAGGAGGCACTATGTATGGTAGGAGAAGTTCCTTGTATTAGCTCCAAAAAAGCAACTTGAGGACACAGATAGAAATTATTTAACAAGTCAATAGGAACATTAGGGCAGAAAACTTTTCAGTGCAAGAGTTGTAATTTGTGGAATGGTTTGTATGATAGTAATATCTCAGTGAACACACTCAATGAAGGCTTTTGATCTTGGGGTTGTCATAGCTTGTAAGAGGCAGCTATGAAAATTGGGCTAGTAAGCATGTGCGAGGTTAAGTTTGCAGTAGTCGAAACACAGACTAAACACATTTTGAACTACTTACAACCCTTGTTTGTCATTATCACTGGCAGCCAATGAGGAAAGGCACTCGATTAGTTCCTAATACCAATGATGATCATAGTAACAGCAGGAGTTCAAATTCTTTCATAAACAACAGATACCTTCAACTTTCGTCGGGCATTAAATGTCTTCAGTCTTTCGATTGTATCTAATCGGTTAAGAGAAGATGCAGTATCTTTACTATGCTGTAAACAAACAAACGAGTAAATCTTAAACAGTGAGCACATAACACTATTCTATTGAATTGTATTTAAGCATATAAAGCACCTCTAGTAGGGTGAACTGTTCAGAAGTGCTGCCGGTGCAAAAGGCCCCGTGAGAAGAAGTAGGTTTAGAGAAAAGCAAAAGAGGATGAGAGATTGCCATATAGAATTTTAGAGTGAACAGATGGTAAAAGCGCATTCTACAGAGGGACCAATTGAAGCAAATGATCAAGACTGAGCCATAACTGTTCTAGTTTGAGGAACCAAAAGGTCAAGTCTATTGAACGAGCGAAGTGGACGGAGGGAGGAAGCTGACTGAGGCCGAAGTATTACGTCAACCAGGTATCTCGTAGCAAGACCCCTATACTTAGATTGAGTATAGCTCAAAATTGGCATGTGACCTGCATTTGTTAAAGCTCAAGAAAAACCTGCTCAGTTTGTTTGTTGTGCAAATTTTGGCCAAAAGACCATTTCAAAGCATCAGAAGTGTATGCAAACACACCACGGAATGTACATACATGAACAGGTTAAGAAACATTTTCACATTAGGCCTACCTTAAATTTTAATTGCTAGACCAGCATTTCCCAATCTTTTTTGGCCGTTGAACCCTTGATCTTAAATTATTTTGGCAGAACTCCTATCCAAAACTAACATATTCTGTTGTAGGTTCAAACACTTGAGAATTATGCAGACAACTATAGGCTTAGGTCTAGTTTTGATTAATAATCACACAAATATCAATGACAATGACATATGAATTCTCTTACATACAATGTCATATGCAGATGTTAATCCATTAACGACCAGCATGTACTAAATGTATGGGAAAACATATGCAGCTGGTCGTTAAAAAGTTAAGCAAAAAGCCTTCGATTAAAAAGTCATACAATTTTTTTAAATTGTTTGAAGCTTATTGGTCACACAGACAGTCTTCCGCGTAACCATTGTCTTCGCCTAAGGAACCCTAAGGTTCCACGGAACCCAGTTCAGGAAACGCTGTGCTAGACAAATCATTCAGCATAATTCATGGATCTTTAAACGGTTCCATATCTATGCACAGATACAGTCGTACACATAAACGGACTCATAAGAACGACATACATGTCTGTGTCCTTGAGCTGCTGACTGTCATTTCAAGAGTTATTTGTCTCAACAAGGCAATTGACTCATAATTCGTGTACGTTTGGACTTCTAATTTATTCTGAAATCTGATATTGCCCTTCTTCCAACATTTTTGTTCAGAAGTGCACACGCCTCGACGGTGCAATTGCAGTTATACTGTAGAGCAATTGTGCGCAAAGGACTTGCTCAAGGTCCCTACACAGTGACGTCTCGGAGGAGGGTAAAAACCGTTTACTCAGTGCACAATGAGCGTCATGGGCCGACCGCTCTAATGTAACCGAGCATTTCCGGGTATTACATTCATGCTATCTAGGATTTCATGTCTTCTGGATGATGCTTGGTTGCATTTCACAAGCCAGTTGCATCCCCACATGTGCCTCAATCACGATGAAGCATAATTTGCTTCTGGTAAAGCTGGGACAATGGCAAATTTGAGATGCCTTAGCCTTTTATCCATGACCAAGGGCTCAAGAACAGAAATTGATTTCCAGCTTTGTGTTCCATTAGGCACATGACAGCTTTGTTTTACTTCATATATCAATCTTTTATTCACCACATATGGTAGCACAGAAACAAGAGAAAAAAATGAAAGAAAACAGAGAATAGGGATACAGCATTCCCAGGACAGTAGATTAGCCTAATAACAAATATAATACAAATTGTACTAATCGAACATTCGTACAGCAACACTTAAAATCATCAGTGCTTTCAATGGGCATGTGCTTGAGAGCAGGAATGTGCATAGGAGATCACACACAATATTTAAAATTGTGCCACTTTGGAAGAGCCTTATTCTTTTGACACCTAACAGTCCTTGCTTTTAGGATCATGAGTAAGATGCAGAATGTCCTCAACACTGCAGTGGTGGACCTGGAAGATCTATCAGATGGCATTGCTGTTCATGTAGTAGATGCAGTAATATCAGTTCAGTAAATTTGCAACATTTTTTTAAAGTAAACTTACAAATATCCAAGGATCCATTAGAGCATCAGCAGCGGTGATCCTCTGAGCAGAATTCATTTGCAGCATAGAGGTTATTAAATTCTGTGCCTGAGTGGACACTGATTCCCACTCACCTGAATGAAACTACAAGTATACAAAAGACAAAAGAGCTTAGCATCTATACAATCTGCAATGTCCACAGGTAATAAAAACTAAAATATTATTCTATACCTTTTCCTAAATTCTCTATAGAATTTTCCACTTACAAATTTACTTTAGTCATGGAATTGTGTGTATTTTGAAGTAATAAATCACACGGCTGATTGCATTCATTCTTTCTGCTATGGACGCATCAATGCTCAGCTTACCGAGCCATGACTAATATTATCTTTATGAATTAAAATAAATTTAGATTTACCAAGCATGCAGAAGTTATGTGGTACATCACATACTAAATTACAGCAATTTAATAATATACCAGTTCTTATGGAAAAGGGGACAGTTTTATTAATTTACATAAAAAGTGAACATCAATCCCTTCATTAATTTTGCAAACCGTCATACAGCTGCAAATAACTGGCCAAGACAACATTGAAAACGGAACTCACATAAAATTTTCCAGATTTAATCTTCTCATAAAGTCTGTTGTCATTTTCATCATAAAACGGAGGATAACCGATCAGAAGAATGTACAAAATAACACCTGCATAACACACATTTTAAATTCAGAATAAAAAAGAGATCAACTGAAGAAAATGGAAAGAAAACATTTGTGAAAGAAACTTGAAATTTGATATCACCCTTCTTCCAACATCTTTTGTTCAGAAGTGCACTCTATAAATGTATGCGTAGTTACAAATCAATGCTGTCTGTCTATCAATAGCAGATATCAATTCATTTCCATACTATAAATACCCCTGAAGTTTTTCTGAGAGCGTAAGAAGTAGTAAACGTGAATTATAGTAAAACCACGGTAAAGAAACTGACATCTCATGTTTATAGTTACATACCAATTGCCCACATGTCAACCGGTTTGCCGTATGGTTGCCTCTTTATGACTTCTGGTGATATGTATCCTGGTGTTCCGCAAAATCCTATGAAACACCAATAATTCTGGAAATCACAGATTGTAATGCATCTCAGATGTTGCACAAATTCATGGTGAATCATTTCAAAAGCAGTCTTGTTTATTCTTGGCTTGATTACTGTAACTACAGTTGAAGGAGTTAAAAACTGCATACTACTTGTATGAATGCACGTATGTATGTATGTATGTATGTATGTACGTGGGCTATTTTTTAAAGTGCCCTTTTAGAATCTCACAAGCTTTAATGTCTTAATGTGGCAATCTAACATGTCAAAAGACTTGTACATAATAAAATGACTTGATAAATGCCTGTGGAGAAATAATTCATACTTATTCCTTTGTAAACAGGTCAGAAAGTTAATCTCCAATCACTCACTATGTCACCATACACCTTATAACTCTTGGATTAAGATGCATCTTACCATGCCAAGCAAACGCATCTCCTTTCACTACTTGAGCAAGTCCAAAATCAGCCACTTTGATCTGAGCTCCTGGAACTTTACTTGTCAGCAACAAGTTTTCTGGCTAACAAAGTGATACAAATATAAATACAAGTGCCTAATAGTTTCATGCTTCAATGAACAACATCAACCGAAAGATCTGAATATTACTAATGGAACATTCACATACATGTAGGTTGCAAACTTACAACCTTTGCATTCAATTACCAGTTAATAGCTGGGTTCCATACTGTCCATGAGGATGAACTTCCCTATTTCCATCTGTAAAATCATCAATGTAAGCTGATCTTTTGTTGCTGGATCTGGATTTGTAATGCTTATGTAACTAATTATATGGCTCTCAGATACTTGAAGTATTAAATCAACACAAAAAAGCAACAAATTCTCATATTCAGAATGCAATTTTAAGAATAATACAACAAGACGATCGTGTCTCTATTAATATCGTAATAAGACTAATTCTTGCCTTCAGATCTCGATGAACTATGCCATGGTAGTGACAATAGGCAATAGCATCCAGCAGCTGATGAGTGCAGTTGCTGCAACAGACAGAAAATCCTCATTCATTGTTTGCTCCCAGAATAGTAAGAAACACTGTAGACAATGCTTCCACTTTCCATTCATCAACTATTCTATCAGGGAGCGAGTGAATCCACAATCGAGTGAGTGAGTCAATCAACCAAAATACTCAATTGCTCATTCTGTGTAACCTCATTCATCTAAATCCTAATGCTCACTTGATCATCCGTCACCTGGTCAGTAAATGTAAATGTATACATATTTTTTGAAGCAACTATTAAATTTAACATCAACTCTGCTAATTTTTCACCAAAGCTGCTCCTTAAAATGGGTGCCACACTATTTAAGGTCCACGTCTATGTACCCACTAGCCGAAGACTTAAATCTCTGAAATTGGCCATCGACATGTGAATCAGTATCGACATGCACAGAGGAATGTGCACTCTTAGCAATGTAGCGAATGTAGCAAATGTCTAGTCTATCTAACAACGTGCTCTGCTTAAAATGACACCAAAATGCGCCTTTGAATAGCTTGTTCTGTGAGAGGCGCTACACAAATTCTCATATACGATTGATTTCTGTAACGCATCCTTTAAGTAAGAGTGTAAGACTCTATTTTATTAAGGCGCGCTATAAATGTTAGTTGTATTGTAATGTATTGAAGCGAACTTGGTCACTTGGAAGTCGATCAGTCAGAGTTGGCCTCTCAGTAACACAACCAGCCAACCAAACATTCTGGCACCTTCATAACACATTCCCATCAATAACCAACTTTACTTAAAAATTTAACTTTCCATACAAATAATAAAAATATATAAAAATGCACTGAAATAAGTTATGAAATGTGCAACTTAGACTGAATTCTAGAGTATTCAGAATTATGTTTGTAAATAAAATCAATCAACTAACTAACAACAAAATGTAAAAGTCTGCTTTGAATGGAAATCTAGAGCTACTACCTAGCATCCAGTTCACTGTATGTTAGCCGAGCAACTATATCATCAAAAAGTTCTCCTCCTGTCACCCTGATATAATGAAAACAATATAAAGTGAGAATAAGTGTAAATGTATATGCAAAACAATTGTTACTGGATATAAAATAATTGCATGTGTTCACCCTTTTTCAGTATTTTTTTACAAATTATGCACCACAAATAGTTAGTCACTGTTAATCATTTTCCAACCTACATAAGTGTGTTAAATAATGTAAGTTTAAAATATCAATCCATGAAATAAATCTCTGATTATGCTAAGCTTGCTAAAGGCTGATGCATGATTGGTGGAAACTTAAAAGCCCCTTATACTCAATCCCAGCAATATATATTGAAAAGGAGTATTAAGACTAATGTTTGCATGAAGGATATTCAGCCTAAAAATATCAACAAAAAACAATACTAATAAGGACAATGAATATATCAAAACAGGACATTAAGCATTACTTCTAACAACTTTCTGGTATGCTACCCTACGAGATACTAGCATAACTAGAGTATGGTGAGTACTGGTATAACACTTACAGATCAAAAACCAAGATGTGGAATGCTACATCTCTGATGGCATCATGAATCTGAACTGCAGATAACGCAAAATTTTATAAAGTGCACGCAACCTTGTAAATAAAATTCACGTAAATTCATGTAGCAATTCAAGGTTCTAACATAGGTATGAATAAAATGAAATCAATTAAAAAATGCACAACTAAAATGTAACAAGAACCCGAAAAGCTAATAAAAAGAGATGCAATCTTAACAACACAAAAGAATTGGCATGTATGTAAGTATGTGTGTATGTATATGTGTGCATGCATGTACATCTCTGTATATAAAAGAGTAGATTCTGTGTGTGCCTCTGTCTGTCCGGCTATGCATTTGCACAGTTTTAGAGCTATTGACTTGAAACCTTCATTGTTGGCTCGAGGAACACCTGAGACACGCAGTCGAGGGGTTGGTGAACCCTGCGGCACCCCTCTTCCTGGTCTCCAGGACCAAAAACCTGACTCAGGATCTCTCAAAGAAAGCTTCCTTTTCAGTCGCCAGGAGCGTGTCGACGAAACACCTGCTGTACATTTGCCGACATATGCACGTAATATCTGTCTGCCACACCGCTTCTTCTTTTACACCGTCATGAATGAATGGACGGTTTGGGAGATATCGTACAGGTAGCAGTTGGCCATCGTTTACACTGTCGCTCAGGTGGGTATGCACTTTTTACGCATCGGTGTCTATACACAATTCCGTTTATGCATTTCCACACTTTTACAGCTATTCACTCGAACCTTCGCCATTCACTCGGGGAACACCTGGGACACCTAGTAGAGCCGTCTTCCTACTCTCCATGGCCAAAAACCTGTCTCAACCCATGCAAAACCGGGTTCCCAGCTAGCATAACATAAAGCATAATTATGCCATATATAAGTATGTGTGATCAATGTCATTCAACATTTTAGATTAGACCTTCCTATTCACTGCATAACTTTATGTAGAAACATACATACATGCATGCATATATACACTCATAAACAGATACATACATACATTATGTATGAATGCTTCACATTTCCTATAATTTTTATTGAGCTACAGACATCGCGTTTTGGGTTAAAGGCTGGTGCGTACTGGTAATAAATGATCCCTAGAAATGTTCCCCAGTCAAAGTATTAACAAAATCTGCCAATATCTAAGTCACTTAAGAAATCTGAATTATCAATAAAATTGAGATACATGGAAATGCTTACCGATATTTTGATGCTTCAGTAAACGGCAAATTTTGGCTTCATTTTCTATTTTATCAAGATCTGCACAATCAAAAAAATTAAAAACTAATCAATAAATGCAGCCACATCTGAGATGGTGATTCTGTCATAAGTGAATTTGGGTACATATAGGGCTGCTTCAGTAATTAAAAATGAGTATCTGTATATGTGCTGTGGTAGTTAATAGGGGAGGCCCAGGGATGAAATTTTGCAGCATCCTTAACCAGCTCAGATGCCCTTTAATAAATTAAATAAATCTGCTATTTAAAGTTAATGTGCCACCAGAATTTTTCATGGACATTAATGCACACAGGAACAATTCAACCCCTCTTGGTTAAGTGTCAATCCTCAGTTGGCAATTCACATTTAAATCAATAATTTAAATAAAGAACACAATTTTCAATAGAGCCTGTTCTAAAATTGTTTGTGCTATACTACCCCCTAATCGGAAAGTTTATGGTGTTTAGCATCCATCTGCTACTGAAACTGGTCATAATAGGTAACCAAATCTTTGGATGACAGCAAATAGACCTTGCCTAAATCTCCAAAACTCAACTGATATGGTTTGGAACTAAACAGCATGTGATGAAGCTTTATCATAAATTAATGACCTTATTATGACTACACCTTTTCCTCCAGTGTCTCTGATCTGGACTTCACGCTTGATAGTGCCTTCACCTTTACTGAACATCTACTGCTGTTACTACCAACTGAGGCATTTTAGAACCATTAGGAGATTGGTGACTTCCATAGTGTTTAGGACCACAGTGCACGCCTTGTTTATACACATGCAACTATTACTGCAATTCGTTAGTAATTGGGCTCCCTAACGCTTGGCTGTCCCCTGTGCAATTCTTGTGGGATCTCACCTGCAACTTTTCCTTGCTTAAAGAGCCTCCTTTCCACGGGGTTGTCATGCTGGTAGCTCCTCCGAACAGCCTGTTGAGAGAGATGTTTCACAAATGTCCATATAATAATAATAATAATTAATAATAATAATAATCTGAGAGCCATAGAAGCACTCCTGGGTTAATGCGTAACCAATCACCATTCACGTAACTCGAACAAGACTAAATTTGTGTGGCTGGGTACCAGATGGTAACTTGCAAAGCTTAATTTGAATTGTCAATTTGGAATTACTGAATTCCCTACCTAAAATGTTTCAGCTACGCTTTTTGACCCTGGGATCCTGTTGGATCAGAATCATATCTTTGGAGTTCTTTCATTCTCAGTGCTTCCAAAAACTGGTTTTGCTCATTAAGTTCACCTATGCTGCAAACACTGTGCTAAAGTGTGAAATTTAAAGCAGTTCATTAAAGCTAACAAATCGTAAACATTGAAATTACTATTGTAGCATATAAGTCACACTATTAATTAAAAGTGTACACAAAGGCAAAAACTCATTGTGCACCTTGAAGTTTCATCCTTTTGGTGTTGATCATCTTTGCAGCAAATTCTTGTCCTGTGTCAAGTTGAACACATCTGTGCACAACTGAGAAGGCACCCCTAAAAATTCACACATATGGATTATGGAAATGGAAAAAAAACACAATAATACCTCAAATCTTAATTCTATTATCTGTAGTCCCTAACAGGTCTTAAAGTCAAAAGACAGTACTGCAAAATTGTAATTTTAAATCGATGTTAGAGACCTGTAAATCACACATTTTCAGTAGAATCGAATCAACGGTTACCAGTTTGATGTTCATGTGCAGCATATTTAAGAGCACAGGCATACATCAATATGTGATCTGTTGGGAGAAAAGGTATCTCAAGTGTCATTACACATTTATTAGGCTCCTCTTCTCCCAGCCGTTCACACAGTTTAGGCTCAGAAACGTTTCTACTGATTAAATTCAACTAAACTAAAACTTAAGTTTATTAACAGAATTTAAAGAACACTAATAATAAACAAATTAAAGCCAGTACAGACCTACTGCTCTGTTCTGATTCCATGTTGTATGTTAAATCTAGTAACGAACTTTAGTGCCTAAATGACAAGCTTAACAAATTTTAATGTCATGCCTAAATCAAGTTTCTGCATTTGTCTCAGAAGGACCATAGGGTAGGCCTGTAACTGAATAGTCTTCCAACTGAATTAGCTCTTTGTGACTTGGATTGTGCAATTAAATCAGGCCCAACTAACGACAACTCGCCTATTTGATCTTCTTCAACAATTTCCTCCAATTGCATTTCTACCCTGCACCCGCTAGATGTCGGCTCAGTGACCATTTGGATGCTGCATTCCATCAGTTTCAGCCGGAGATGCATTATATGCCAATGTTTGCCATGTTGTGTGCAGAAATTCAACCAATCCACCCACAGTAAACTGTTAAAACAATTACCGTTGTTTAGGACCCATTCATATATTATACACGCAAAAAATCTTATTTTCGGAACCCCCACCCCTGTTGTACCACGTACAATGTACATTTTGTGGCCCTCCCCATGCGCACGTACATCTGAGCTCTAACCACCCTCCTTTACAAAGGTTAAATAGCTAAAGACATCTATAAGATTTTGATTTACACATAGGCTATTTATTTTTGTAAAGCATAATATTTCACAGCTTAAATTTATAAACTGTTATGAAGAAACAAAATACTAACAAAACTTGCATTATAAAAAACTGTAATGCTACATAAAATTGATTAAGCAGGAATATAGTCTGTAAATGGGTTTTCATCATGCAAAGTTAAATCTAGAAGATGATGGAGTTAATCTCCCCAAGATTATTCTAGGAACCCTTTTTGTAACACAGTTAACCTAAACAGACAAAAATCATAATGTTTTTCATTTTATTGTGTCTCAATTTGGATCTTAATTAACTAGTTAGTTATCCTAGATAATCATATTATGAAACCAGCACTTGGCCATCGTTTCTATTTGCATGGGTAGCCCCACTAACCCTGTCAGCGGGACCTTGGTACCTTAAGGGTCTCTCTCCCGTTGCTTCCTGTTAATCAACAAATGTTTCAACTTTCACTGTTATAAATGTAATTTATTTAAACAAGTGTAAATAATGTTTGTGGTTATATATAATGACTAGACATTAACCAACAGCACTAAGAAATTGTGCAAGAAGGACTTGTTCAAGCAAGGTCTTTACAAACAGTGATGGAATTAGAGGAGACTCTATTGTTGCAGTATTCTTTGTGCTAAAGTAGTGTCTGGTTAGTGGGTCATCGTGTCAACATAATGGACTCTTTCTGTTGTGTTATAACTTATAATGCAGCTAGTAATGACGACTTATTCAAGTTGATTATTTAAGTGCCAGTTCAAGCATATTTTGAGTGGTACTCAGCTTGATTCAAGGATATGACCACTCCAAGTACTAATCAAGCATTAAGAGTGCACCATGTGCAAGTTATCAGTAACAGAGTTGTCCTAGTTAAATGCCTTTGTCACTCTAATTTTCCTTACAAGAAGGTGATTAAAACTCCATCTATAGGCCTACATTTTATGACTACCCCCAGTACTGCCGTTGCCAGCGAGGATCTAAAGACACTGCAGGTTTGGCAATGGTTCCCATATGATTAGTCTACTTTTCAGCAGGTCCCAAATGATTAATTTCAATGGAATCGGGTTTTCCAGAGTTTCCAAAACTCTACCAACTAATTTCATATAACAAAATAACATGCATTGCTCGCAAATATAATCTGTAAAATTGTTTCATTGGCAAGTATTAAAATGAGAGGTCTTTCGAATCGTGCAGTGATGCCTATCGCTCAGTTCACTGATGTTGATGTTCGTCAAGACAATGCAGGTTCCAAGCAATCCCAAAGTTAGGGCATCACATGCCACTCTACCAATTTCCCCCCTCCCCCGCCCGCCAGTGGGCTTCATGCCCAAATTGCCTATCAGTACCTTAGTCAAAGCAATGGATCATAAAAATAATCAGGTTCATGGGGTTAGAATGGCTTCTCATTACCAAGTCATTTCTTGGCCAAAGGCCTACTCTCCAGAATACAGACAACCTACTTAAGTCCTCCTATGAACCTCACTTCCAGCCAAAAAGATAGCAGAAATACACAATCCTTACAATATACTACAGATCATTATCAGGATATTTTGAATAAGCTCAAAGTCATACAGAAATGTGAATCTGAGGTGTGGCTAATATAGTCACCAGGCAAACAACAGTCATTGATGTTTAAAAACACAGCGTGAAAGAGTGAGTTTTACGGTATTTCTTGAAAGAAGAAAAAGAAATAAAACACTGGGGAACCTTTGGTACATGGTTCATTCCTAGAGGCAGCAACATGGAATGCACAAGAACCCATGTGGCACAGTGGCAAATGGCTAGAGCGATCGACCCGTAATGCTAAGTGTGCGTTGAGCGAACGGGTTCGACCCTCGTCGAGGCGTCACTGTGTAGAGACTCTGAGCAAGTCCTTCATGCACAATTGCTCTGCAGTACAACCGCAATTATGCCGTCGAGGCGTGTGCACTTCTGAGCAAAAAATGTTGGAAGAAGGGCGATATCAAATTTAAGAATGAAATTTTAAGAATGAATGACAGTTCTGTATTATGGCTCAGCCAAAATACCCATAGCTCTACACGGTAAAAGAAAACCTTATGCGACATATTGCCCATATGTGATACAAACAAGATTGGCAAAAGTTTGTTATATAATAAATGTGATTGAAAAGTGGGATTACTGACCAGAATTTCTCCAAGTACAGTGACACAGTTTGATAGCAGATCAGCAGTGCCAGCCAGCATGGTCAGTGTTGAATTAGAATGAGGAGAATACAGATGTGACTGCTTCCAGATGCTCATAGTATTCGTCTGTATCTCAAGCCCCCACCACCCTCATGCATGCTCAATGCTATGGCAATGCTGTGTATGCAAGTCTAACTCTTCTTCTAACCAAAAGCTGCAATCTATCTGAAATGCTATGGATTGCAGGTATAACTAGGTTTGGTCATATATCGATCTTCATGGTTGACGATACACAAACGCGTTGAGATCTTAACCCTTTAATGACGACATTTTAGTTGCACGCTCGTTGTTAAACCGTTATTCGGTTAACCCTCTTGATTAATTGCCTCATGGGCTGCTCTCCATCTCATCTTAGTAAGTCGAGTGTCTTTGTCTCACCTAGATTTCTTTGCTCTCCTTCCCATAGTGACCTTGTTGCTACCCCAGCCAGAAACTCCAATGTGAAACACAAAGGCTTTGCTAGGTCGATCCAACCTTTTCAAACAGGTTACCCAGCATCTAACAACGTGAGTTCTTTGGTCTTTCTGCGTGAAAATTTTTGATATTCTGATTTTCTGTCATTACTCATTAGATTGAGGGCGACTCTAATGAGTATCTCTCGAAGAGGGGTTAATAAATCTATGATACATAATAATTACGGTGTGCGCGCAAAACACTGGTAAATTCTTAATTTTGCAACATTAGCTTACCATAGATTATAGATAACAAGTATAATTACAGTAAGTTACTAGAATCCCATTTTCCAAGAAATTCAAAACATATATAGCTGGTAATGCACACAATTCACGCTCTGATCAAATGAAGCTGCGGAAGATCACTAGATGCTTACTTGCCAAGTTGTTCCTTTAAATCGTAGAGTTGCTTGAACTGTTTGGCGGGTATCGCAATTTCCAGTGGAAGGTTTGCTTCTGTTTCGACATCACCTTCTTTTTTAAAATTTAACACGACCTTTTCCATTTTTTCGTCAAGTTTTTTTCATTAATTTTTATCATGTGTCTACAGCATTACTTATTAAACGTCATAATGACGCAACATTCTTGTTTCAGCGCTGATAGATGAAACCAAACCGCGATCTCTATTGAAATGTATCATAATAATAATTTCCGTTTATTTTTCAAACTGACAACAACGCAGTGTGATGACAGAAACTGTATGAACGAATGTCTGCAGCCCCATGCGTCCCCATTACGTTTATACATTGTAATTTAATTAGTAAAACTATAGTTTAGGCCCCGAGCGTATTTAATTATTTCATTGTTCATATCCTGTATCTCAGCGTTTCCCAATCTTTTTTGGCCGTGGAACCGTTTTGATCAGAGGTGTAACAAACGGGGGGGGGGCAGAGGAGGCAAACCCCCAGTTTTAGTGTTCAGTGCCCCCCCATGTGCCCCCAAATCGGTTCTGTTTTATGTTTATCCAATGGCTTTTTAAGATTACCTTTGTTATAAAATAATTTGTGCTCCCATTTTTCACATTTCTGGAGTGGGGAAATTAAAAAAAGTGGTGGGTAACAAAATTTTTGCATTTTTTAAATTATGCTTCCCCACTTTTAAAAATCTTGTTACACCTCTGGTTTTGATATAAATATTTTTGGCAAAAAGTCCAAAACTAAACATATATGGCCTATTGGGCATATTCTGTTGTAAGTACAAACACGTACCTGAGAATGTAGACAATTTATTATAGGTTTAGTTCTAGATTAGATCAATGACAACACAAATGTCAATGACAATCTCGATCTTCTGTCGTATTGACACATGAATTCTCTTTCATAATAAGTTATTGTGCCTACACAGATGTTAAGCAAAAAGCGTCCTATAAGAAAATTCGTATTAGGCTATTTAGCCTTATTTGAAGCAATGTTTGTTCACAATGAAAGTTTCCGCGGAATTCATGACCTTTGTTTTCACCTCATGGAGTACTAGGGTTCCGCGGTTCACAGTTTGGGAAACGCTGGCATACATTGTAGGCCTACAGCTAGGCCTATTTGATTATTTCGTTGACTATAGACCTATATATAGGCTATCGTGTGTCTTGGCGTAGCATGCATTTCTATTGTAGCTTAAATGGAGGCGGGAGCGATTAAAAAAACTGGATTGATGATAGGAATCTGGAGTGATGGCAAGAAGCAAGCTTAAGTGGAGGCTGGATTGATGAAAAGAATTATGTTTAAAAAAATGAGAGCTTCGATCGGCGCATACGCATTGTTAAAAACAAAAATATGTAATATGGGTCGTGAAGGTCGGCGAGGGTCAGTAATTAGGATCAGAGTAAGGGTTAGTGTCGTTTTTTAGATATATGCGAAGAATCTTCGGCCGCAGAAGTAAACTTTTCGATCGTTGAGAAGTCTATAGGTTTCGGTCGCATAAGCTCCAAGCTTTTATTTAACCAGTACCACCGGTACAGGTATCGAACCCGGCTCCTCAGCTTTGCACTCCAGTGTGTTATCCATTAGGCCTACTCTATGGCAACCGCGGTATAGATAGAGTAGTAGTCTAGTCTTGTCTCAACCGCGGCTCAATCTGGCTTTGGAACCTCTTCTCACCAACTATGCTAAATCTCGGCGTCTTCGGGTTTCACGAATATAACTCAGCAGCTGAACACAGTTGAATGAAGTATGTTACGCAAGTGATTGTAAAATTTGGATATTACAACAATGTAATTATGCAAAGCGTAATTTGTTGTAATGGGTAAAACGGTAAACCTTTCGATTTACAGCGGTAGGCTCGCTGAAAACTGAAGCACACGTAGCAGGGAACCATCGACATTCTGGTTGCCCACTTTCGAATATCAGCGCGAGCTATTTGTGACTTTTATGTCGGTAGGTAGGGCACCAGCCGATTTGTTTCCTAATTTAATCGCCAGATAGCGAGAGATGGCGTTCAAAGTCTAGAGATGGCACGACGATGGATGGTGTAGAATTAACATGGACGACGATGAAATAAGAATGATTCTGTGCTAAGAAAACATTGTGTGTGTCAGAATAAAGATGCACTGACTCGGATTATTACCGGTTAAAGATGCCGCACGAGAATTCCGGAGGCGGAGACGATTTGGCTTCGACGGACGAAGTCAAAGTCTATAAGGACGAAGGCGACGAAGAGAAGAGGGCTTCGGAGAACCTATCCGAAGACAAACTCGGATTGGTAATCGAAACCGAAGAGGTTGGGAGCTTTATTGTTAAATATAATATATTTTAATATTTTCGTAAATTTGTGTTGATTAACAGTTGATGAGCGTGATATTATTGGAGTTATGATATCACTGTATAACTTTTTCATATGTTTAGCAATGTTGTGCCCTGTCTCTTGTTATCTCCATACATGTGCAGTTCCATCTGCATCATAGCCGTCAGTTTGTAAGGTACAAGATCATCGCAATTACTATTGAGACAGAGAAACAATTAGCCAGTATGTTGTTTTTCAATAACTTGATGCTAGTGATAGGCGGAATGATTTCTATGAAACTGTATAGTGCACTATAATGGGCCATAGAAGGCTTAGCAGTATACTATAGGAAATGACAGCATGTGAAACATTTTGGAGTTACACCACCATGCAAGATATACGAATTTATGCCATGTCTTACATTTGTTTGTACAATCTTTCTTTAAAGAACTTTAAAAATATTGGGTGTGTTCCTTCAAGATAACCTTTAACTCACAGCTCAAATTGATCACCTCTCAGCAACTTGCTCCTCCTCTCTTTAGGCTATCAGAAAACTCAAAACCCATGGATTTCTTTCTCTTACATTTAAACCATAAAGCCAGTATCATTGCTAAATTGCTATATGTCTCCCCATCCTGGAAAGGTTTAACCCTAATCTCAGATAAAGAGCGCATGGAAAGAGGACTAAGAAGAGCCAAACACGTATGTTACTTAGATCATTCGTTCCCAAGAGTCTTTGGACTTGCAAACATAGCAGATGCAAAACTCTTCTTCTTCATTTTACATTACCACAGGCATGTTCTTCACCAACTCCATTCACCAATTAAGACTTAGAGCACACAACCATGTTCTTCCACCCAAAGACAACTCTCAATTTATACCCAGATCATTATATAAAAACTTTTACTAGTTTGTTATTAATTCTAGATTCTTATACTGATCACTGTTACTCATGTTAGAATATCTGCGTTTTTGTCAGATTGTATTGAAGATTTCAAAATAAACGAATATTTAATGTGCATTTTCATATGAGGCTTTGTTTATAAGTATGATGTAATGCCATATACACTCAGAAGATTTTCATTGACACAGCATACTTGGTTACTTGCATAGTCTTGAATCTACATCCATAAGGTTGCACAGTAAGGGAGATAAATTCATGTCAGTGCCAAAGACTTTGAAAGAGGGTTGGGAGTTTTACCAAAGTAAAATTGGAGTTACCACTGTACAGAAGGACTGATCACACAAAATTGGACTGACACACAAAAAAGGACTGATATAGTGTACAATTGTATATGTAGTATGCTTGGCATTCATGGATATGGTGATGTATGAATGCTGAGCTTTCTTCAGAAAATCTTTAGAAGGTAGGGAGTTTTTACATATATATACATACACGTAACACATAGTATAGTGTATATACACACATATATAAATAGTATTAGTTATTTATACATATATATATGTGCATGTACATTTGTGTATATTATATACACACATTTAATGCATGTATACATACATAAATGCATGTGCACACACACACACATTCTTATGCAATACACATGCAAATGTAAATATGACTATATTTGAACTACTGGGGAAGGGTTGCCTTTGCAGCATAGATGCTGAGCCAGGGCAAATGAATTCAATTTGTGATAACACAGCATGCATTAAAATAATAGGCTTCAGGCGCTAAAAATCACATGCACAAGTTGTCTTGCTGAAAGTGGTAAAAAAATCTGTTGCTGATCAGTTATGTTATGATGGAGCAGTGGCATTTTTTTGTAATGCCCACAGTATATTCAGTTATAGAAACTGACTTTCTTCTTATTCTGAAACCTGAGAAGTGTTTAAGGTTGTTATTGAAGTCAAGACAGTGATTTAGAGGATTGAAAAAATTTAATAGAATAAGAAAGTTTTTAACTGATATAGTAATGACTCCTCAAAGCCCAAATTGGTTGCAAAAGTTGTTGAATTCAAAAGATGGACATTGGTGAACAGTTTGATTTATGTTTGAGCTATACATATTTCGTACTGAAGAGAAGTCAATGTCTTTAGTAGCGTATAAGGTGCTCAAAGCTACTGCAAAATATTCTGAGAAGTTTGTTGAAATTATTATTTGGAATTATGGTCATAATGTGGAGTAACTTTGTGTTAAACTGAATCTAGCTGAGTAATCACGCTGAATAGTTACTGGCAGTTTCTTTACCATACTGTTCTCGATTGTATTTTGCTTAGTTTGTTAGTTGATTCTTATGCAACCTTCTGCATATTATGTTGACATTCATTTCATCAACAGATTCAACAGAGGTTAATTTCAATCATGTTGAAATATCATTAATATGGCATGGTGGCATTTTTTCACAATGTGCAGCATATATCAGTGTTTCCCAATCTTTTCCGAGTCACGACCCCTTTTATAATCGTGGAGTTACCTGCGACCAATGCCATGTTCCAATGCCATGTTCGCATGTGCCATAGGACCTAGGTTAAGAACGACCTCAGTTACAGAAAACGCAATGGAAACAGATTTATCGGATTATAATTACAACCAAATATTTTAATAATTTCTTTCAATTTAATTACCTGGTACTTGCATCTGTGCAACCAATTTCAAAATTCACAGAGGTTGGCTGAGTTTTTGTTAAAGCCTACTTGGCAGCCTCATATCATCTTCAACATTCACTCTGTTTCTTGCCTTGATATGAAGAAGCATTGAAAATCCACTTTCACACAGGTATATGGAGGCAAATGGAACTAAAACTCGAAAGTCAAGTATGGTAACATTTGGATATGACTGATATAAGACATGCCAGAACTGAGTCAATAATTATTTCTCATTAAACAAAATATGTGCCAAAGAATCGTTAGGCATAGTCCCCCATCTAAGTATTCGGTCTGTACTTTATCGGGAATGCTGGCTACATTCAGGGAAACAGAGTGGATTAGTGCATCTTCTTCTCTATCTCGCTCGCTTCCCCAAGAATTAAGTTTACCATCTTCAGCATGGGTTTAATGAGCATTTCTCAAATCATGTGGGTTTTTTTCTGTTTGGCAAGGTGACTAAATTTGAAGCTTGACGGCCATGTGCTTTAAAACCACATCTTTTTTAATGCTTTGTCTCTGAGTGGTGTTTGAGTTTTGAAGGTACCATGATTCAGCACTGAGAACCACATTGCACAAAACACATTGTGTCTTCTTTATGCCATTGCTGATCAAGGTCGTAAAGAAAAATTTCAGATAGCCTTCCGAGTATTTATGATTTTTCTCCATAGTATGGGTTTTTCCGAATGTTAGAATGAATAATTGTATTTTTAATATTATGACAACAGTGTTCTATGCAGATGCCAGCTATCAGGCCCAGAATCGGATAAAATAGACTAGACGTTACCCGCAGTCACCGTAAGTAAGTAAGCTAGTGGTAATGCATAACAAGCATTAAATTTCATTAATGATAGTAAATTTAAAATTATGTATGCTGTTAAAAAGTATTGAAAAACGAAATTTATTTTAAAAACTTCATGCTTAAATTTCCTAAGATATTTTTTCTAATTCCTATGAGCAGCCACGACCCCCAGAAAATACTTCGCAACCTCTGTGGGGGTCGCGACCCCTAGGTTGGGAACCACTGGCATACATGATATGATGGCACATTTGTTTGGTTTCCATGTTGGGCCATCAAATACTATCTAGCATTATCTAAGTGTAAAGCACCAAAAGAATATAATTTATATATATGCATGATGCCAAAAATATATTATGTTGGCTTTTATTTAACTCTTAGACATCCAAGGTATATGCTGCCATTATGTAACTGCAAAGCACTAAAACAATATTTTGGCATTTATTTAAATGTTTATCATCAAAAGGAGTTTTGCATATATTGGCATTAGTGTGGTCATTTAGTGCTAATAGGAATGTTTGCGTTTCATCATGGATGGCGAAGTTAAGTCAGTTAAGGATGCATATCACACTGCAATGGAAATGCTGAAAAGCCTACTTTATTGAAACTGTAGCCTACCCTATAGCATGAGAACAAGCGCTGGGGTCATGTTGGATGCAACTTATGTGGAGTTGGTGTAGTGTTGGTTGCTATGACTCTACCACGACATAGTACAAGTTATATATATCTTCTTCTAAGCCTGTATCGTTCTCTGTTGTTCCATAGAGTTCTGATGCTTGGCTTTCATTCAGCAATCATTTCGACAGGGAATGACTATCCATGGATTGGGTTTCTCCGGCTTTAGGAAGAGCTGAAGAGGTTTACTCAAATGTACTGTACCAGGCTTGTGATTTGCACCATGAGATGTGTTGCTTGAAGTCTCCGCTTACCAGGAGACAACAAATGGATGGCTCTGACTGCACAGAGGGATTCCCTTCTGCTAAATGTATTCATGGCTCTTCATTTATCCAATACCATCTTTTGTATTAATATTGGCATTGTTTGTTATTTCTATATAGTTGTATGATTGTGGTTTAATTATTTTAGTGTGCCGTTCATTATTTCTATCTGTTTGTACAGTTGTCATGTTAATTGAGTATGAGGCTGATTGAAACATAACTCGGCTTTCATAAGGAGTTAAATAGTTCAATGATTTATTACAGCTACATCTTGTGAAGTATGTAACATGACATATATGTTGTATTGTCTTCCAAGACCATCTCTTTGCATTAATCAGTTATTTCATCTGGAATATATTCATCTCTCATTATGAGATATAATTGTTCTAAGTTGCAAAACAATTGAGCAGAGTTAAGTCAGTGCAACCTTTGTTAAGAAGAATGGCATACATTTCTAGAGAATATTGTTCCAGGAAGATGGAACCTTATAATAATTGGTAAGACTTGTTGTGAGACTTGTCAGACTCTGCTATTTTATTGTGGATGCACATTCTCTTAAGTCTCTACATGCCTAGTTGCAATGGTAAAACAATGATATTGGCTTCCAGAGTTAAGTTCTGGTTGCAAGTATGACAAGTCTTCTAAACATTGTCAGACTGGTGCTTTGTTGTGGTAATTCTTCAGTGGTAAGGTTCTTCAACCCAAAAGATGTGCTTTTAAGAAGTTTTAGTTCAAAAATTAGTTATGTTATTAATTTCTTTTTTATTTAATTCATTAATTCAGAGCATGTATATAACTTCCCTCCAGCACACTTGCCCAGATCTCAGCCCAGAGTCAAGGAAACATAAATTTAAAAGTTTTGGTGAATTTCTTGAGTAGATGTTATTTTATAAATGGTGTGAATTAAACTGTCTTCCTACTGTACCTCTTTAAGTGAAGTCAGTACTGTTGGATGTTTAGGTTCTCTATCCATACCATATTGTTTGTACTGTGTGGGACTGTTTGCAATCGTTTATCGTCTAAACTGACATGGTTTTCTATGGTGTGCTGTTTGTATTATAGTGTATGAGGTTTTAAAGTTGTTATATGCTGTTCTGAAGGTTTGAATGAAAAATCGGTAAATTCAGGTATGGAAGCAACCCATGCTGCTAGCAAACATGTATCCCAAACCATTGCTATGGACTGAGCTGTGTGCGTGGCATTTCAGACTAAGTCAACAGAAAAGTATTGACCCTTGTATCTTTTGGTGGTCCATTTGCACAGGTGGCCAATTAACATTACAGGTAGAAGAACCTGAGTGCCTAAATGCTTTAAGGGCCTTGATCTTGTTTGCAGTTATCCCAAAATGCCATTACTTTTCACACCTGTGAGGAAGGTACTGGAATTTTAAGGTCTTTTCCAGCCTAGTTTGGCCTAGAGGTGGCTCTGATTTCCAGCAAAATTTTCCCAATATATTCCACATTTATTTCCATTTATTGTCATTCCTTCTGGTTTTTCTATGGATCTGGATTCATAATTTGAAACTAGTGAGTTTACTTCTAATTATATATTATTATAAATACGTTACATGCAGGAGGTCCTTTATTGCAAGGCTATTTGCCTTTTCGGTCCTCTACTGCCCAGTCCCATTGACTTATTAAAAAAACATGTATCTTGGCTGAAAACAATAAACGATTGATTGATTGATTGATTACTTTATACTGTGGTGATTAATTATATTTAATCAACTGTTGGAGTGTCCAAAAATGCCAAACTTATTTAAAAAAATTAAATATGTCTTGGGAGAGCCAGACAGAACACAGCTTCACAATCACCAGGAACAAATGTCTTCATAGTAAAAATTTATTTAAATGATTTTGGTATTATTGGGATAGATAAACTCCATGAGACAAAATAAAATTGTAGTGATCACCAAGACGGAAGAACATGACACGTGCTGTGCATTTATAAATTACATCTAATCCAGATGCAATCTGACTCTTAGTCTTACCCAGAACCTTTAACCCTCAGGTTGCGCTTTGTTTTTCATCTGCAACATAATGGTGTGTGATTCAGGCTTAGCTGGACAACTAGTTAACTACAGGTAAGAGAAATCTTTAGCCTGAGGCTGCCCTCTCAAATGAACTGGTAATAATGATCCCAGATCTTTGTCTGGTGTTTACTGGCAGTGTTCCTGAGAACTGTGGTTTTGTGTTCAATAGACAAATCAATGAGTCATATTTGAGTCATATTTGCCAATGTTAGGCAAACGGTGTGGATGAGCCTAGTTTGTCCATTTGTATTATTCTCTGGGCATATTAAAGAAGCTTTTTCCATTTTGTAGGGCAAGAACTCGGATATAGAAGATAGACATTTTATGCGAGATGTCAAATCATCAGAAGGTCAGAATCGTGCAAGTGAGTATTCCTCCATTTTTTTAAAAGATAAAATCGATCACTGAGATGATCTGCAGTCTCTGTTATCTTTTATCCTGTTTCGTAAGTATAACCACGACAACTGCTTCTGGCTGTTTGATAGATGCAAATGTTTAACCAGCAGTTCACTAGTTTAAATGTGTACATTGCCTGCTAATGTGACATCATCCATGTACAAGTAAAATCAAAATTGGCAAGAAGTCCAGGGATAATGACCGTTTCTGTGTAATGGGATGGATGACATGGACTAATTATGATGGTCCTATTCAGCCATTCATTTTGCATTGATTACACTATTCTATGCAACCGCCCACAGTCAACCAGTGACCTCTCCCATCAATACATCCTGCTTAATTTGTGCCAGGGTGAGAGGAGAGCAGCTAATTAATTTCACATCCTCACTTTTGCTAGCGCTGCTGTTGTTGATTGCTGCAATTGAGGCGTTCAGGACTTTCGTGTCCTGTACCTTCCTTGTACGAACCACCTCATGAGCAAAATACAAATAATTATTCAGCCAAGCAGAGATAGATCTGCAGAACTTTTGACAGACTCATGTGCACATCTCCCATTACGGTATTGATTAAATGCTGTGCATAAATTATCACAGTACTACACAGTTTGTTCCAATTTGAGAGATAAAGACAAACAACATGGACTGGTGTATCGTCATCCACCACTTTGCCAATTCTGTCATGTGAGCCTGCCCAGAGCGTTTTGGGTGGCACGTGAGGCTTTTTCTGGTGAGGCCTTTTCTCCCACCCTCTGCTTCTTGATTGCATCATTTAATTCTGCCAGCACGTGAGCAACAGCCTTTGGGTGATAGATTGTTGGATAAGATTGGTATTTGCTCAACTGTTGAGCCATGAATTGACTTTTGCCAATATGCTCCAAGTTGGGACATATCATCCAGTGGCATGACGTGCATCCTAAGGCTCGAGTTAGTAAGTCGACATTTGGCATGTTTGAAACCGTGCCAGTTCCACTGCTATGTTTCTGGATTATTAACTTGTTGATTGGCTGAAATTATGACGAAATTTTGTGCTTAAGGGCCTTTAATGTAAGTCCAAGCTTGACTGAATCATTTCCAATAATATGTGAGATATTGGAAAGAAAGTGCTTTTTTAAATGGGAAGTATGAATTTGTCATGTACAGAGGAATAGTGCAGTAGGACCATGACCCATAGGTCGCAAAAATTGTTGCTAAGAGGTGACATATGTGTGAGTTTCTGCTTTGCCTAAGCCAGTTTTCTATGATGTGCACATATACTCTCCTCCCCCCATTTAAAGATGACAGGCCAATTAATTCCAGAGGTGAGAGTTGTTTTGATTTTTAAGTGGTTACCCACTTGTGTGCTGGATGAATAATTCTTCTTGATCTGCAGATTGCATTACTGCTAGGCTCTTGCATGTGCTGCTTGCTGGCTCTTGTAAGTAGCTTGGGGAGGAACTTTGACCTCTACAGTCTTTATAATAATATTAGATAGCTCACCTAGTCTGTTATTGGGGCAGAATCAATGTATCAAAGTTAATTCCTTGGCCTTCCTTCCTTCCTATCCTTCCAACCTATTTCTGTGTTCTTTCTACTCCTGAGGTCAGCCATTATGGCATCCTCTATGAATAGAGGTTGACCATTTTTTGACAGCTGACCTGAATAAACATGTATTATATATATATGTATAGATGTATATATATATATGTATATATGTATATATAAGTGTGTGTCTGTAAATGAGTATATATTATTGTTTGAATGTATGTGTGTGTGCACTAGTGTGATGATAAGTGGTGGTGGTGTGCATGGTTGACTTTAGCACACACTTGTCATTTTATGTCTGGAGGCTTGTACCTGTGGACAAACTGAACTGTTGATAATTGCATGGTTTTCACTGTGCCACAAGGGCTTCTGTGTGTACCATTATGTAGAAGCTCATGGGGGGTGAAATTGGGCATAGGGTGACAGGCAGTTTCATGCAGGGTTTTTCAATGGTGACACTTATCAATAACATGATCACTTCATCAGTTTTTTTGCCAAATAACTTGTGAATAACAGCATGAAATTAATTGTGTATAATGGAACATTCTTTAACATGTGAGTCCAATGTGGAAAATTGTGGATGAGGTAGCTGTATTGGAGTGAGTAGTTCTCCAGTTGTGGGATTGCTCAGCAGCACCTGTCTAGCACACTTCAAGCATTGACTCCGGTTTCACTTCCAGGAAGCCACTGATTTATGCTTTCTTATAATAGCCTTACTGTAGAAGTGAGTGGTCATATTAGATTACTTTATACAATACTAGAGGCCGATTGGCAGGAACTGATGATGATGATTGGCACTATAGAAGTTGCCATATTTTTATTAGATTACCATCTGTTCTTGTCTGAAGCTGCTGAATTTTGAGGCTATATGATGCCCGTTGCGTTATTATGGCAGCGCTATAAAAGTTTTTTTAGTCATATTTGGCAGGTTAAGATACTTCATTGATACTTGTTTCTTGGTATGATAATTTAAAGTTCAGTTAAGCTACCTTACAAAAACTGTCTATGCTATAAATTATTTAGCCACACCCAAAAGTGCTTGTCCCTGCCTTTATTCTTCAGCAATGGCATCTAGATTCAGAAGTCTTTGAAATGCATTAAAATGAAACATAGAATTGCTTTAAATGTTGAATTTGTGCTACAAGGACAACGGTAGATGCTTTAATGTCTGCTTCAGCTCCATAAAGAACTCTATTTCATTTTATTTTGAAGAGAATTATGAAGTTCTTGGACTCAGCCACTCTAACTGACCGATATCATGGTACTGACATAGCAATAAACATACTAGTTAAAGTTTTTAGTTGTTACCTGACAGCATTTAAGGACAGGCTAGAAAATTCGTTGAGTTGGGAATGAAAATAAACCCGCACTTAGTTGTCGAGCTACAACAATTTCTGAATCAATTAGCACATTAATTTAAAGTTTTAGCGAAGTCATAAAAATAATGCAATTGCCCAAATTTAAATATCACAACATCAGATGGCAAATATAACAAATAACTAGTGCTAGTTTTGTTGAAAATACAAATTAGGGAGTATGTTGAAAATATCTTTGTAAAGTAATGTTGCTTACATCTGTACTAACATTATGGGAAAGTGTTAGCAGTTGACACCTGTGTTAAGTAACCTGCTGGTTGCATAAAATATAAAATATGAATTCAAGTATTTTGAAGGGATTATAATATTTTTTATATATTTTAACGTTTATTTTTACTCTAATAATTAAGTAGAAGAATGAAAGTTTGCAAGTTCCGGAAATTGACTTATTAAATGTTTGATTGTAGTATAGCCTCTAGCAATCATTGACCCATGACAGGGCATGGGCTAAGTAGGAACAGGCCCCAAAAGACCCATTTGAGTATTCTGCTACTGTGCACTATTGTTATTTTAGATGCAAATATAATTATTGCTGCTATTTTCCTAGAATAATTATGGTCCGTTACAGAATTTGGTAGGCAAATGGCCATTGCCACTGTTCCTTAGTCACAATGTGTAAATGTAATTTTGCTGCGTTAATTTTTCTGTTGATGCTGTCGTTGTCACTGTCTGCTCGTAATTAAATCCATGTTTTGAGTCAGAATATCGTCGTTAAACTTATTGTTCTGTTTGATTGCACTTGAGAATTCAATGCCGTCGTCGTCGTCAAATGAAGGCGAGGCTTGCGTGCGGTTACGATTGCTACTAGCATGGACGAGATTCTGCTTAAGAGCATCAAGTGTAGATGATAAGCTGAGTGAAACAAAGGATTCAGTCTTGAACAACATGTCTGGTACTTTCTGCTTGACCCACACACGTTTTAAGCTGATTTTCCCATTGACGAGGAGCTACCTTTACGACTGCTCAACATTTGTGTATGCATGCATGTATGTATGTATTGTGTATGTATGTTTGTATGCATGTATGCACGCATGCATCCATTTATGCATGCATGCATGCAAGTATGCATGTATGTATGAATGTATGTGTGTATGTATGTATGTATGTATGTGTGTGTATTTGCCTTTGTATCTACATCTATATACACATGCACAGAAACATACATGCATATTTGTACGTGTGTATGTATATGTGTGCATATGCATATACAGATATACTCAGTATATACACAGAAAGTGCAGTTTTAAGCTAACACAGTTGAGACTTGTATTGTATTTTCGTTTATTCAATTAACTTGTCATTCACTTACAATTGTATAGTTTCATCAGGTGATGCACTGTCATTACTCATAGGCACTATATAAATGCATGACTAATATGTATGTATTGTTGTATCTTAATATTGATTTGGCACAATCTCTGGTATAAATGTTCTATGGTATATCAGAATACAATGAATCATGCTCCCTTTGTTTTTGTATTACAAGCTTAACAGTCATGGTTCAGAGCCTTTCCATGCCTTTGGCTATGTATGCTATCCTTCCATGATGTCATGAGCTTTGAGTCCTGGTTGACGGCCTCTTCATAATTTCTGCCTCTAGGGTTCATATACCCTCTTATTAGTTTTTTGTACTTGAGACAACATTTTTTTTTTCATTGTTTACATCTGTGTGTCTGTCCTTCAGTGTCTTGGTCTCTCTTGATCCTTTTGTCTCTGGTCTTGTGGGAAGCTCTCATCACTTTCGTTTTTGTGTTTCCTTCTGCAGCCTTCCATTATTATGAGCATTGGGAAATTAGACCATGCCAGCGTTTACTGTATTCTAATGAGCTTTTGATTAATTATTAGGTCATCTGTATATTATAAAATATGACCTCGTGCACAGGTTAAAGGACCAATAAATTTTCTTTTTTAAAAACTATGTAGCATAGAAAATATGCATCATGGGTACAATAAACTACAACCTTTTTTGTGTGACCTACATATGAGCCTTAATGACTTTAATTTTACAGAAGTTTATAAGAACTTTGATCAGTCACGTTTTCGAAAAACGTGATTGTGATTGTTTTAACGTAATCTAGTAATTTTATGTGGTTCTGATAACATGGTATGGATGCTGAAGCCAGTTTTGAAATATAAGGAGTTCTTTGTCTGAAATCTTCATGGGTATGATAATGGTACTGATAATGGTGCGTGTGTGGGAGCGGGGTACAATGAAACTGGTCGTCTATAGTAAACAAATGTATTGCCAGAATATGGGGTGATGTCTGTGTTACTTAAAGCAAAAATTGTCATTTGCTTGATTATTTTACTGGTAATTTCTGTTATACCAATTTCTTCCTAGACACATAGATAAGATTGTTGTACAAGTTCCAAGGCTTAAAATGTTATCTGAGTTACACACTCTTCACTGCCATGCATTTGCAGTTAATGACATGTAATTATACTGATGCTTATATGAGTTTGCAAACATGAGTCATGAGCCTTTCATTTGGCAGCAGGTGACTCTCAGAAGCCCAGAAACTATTTTCCTTCACTTTAGATTGTTATGGGCCTGTGTCATGCTATCAGATTTTTAGATTTTCTGTTTAACTGTTTGCTTTGGTTTTGAAACTAACTTCTGTCAAGGTGCTGCAAAGGTTTAAAACTTTATCATAAGATGTAAATTTAAAGACTTTGTTTTGATTTGGGTGGGGAGTGTTTGCTCCAATCAGTGTGCCTGCGTGCGTTGAGGTGAGAAGCTTTATTGTTCTCGGCTGTAGACTTTGAAATCGTGTTGGTCTGTGTGCCCATCAGGTTTTAGCCCAAGCCAACTTGTAGATCCATGCAAGGGTGTCTGGTAATAATTTAATTACACTTTTCATCCTGTTTTCTGCTATTGAGATAGTGTGCTTTAAGTTGAGCTAAGGGAAATGGGTAACTGTTGTTCAGGAGTATTTATTTATAAAATCAATTAGAATTAATTAAACTAATTAAAATATTATAACATTACCAATGAAACCTATCCGCTTCTTGTTCCTTATCTCCTGTAGCTGAGTTCCAGGATTTAACAGGCGTGCTGAAATGTGTGAGCATTATACTGTTGTGCAAGTCTGCATCATTGGCATCATTATTAACCATTGCAGAGGCGGTTAATTTAATCTGCTGACCTTCCTGAATTGATTGCGACGTTTTGCTTGCATTTCCCATTGTTGGTTATCGCGGTTTTCTAGCCTAATGCACAGTTCTTTTTTCACATTTTGGCCTGCATTTTTTATTTTTAGAAGGGGTGCTCCATAGTGTAGTGGTTAGGGTGCTAGCTGTCTATAGAGAGGTCAGAGGTTCAAAGCCTTACCAGAATAAGATTTGTTTAGAGATTTCTGCTCCACCTGCACACACCCCCTAGCCAACTGCTGCGCTATGATGAGTACACTGTTGGTGGGAGCATGGGACGATGAGGGAGAGGACTGGCCACCCTCCCTCCCTCCTCATGTGCTGAGACTAAGAAAATGAAGTTGCTAACACTTATACCCATGGGCTGCCACCGGGCTAGCTTAATGGGTGTGCCCTTCCTCTTCTTTATATTTTTTGACTATTCTTAACCTCTGATCTGTTTCATATTCTTACCATGCTGACTTTTTTGTAGCATGAAATAAGGTGATTTTGTCACTATAGTTCAGTTTGATTGCTTACATTTTTTCGTTTTTTTAGATTGTTACCTATTATTTTGTTAAATTTAAAAAAAAATTATATTTGATTTGTTTGATTGCTTTGATTTGTTAGTTATTTTGCTTCATATGAGATTTTTAAAGGACATTTTCTTCTGTATGACTAATGATAATTATTCAATGAAAAAAATCATTCTGTTGTATTTTTGAGAGTTGCTGAATGTTCTTTTAGGCATTGCAGTGGACCATCCATTTGCTGGTCGTCTACCATTTGGATATCCGTTCATTCCACCATATCCTTACACAGGGGCTGCTTCTCTCAGTCTGGTGAGTGAGTCATGAGGAACACAGTTTCTATTTCTGTTATTATTTTGAAAAGCGATCAGTGCTTTTTAACAACATGGTACGTTTGTGAAAATGAAGCCAAGTCCTGTGCCTTCGATAGGGCCCAACTTGTTTAGGATCTGCAACCAATTATTTAGCAAGGTTGTAACTTGATTTCTGGATGCCATGTTCGTAATGATATTTATTGTTGGGTTTTCTCTGTAATACATAAATCTTCACAGATGAATCATTATAATGGCAGTAATATTCGTTAGTGGTCATCACTTTGTTCAGCTCATTTTGCTGTTGCCATCCAACTTTCATCCTCATTCTATGCACACTGAGTATTTATTTCATGTGATGCACTTTTTAAAATATGTCCACTTGTTTCTGTTAGTTGCTTACCATGGTATGTAGATATGTTGTTGACCATTATTGACCATATTGACCGAGTTCCCGGGCAATGGGATCGATTCTAGGGTGCCCAACATTTCGTAAAAATGCGCAATTTTTTACATTTCCTAACAAAGTTTCCGTGTGGTCGGGTACCCGACCGTGCGGGTCGACGGGTACCTGGGTCGTCATTTCAACATTTTTTTTCAACAGCCTTAATTATTATGTTAGTATTATGCTCTGTTAATAACAGGTTATGCTAGTATTATGATCATATGATGTTATTATAAGCAGGCAATGCTCATAGCAGAAGAAGATTTTCCCAATTTGAAACATCCTGATCTGTTCAATTTTTAATAGTCCCAAATTTAAGTAAATTTGAGTGTTTGTCGAGCTCATTGGGGCACCTGCAACAATTTGAATGTCGCGTTTCTGTAAAATTACCAATTTATGTAGTCTCGATTCATAAGTTAATGCACATATCATGTTGCAATATGTCAAATAAGGGTATACAACAGTAATATAATGAGGAGATATAGGTAAGATCCAACAAGAATCCTACTCTGAACTGCCTGGGGAAGATAATTCCATGGTGAGTGACCCACAAGAAGATCTAGTTGGTCAGTAGAGCAAAAAGGGTGAGAAGAACAATACGTAAATTGTTACATATGCCTTGGGGATGTAGATATTTTTTATATTGCTTAGATTTTTCTAGTTCTGCTAAAGATTTGTGAGTGGCTCTTTTATTTTAGGTCTGAAACTGTTCTACTTTAGTAGACACTAAAATGCACCATCATGTTTACTTAATTACACATATAAAAAGATACTTAGGTACATTGATACTTTGATATATACTGTACATACACACATACATTCAGACAAGACATACATAGATAGACTCATACATGTTCATACTCGCATGCATACATGCACAAATAAATACATGGATACATTGGTACTTAGATATATACATACATATTCATGGATGCATTGATACTTAGATGTATGCATACATGTTGTATAAAAAATTGTATTAACATATACATACATGCGTGAGTGCGCGCGCACACGCACACACACATATACATTATATACACACAGGTGTAGATATTTACATTGTGCATGTGTATGTATATGCATATGCATACATATTTTATATACATACATGCACACTTGCATACATATATAGATATACTTATATGCCTACAAGCTATTCATACATGCATACATTTTTTATAGTAAAGCCCATCTGTGTTCATATTTATTGTTATCTGTGGAGATTTGCTTTGCATAAAAGGTGGAGAGGAGTGTGAATCTGGGGTGTATGTAGTTGACATGACAAATCCTAGACTTAACCCTAATTAACTGTCTCAGGGAGTATACTCCCAATAGTTTGAAATGTTGTCACTTTCGCTTTTTTAGGCACTTGTATCTGAATTTAAGTCGACAGTTGACTGAGGACATAATAAGCGCATAAACAGTAATAATTTATAAGATGCAGAACTAAGAATGATGTGGGAAAGACTGAGCCAAGTGTGAAACAAGCGTGCCCTGCCGTTTGTTAACCTGTCAGCAATTCATTTTTCTTGCCGATATGGTTATAGACAGCGGTTCATCTATATACATCAGTGTATGGCGGCGTGGTGTGCATGAGTGGGTGCTGTTCTGCATCCGTGCATGTGGCTAATGGGAATTAGAATGATGATAAAAACTAGTGATCAAATCTGGGTGCCTTGGCAATAGATCAAGATCTTCAGGTCTGATAAGCCAGTTGAGAGGCCTTTTATTACTGCACAGTGCAGCTGTCCTATATGGGAACACTATACCTCATATTTTATTGCCTTAATGAGACTCCCAGCCAAATCAGTTCTCCTGGGATGGGTCGCTCCTCCTACTTGTTAGCAACAAGAGGATAGAGTTTCCTAGGCATGACAGGCATAGGTGTCCTAGCCCTTAACAGCACAATAGGTCTGGCAATTTGAGTGAGCTGTGACTTCCAAAACCCATAGGGTGGACTGGTGGCTGTGTGGGATGGCTAGGTCCTTCATCTGTTCTTCTTTCTTCTCCTTACACAGCTTCCCTGCCTCTGACAACCTTTCTGTGAAGCTCTCCGGGTAATGATTGCACCATTAATTGCCTAATCATTGCCTATTGATGGCAAACTGATCCAGAGAAAGCTGCCCAGTGGAGGAGGTGCTGCAATGGCTAGACACCAATCTACTGGCCAAGTGGGAGATCTCAGCCCAAAAGGATGGGGTGAATCAGGGTTGTTAGGGTAAGGTTGCATAGTTATGCAATCTCAATTAGCTTGGCTTTATTCTCCAGGGGTGGACTGTCCTTCCTTTCAAAACAAGTATGTTCTATAGACCCTCTGAATGGACCTTTATTTAGTTTGACTACAGCACACACACATATGCCCAGTATTAATAACCTATGGGTGAAGAAAATATTAATCCAGCCTACCAGTATTTGCACACTTCTTTTCTAAGGGAAGCTGAACTGTAAATTCAAGAGCAAATATTTGTGTTGGGATATATTTTACAAGGTTTGAGGATCTGTTTGTAGAGAGGTATAATTTAAAACTGAGCAACCGCATCTGCGTTAAATTTCTTCTGCCCAATTGCCTTCTTTTCTTGCACTTTATTTATAGAATTTGACGTCTGTAAGGTTTAGCAGATGGCTGCACTGGGCTCCTGACTTTAAGGAAGCAAGGGAGATGTACTGGGTGCGGAGGACGTCTTCCTCCAACCCAGGAGGAGTAGTGCACTTCCTGGCAGTTAGTTAGACACTCGTGCATCTGTTGCTTGTTCTGCTAATTGAGGAAGAGATGTATTTGGTGTATACTCTGTGTACTGTGTACAAAAACTTTGTATCAACATACACTGTGTTTTATTTGATTTTAGTTTTCTGTGTTTTTACCATGGATAGATCTGTATATCCTTTCAGTCCAAATAGCATGGGCACCGCTTGGGCTCATCGGTGGTATACATGAAGATTTTAGAGATGGGGCGGCAAACCGTGGGGCCTGCGAGGAGCGACTCTATTTGCTCGGCCTCTGTACATAAACATGGATGGCCATCGTGGTTCACCATCTTATCTCCTGTCAAGTGTAGACCAGTGTACCCATTTATCTTTCTATCAACCAGAGAGCAGGAACAAACAGTCATTGTGAAGCATCTTGTGACTTTGGCAGAGTTATGGAACATCCATCCTATGCAGAGTATAGGGCAGTGTGGGACCGTGGGTGTTGCTAGCTGTACAGCCATCTGATTTTCTTATTTATCATACTTTCATTGTATTAGAAGTAATGATGCTTTGAAGAATTAAGTATAAAATGTCTAAAGTGGGAGTTTGTGTTTCGTGATTTGACAATGATGTCTTCGGAAAGTTTGTATTTGACGTAAGGTATTGTATTCTGAAATGACATGATGCACTTTAGATGCAGTTATAGATTCATCAATGGAGCAGCCTTTATGTTAGGATATTATCCATTGTCATCTGAACAGGTATACTCTTGCATCCCTTGGTAGCCACTGTTTTTCTTGCAGTGCTGAGCCCTGCCATATCCAGTCGGCTTCCAGTCCTGCCATATCCAGGAGGCTTCGCATCTGCAGAGTGATGGAAAGCCAGCAGGGCCACTCATTTGTCTTTCCATGTGATAACCTTCCATCCTAACATTTCCACAAATCAGAGGGTGTTGAGAGATGCACTTCTGGCCAAAAAAACAATCCCCAAATGCTTTTTGTTGTCTGTCTGTATCCTAGTGGAGCATCAATGACTGTGAGGCAGTCCTCCAGCAGGTATGCAGAGGCGTCCAGATTCTCACCGTTGCTTCCTCTGTTGTTGGGACATAAATTTGCCACTTGTGATTGCTAATTACCACTGACTCCCCAGAGAATAGGTGGTCTGTATGTAGTTGCTTGGTCCTGCTTGCTTTGCCAATGTCCTTATCTCCGTGTGCTTGACAAGACCGCCACGATGTTGAGCGTCACTTGCATAAGAAGTCTGTGTGAACCCTGAATGCTTCAGTTGGTCAAAAGAAGTAACCACTCGAAAATAAAAGATCGATAACTTTTGCATTCGTTTGTGGTGTGTGATTATTTAATTAAACGCCAGACACCTATAGTGTTATTCCGTGAGTTTTGGGATTCCGTGAGAGATTCAAGTGATTGCCGAAGGCAGAAGCTGTGTAGTCCAACAGCAATAATATTCTTTGATAGTTGGAGGTTTATGGAGGAGGCATCTGTAAAATCGAAAGGTGTCTGTAATTATGAGTGTCGGCCGCTCAGGTCTACTTGACTTTTGCATGGGATCTGTGCTCTGCAGCGGAGTGTAAGGCTTTCGGTGCATTTAGAGGAGAGAGATTGAGGCGTGATGATGAGATTTTGGTTTTATGGACTATTGTCCTAAGAGTTTGAATGTTGTCCTTAGGTATCCAGGAAACCTGAGCCTCTGGGATGCTGTTTCTCCTCCATTCACTTGTCGTCCCTTCCCTGTTTTCATCACTTAGACATCTGGCACTGCCCTTCCCTGGTGAAGCTGACTAGGTCTCAACTGTGACCTCTGACCTTTTTTCAGCTGAGGCACATCCTTGGCCCACCTAGTCACTTACTGTGGATCTGGGTTTAATAGATTGCAGAAGTGTGTACTAGTTCAGTGTGGTTAGGTAGTTGTGTGTGTGTGTGTGTGTGTGTTTGTGTGTGTGTGTGTGTGCGTGCATGCACAAAGAGTACACATTCCTATAGATGTACATGTATTTGCCTGCTTATGTATCTGTGTAGAGTGTGAAGTTTGTCTGCCTGTATGTGTGCGTGCATGACTATTTGTTTTGGTGCTTATTCCAGGCATTTATATAGCACCATACATAGCCTCTCAAAGCCCCTACTGTGAAGTATGCTCCGTGATCTTATTGCCCAATTTGAGTGTCAAGCTTGTTAGTGATTGAACAGCAATAAATTCGCCATGCAGAGGTGTATGTGTGTAGTTATGTATATATGTATATGTTTATGTATATATATTTATATATATATATGTGTGTGTGTGTGTATATATATATATTCATATATATATATATATTCATATATATATATATATATATATATTGGAGATGTGCCAATGTTTGATTGAAATTCTTACTCAATCAAACAATGGCAGATATTTGAATATTCGTAAATATTCGTTGCTGATGTACGTACTCTAACGTCTCACTGTTCACATTTTGTGTACAAATTGAATTATAGGTTGTAAGTCCTAAATTTATAGTTTGTGCCTTAGAGTGCTTAGAAATGGGAGCACATGGACCTCAGTGGCAATATGTTGTTTCAATTGAGGAGAAGGAGAAAAGAAATCCAATGTTGTTTTTGTCATATTTTAACTCTAGAATGTCAATGCCTCTTCAATGATTGATAGTTGGCAGTTCTAATTACTGCCTAGTCACTGTCCTGAATTCTATACCATTATTAAAGGTTGACATTTGTTTGCTTAAATATTTTAGAATACTAAAGTAAACAAATTAATTTTAATATTTATTGGCATTTGGAATATTTTTTAATATTCGTTAATTTTAACATTTATCTTAATATTTGTGCTATTCGCATACTCATTCAATGCCTGTGTGTGTATGAGAGGTAAGAATTTTATGCATTTTTTAAAATGATTTCGACAGCAATATTATAATTATTTAAATTTTGTAGCAATTTGTAATGTATTAAGTCTTGTGCTAAAGGAATGGTAACTAGCCATACTTTGAACAATTCACAATGACTCTTACACTGAAAAATACATATGTACGAAGCTTCTTTATGTACTGAACTGGTTGAGTTCAGCTGTGTCAATCAAAAGTTCAACCAGCTGAACTAACCAAAACTTCAGTTGTGTGAAGCAGTGTAGAATGTGCAAACTTTCTATAAAGCATATTGTTTAATAGAAAAGTTCTATTATTAAGTAAACAAACTACTTACTCTGTGAAGTGGTGCTGGATAGGAATTGTGGCTTAAGTAGAACTTGCAGATACTTTTGAACTGTTCTGTACATCTCTTGAAAAATGACTGATCAAATATGCAATTCCTTCATTTCTTGATCTTGTGGTTTTTTGAAATGATTAAAACTTTGAATCACATGATTGATTTTGATTACATTTTTAAATCATGCCTCTTTTATATATGTATATATATACATATATATATATATGTGTGTGTGTGTGTGCGTGCGTGCGTGCGTGCGTGTGTGACTGTGTGTGTATGCATTGCATTGAATTGTACCACATTGTAATATTTCTACCCATTTATATATATATATATATATATATATATATATATATATATATATATATATAATATATATATTTGGATGCACAGTGGTAATGTTCGTTTATCTTTATGTATGTGTATGTTGTATACTTGTTCTTTGTGCTTGTATGAAAAGGTGAGTAGTTTGTTTGATAGGTTGTTAGGTGCGCTTGCTTATGGACAAGTAGACAGATTGATAGGCACATAGCTAGTTAGACAGGTCGGCATTTGGCCAAGATGATACCCCAGTGTTATTAAAATGACATTTTGTCATGATTAGGAAAACACCCCAGGCCATATGGGAGGGATGGCAGTGGAGTAGACCATTGGTCTTCTCTTTAGTGATTATAAAGCTCTCCAAATGAGGTGGCACTGGGTAGGAATCGAGGCTCAAGTGGCAAGCCTTCTGTATATATGACTAGCAGTTTTTGCCTGCATTAACGGATCTGCCAGGCCGTTGCTGAAGGGGGCTCCTGAGATCGACCCTTAACAATGGTGTCCAGCCAAGCGCACCCTGCCTGGCCACTTCCTCTCAATGGCCACTTCCTCTCAATGGCCACTTTCCAGTTTGGGGCTGCTGTGGGAGTTTTTTGGATAGCTGAGGTTCTGTGGAAAAGTACTCGAATACTCACATTCGTATTTATTGTGGTTGCATAACGACCTGGAGATCTATTCAGAAGATTCAGAATTTGGGATAGCACTGTTTACATATGTAACCAGTTATTTCCCAGGCTCCTGTGTGGTCTGGGTTACGTGCGGAGTGCCTCCTCCCACTGCCCTTTCCTAGCAGGAGTGAAAAACACGTTGTAGTGTCAGGAATTTATTGTTGTCTGGTGTAGAGCTAGGGTTTTAGTGCAAAGAATGACTAAGAGACAGACAGATGGAGAGACAGATAGACTGCCAGGTGGACAGACACTGGTGAATGTCTAAGTGAGACTGATATTAACCATTTGCATGCTGGCTATGTTTAGTCCTTGTTCTGGCCCAGTCCATACTTTTTCTGCTTTGGGGTTTTAGTCCATTTTTCCCATGGATGATATAAACACTATCTTGTCAGCCACTGAAGATTAGTTGAAGTGGGAATAGGAAACTTGTTGAATTTTGAACAAGACAATGTCAAGATCATCTAATCTTTTGATTTTAAATGCAATGTCCTAATATGATTCCGGGGTGTAAATAATATCTCATTCTGTCATCTTTCTGTAGTAACAGCAGAATGTTTTAATCATATATGAAGTAACACATATATGATATGATGGCCCTTATTTCTGAAGTTTTGAAATGTTATTGCCTGACCCTCTCAGTTGATTCAAATAAATATGGTAATAGTTTATGTAAAATATTAACTCGATTGAATAATATGTGGTGATAGCCGAAGCTGTTTTAGTTTTCAAACATTGTTTTTGAATACATTGTCATTGCTTTTTTAGATATTCACTTCATAGTTTGCATGGTATGCTAATCTCCAACACTCAATGATTGTTGTATTTTGCCTGGTTTTTTTTAAAATGACAGGCAGAGGGTAAGAATATGCATCATTTTGCCATTATTTCTGTGTAAAGGCTTCAACATTATCTCCAAATTCTGCATGGAATGATAGATCTCAAGCCAACCTCCTCCATCTCCAGGCAAAGTTATGTCATCCAGTACCTACCGGTGTTGCTGTGGCATTTTTTAAAATTCCATTGGAAGAAGTTTTACATCTGCTCGATATCATAGTTACATCCAAGCATCAGTAGCCTAGCTGCTTCCAGCGTCTTTTGCTATAATATTATGATTCTGATCTGATATTCAAGGAGAGCGAGGGGATTTAAGAGTAAACTCAAGAGTGGCGCCTCCGACGCTGTTGAATTGTACAGACTTTCGATGCTGTTGAAGGGGCAAAGTGAGAACCTCAGAACAGCATTCAAGAACTTAGGCAATTCCAGTTAGTGAGTCCAGTGTAGGTGAGCTTCTGCAGGGCTGAGCTGTTGTAGCAGTATGCATTATGAATCAGGGCTCAGCTTTCCATAGCCAGCTGACAAAAGGGTGGCATGGGACCTAAACAGACTGAAATTTGGACATCTCTAAGGTATGAAGAAGCACAGCTAACAGTATTATTGTGCATATGAAGAGTAAGGTAACATTTGGGTTGTGCTAGCAATTCTTATGGAAACTACAAAAATATATCAGTTAGTGACAGTTACTGTCAATATCTGTGAATGGGCCAACCTTTTTAGGAAAAATTTACCACAGGTGGTGATAACCTGATCTGTATGATGCCTGGTCATTATTGTTGAAAGGTTCTATGAATCTTTATCATAAACTCTTCAGTCAGTGAGTGATTATAATGTTGGTCCTGCTACCAAAATGCAAGAAATTCTTCAAAATGTACTCTTCATACAACTCTGAATTACTGAATGTCACTTGCACTTGTCAAGTGCTGCTCCATTATATTACATTACATTACTTGCCAGATTTTATATTTTTGTACCATCATGACCAAACAACGTGATTATCAAACAAAACAGATTGTGGACAAATTGTAAAAAATTTTTAATTTGCGCTCTTGTAGTTAATATGGCATAACCGGAAATCGCCTCAGACATTCGCCTCGGCTGAATATTGGACTATTCGGAAGTATTCGCCTCGGCAAATATTACATCCGCAAATATCTAAAAATAACTTCTTTTGAAACAATAATTTTTTGGATGAAATAATATTTTTTCATCAAATAAATTTAGGACTAACGGACCTACTTATAAGTTATTGATTAATTAAACAGACACTTAACATTCCATTGAATTGTCTTTAAAATAATGATGCTAATTTATACATTTTAATTTCTTTTGGTTGCATTCCTCAGGTGGCAACCAATCCGTAATTTTCCCGCTTGAATTGGGTCCACGTACTTTCCGGTAAACATTAGAGAGTAAAGACGTCGTTGATAACTTCATATTTCACATTTTATAACAAGCTTTTACATTTTTTTCACAAATAAAGTTAGTAAATAATAAATATATTGTTATAGTATAGAGTGTGATGATATGCTAAATGAAGGATATTGCTATAGACTCTGCATTGACTATAGATAGCTCTCCATAACTGTGCACGTGGCAGGTTTACTACGCTTTGCCTACGGATGGTACTCGGCGAGTTGCTGGGTGGATCTGCCACTACTATTCGGTTCGTACCCGGTTCCGGCAAATAGTTCATCCAAATACTCGGGATTCGGTACTCGGCGGAAATTGTCTACTCGGTTATGCCCTAGTAATTAATGTAGCAATTTTGTGCATACATGTATGGCCTTCTCGGGTAGTTTTATCGTTGGGTTGCAACCATATATCTTTGGAACATAAAGGGTTAATATAAATTGGGTTGGTTAGGAGTCATCAATGCATCTGGAAGCAGTCATTTTAGTGTGTGGTTTTCTGCTGTGTGAGAGATAGAACCTTTCAACATGGGACCGCTACTGTATGAGATCTGAAATTGGAACACCTCCCTTCCAAGAACCTTTCAACAGCTGTAGCTATGGAATGAGAGCTGCAGTTGGAACACCTACTTCCCTCAAACCTGTGCAAATAAATATTTGGCTCTTCTAATTCCCATTAGCTTTCTTTGGAAATGGGTTCTAACTGAGCAGGTGTGTTTAACTGGGTGTAGTTGATTTTGGGGATGAAGTGAAGCATTTAGATCCATAAATAATGTTTGAGTGCACAAACCTCTGCCACTGTTTGCGCTCTGACAGTGCCAGTCCCAAGCGTGGATAAAGGAGGAGGTGGCGTTAAACTAAAACTACTACCACTACTAAACCTCTGTTGTTTTGGTCTGTTCAGAAATATGGGTAGTAATGGGTGTGAGGGTTTAATTTTCTCGGTCTTGGTAGGTGTCCTTGTAAGCAGCCTATGAAACAAGTGCACGTATGTGATAGTAGAGCTTGTGGGTGGTAGTATAGAGTGGAGTGAGGATAGATCAGATGACTCTGATGAGAGATATAGGTAATTGGATGTGATAGACATGTATCATTTGACAGTAATTATCTCATCTTAGACCGACTTCTGAACTTAGACAGGTTCTGCTTGCTTATGGATTTTGCCATAGCTCATGTCCAGAGCTGCTATACAGACATCCAGTTGCACATAGGCTGACTGTGCCTTCCCTCTCCGTAATTCGATTCCAGCCAGCGCCCAGCAGAGATGGTAGGTCTGGCTGTCATAACTTTTCGCTGAGGTTTCTTGACACTAAAGGTGTGTCCCTTGTGGAGACTTGTGTACACACACACAGGAGCTGCTCTGCTGAGAGCTGCCAAGGTACTCGTCATCCTATCCTGTCCATTTGCTAAAATATGACACCTTTTTGTAGTCCTTAGTGCAGATCAGTGCTTATCCAAACAAAGGCGGGCCGCTCTCCGGTTCTACTCCTATGTGCCTACTCCTATGTGCCTACTCCTATGTGCCTACTCCTCCGCTGCTTGCATTTTGCGGGCTACACAGCAGCAGGCTGGTTGCTTTTAGGAGGTTACCCGGTTTGTTCAAACATCAGATTACCTTAGCAGTCTGTTTATGTCAGTCTCTGACTACATGCTGTTTGCCCTGAAAGGAATTTTTTAATTTCCACGTGGTTCGGTCCACTGGCTTACTTTGGAAGCCGATGACATGGACCAGTGGATTGCCCAACTAACTCCTCCGATCTTTAGGATTTTCTCATGCTGCTGTGGCCTGTGGAGTGTTTGTTTTGTTGTTTATTGAATGGTTTAGGTCAATGGAACGAAGCCAATGGGTGACAACGGGAACAGAGTGCAATGAGTACTGTAGGGTGCAGGTATTATAGATATGGTTTTGAATGTTATGAGCCGTTAAATGACTGCTCTGTGGGTCAAATCTATTGTAAAGACATTGTTCTGAGTGAAGAGATTTTCAGGGCTTTTAGAGGTGACAGGGTGGTAGTAGCCTATTTGGTTAGTTAGGTGGACTGCCAGTATGGATATCAATTGTTCAAAACTATACATGCCTTGACAAACTTTGATTAATTGAAGACCTCCAAGTTTAATTATCACCAAACCATCGCCACCATCATATTCAGTATCTGCTGCTAGCCATCTGCAGGCAATGAGGACAGACGAACTGTGCTTTTAGGTTTTTATCCCAAACCAATCTTTGCTCTTGTTGATTCCCATTTTTCTCTTTAGCTTTTCAACATATTTATAGTAGTTTTAAACCTCTGAAAAGTGCTTCTACCTGTCCAAAATGAAGTTGAAGTTATTGATGAGCGACATGTTCAATTATTATTAATTAAAACTACTTCAAGAAAGACTGGCAATCTCTTGCACATACTTAGAAACCAATCAGTGACACTCTATACATGGCTAAGAGCCGTTCTATATAGAGCGTTCTCAAGTAGGGTGTCAGAATCCCATTAAAATATGACCTGGTGACCTAAGCCCATTCTTAGTGGGTGCTGGCTGTCTGTCATTCCATCTCAGGATAAATGCTTTACATTAAACTATGAAATATTTGCAGTGAGCACACTTTTATGAACTGCATGTACTATGGTTTGACTGGTTGTTAATTGCTATTAGAGATGTCAATAATTTAGTTAATGATGGCCTGCTTAGTTAATGATGGCCTTGGTACCTGAATTCATTCTGATTGAGGACTGAACTATTCATTGCAGTTGTCTTGGGATAAAATAATACTAATTGTTGCATCGCGGATGGGAACATTACTATACATTACTAAACATTACTAAACATTACTAAGCCCATTTGTAAACAAAGGCAGAATCAACTATGCAATTCGTGGGTGCATTTCTGTTCAATTGAGGCAGAGTTGTTTGACGTGGCTGCAGAATTAATACATCTAGACATGATGATGGGACCCGACCTACGATCATTAGTATTAGTTACTATGGTAATTGCATCCCTCCATGCTCCAGTTACCACTAGACTGCTCCAGCTACTGGTGTGTCTATGGTGACTCTAACATGGGCTCATCTGCTGCATGGGTATTGGTCAGGTATGAAAACATCTTTATTATCCCAGACAGTCACCTGCTGGCTCAGCACACTTAAAAGTAATATTTCAAGATATCATAGATTAACTTCTTAGCCTGATACCCCCTTTAATACCTTCAGGTGCCGACCGACAGCCATAGTCTTTAGTACCTCACTGTGAAGCACTTCTCAGTAGCCTTCAGAATTGATGAACTGATCTAACAGAATGCTAGTCGGCAGCCTATGAAAGGATGCTTGAGAAGCTGTCAAATATCTCCACTGGTCGTGTCATGTGGATATGCAGATGAGCATCATCACAGTCTCATTCATCAGTGACGGTTCCTACACATTCAGACTACTTTACATACCTATGAGCACTACATTACTTTACTATACCTAATTTTACCTATAGATGCTACATTACTTAGATTGTCTATATCCGGTGTAGTCTTCCTTGGCTCCACTTTGTTTGAAATCTTCCCTGCTTTGCTTTGTTTTGCGTCTGGTCTCATCAGGTAATTCTTTGTGCTGACCACCCTTGTTATAAGCGGTGCCCAAAATGGACTTAAAACGTCATTCTCGTGCAAACATTTTGCTAACGGACGGGGTCTAATTGATCCTGAATGTTTGGATTGAAGGGCTGAATCAGTTTTTTTTATTTTTAGTCATCATCAGAACTATTGAATGTTTTGTTATTTATTCATCCTGAACTCCTGAATTGCTATTAAATTATTTCTTAAGTTGATCTGTTGTCATATTGACATTCGAGCATTTCTCAGCATTTAGACATGGGCTAAGACTCTGACTCAGAAAGGTGTTTGACATATTTACAAGTATATGTTGACAGCAGGCTACATGAGTTTTAGAATATATATATATATATATATATATATATATATATATATATGATGTCATATTCACCATATGATACATGTATATTGAGTATATATGATTACTATGACATGAATTGTAGCCCCAGTTGTAGCTGGGCAGAGGTTTGACCACCCATGGAGTCCATCCAGAGTGGTGATACAGGCTGCAGCAGGAATTCACTGGTTGATGGTTGCGGAGTGAATTTTATGAGCTTATGATTCATAGGAGTCAGGCAGTTTCTGAGCCAACAAGTGACCCTCCACCCACCTCTCATGAGCAGCAAGACCTGACAATGGATATGGTGCTTGGTTACTGGGATTTTCCAATTGATGAGATTATTGTGCTACTGTTGTTGATGGCGTTTGAGGTTAGTGTAGCCGGATAGATCTGATAAGGTATACTAAGGAATTAATGGGGTAGTCATCGCCTAGTAGGCAAGTCCACCCATGAGGAGTGAGTGAGGAGTGACTGGTTACCTCATGATGGTCCTGGGTCTGTCAGAAAATGATGCCTTAGATTAACCAGATGACTATGATGAACACCAACAACCAGAGTTTGGCACTTGTAAGTGCTTGGCATAGGGTAGGAATTTCCCACAGTCTGTGGTGCAGTTATGGGGTTTTCAATAAGGACAGTCCATCCTGACCCTCAAATTCTGATGATTTGAATTAGCCAATGTATCCTGAAAATGTATGAAGTTCGAATAAGGTCCTATAAAGATCTAGATACATAGATGCATGTATCTTAGGAAAAAATCAACAACTAACCATTTTACTTCCCAAATTTTGATGTTACACCTTTGGATGCTTATGGTGCACACATCATTTTTTACCATCAGTCAATGCCTCTGGTGCTTTGCTGTCTTGACTACTGCAACTTGCTTCTCATTTGTATTTGCTAATCGAGACAGTGGGACTAATTTGGTTCCTTTGACATTCTCCCTCTGACTCCCGTTGTTAGACTTACGGTAAAGGATTGCTGTAAGAGTAATGGTGTTCAGTACAGTTGGACAAAAGTCAATTTGAAGATTTGCTGGCATCAGCAATATTCCCAGATATCAGCATTACACCAATGTTGACATTCTCATTTACAATGTCCATTGCACACAGAATGAGGTTTAAACTCTGCATTGTAGAACTTTCACTTAACACTGCTTTAAAATCAGCTGACTTACCTTGCTCATGTATGCATGATCATTGATGAATGGATATCCAGGCTGTGCCACAGACCTAAACAGTGTAGGGCTCTCATTGGCTAATGAAGTCTCCTTTGGAATTCAATGTGTATTTATGTGTCCTATTAGTTTGCTTGTGTCGTGTATAATTGAAATTCAAACTCACCTCTTTTGGTCTGCTCACCATGTAGCTTCACTTCGGGTTTCTTTGACATGAACATCACAACCTGGCTTAGACTCTAATACATGGGATTTCAACGTTGATTGTCTCATTTCTAGTAGGGCATAACCGGGTAGATAATTTCAACCGAGTACCGAATTCAAGTACTATTTGCGGGATCCGGGTACGAACCGAATAGTAGTGTCAACTCTGGCCAGCGCTGAGTACCATCTGTAGGCAAAGCTAAAAAAAATTTGACTTTTGTTACTTTCGCCGTTTTGCATAATGAAAAATTAGCTAAATTAATGTTTGTGCCTATAATAACTGCTAACACAGCTTTAAATCTTTAATTTTCGTTTTTAGATTGTTAAATTATATCAAAAATTATTTAATTAAAAAATTCTATTTTTAACTATTTGTGTGTGTAATATTTGCCGAGGCGAATAATTCTGAATAGTGCTGAAAAACGGTATATTCGGCCGAGGCGATTGTCCTAGGCGATTATAAATACCAAATACCGGTTATGCCCTTATATCTAGGATATGAGGGTTTGATCAATTAGGGGGTCATGGACAACCCCCTCCCCTTGACAAAAACCCTCTGACAAACCCCTCTGACAAACCCCTCTGACAAAAACCGCCCTGACAAAACCCCCTAAGTAGGACAACACCCCCCCCCAGAATAAATTTTTTTTACTTTTTACATCTATTATTTAGAAACGTGTGTATACTTTAAAGTCTGAAGTAAAGCTTGTGTCATATCAAAGTTTGATGTGGTTACTCAGGCATCATCCTACAATAGTTAAATAGCAAATAGTTAATTAGTTCCTTGGTCTTTTTGTTGTTAATGTATGATAGGTCTATGTACACTGAAGGCACCGCTGTGCCTAATTCATTATAGGCTATCTGTGACACGGCTTTTTCAGAGGCGTCTGGTGAGTCTATGCAGAGCTAGCCTATGTGTGTTAATTTCTTATATAAGTTAGACCAGGGGTGTCAATCCCCCTCTAACTGATGGAGGCAAACACCCTGATTCCAAGTGTCAGGTAGTCAAGATATTACTAAGACTCAAAAAATACCCCGCCCCTATCTGGACGCCTCTGAGTTAGACTAATAGTCGTACTGAGTGTCACTTGTAATATTGTGCAGACTTTGTTAGTAGTGTCAGTTATTATGGTATGGCTTCTAATTGCAGAACCTAGTTAGGGCAAGAGGGGGGTTTTTTGTCTGGGGGGGAGGTAATATTCTGCCTGAAACACGGGGGGGGGTTTTATGTCAGAGGGGGTTTTGTCCTACACCCTTAATTAGGTGTTGGCATTTGGAATTTTCTGAATGAATTTAATTCTTTTAGGCTTCTAATGTGACCTAATATGTGGTTTTGAAGTTATGTCTCTCTTTCACCACTATTTCTGAGTGATTGGGATGGTGGGTGTTCTTACTTTTGTTATTGAGGTCTCATAAATGTGGACTCTTCCAATAAAGGGGTTTCAGGTTATCGCAGTGTCAGGATCCATTTGGAAAGGCAATGAGTCCATGGATTGGTGCTGGCCCATTCTGCTGTGCTGACGCTTTACAAACAATTGACATTGAAGGATGTCGTCCTCCACAAACCCAGTGGCAGAGGCATGCACGGATTCAGCAGTGTTAGCCTTCTGTGACAGAAGGCTTAGTGTTAGGTTCCAGTGCTGTGAGCCTCTTCACCTGTTTTTGCTAACTCTTCTTCAACACTTAGCTGGTAGTCAGAGGCTTCTACACCCCCTCCTGTCATCGGAGCAACTTACACCTCTGTCTCCTTTCCCATCTCATTTTAAACTCCCTCATTTTTAAATTTTCCTTTAACTGAGATGAGATCTCTTAATGAAATTCCCCACCTTATTTCCTGGATTGTTTACATGGCGTAGAAGCCCCAAAAACTGTAGATAGAATGTCTTCTTCTATTAGCTCTGTTAACCAGTCGACTGGAATCGGCATGTCTGTGGGAGTTTGCCAGCGTGGCTCTTCTAGTTATCTGAGTCCTGTTGGCGTATTGATTAAGTCTGTTCTCAGTGACTTTTTAGCATTATTTAGCTTGGCAGAGGCAACTCTTTGAGAGGCACTTAAAAGGCTGTCCACATGCAAACATTCATATTTGCACTATAGAAGTCATTCGATTAGATAAATACACATCATACACACATTCATATAGCTGTACTTGCATACATATTACATACATATTACATACATATTGCATACATATTACATACATATTACATACACCTACACATAAAGGACAGCCTGTTGTAGGACATAATTCCCCTGGACATTATCCACCAAGACATATTCTGTGCCATATCTGAATTTAATCGATTAACCTTCATTATTCAGTTTTGTTCTTGTTAATGCTGTTAAATATAGACTTGAGACTTTTAATGTCGTTCAGGTATAAAAGTTATTTTTGTCATTCAGTTCTAAGGTTGGGACTATTATCATTTAGGTCTAAAGTTAGGACTCCTTAATGTCTTTAAGGTATAGACTTAAGACTTGTTACTGTCATTAAGGTCTGGATGCAAGACTTGTTATTGTGATTCAGTTCTCTGGTTAAGATATGTTAATTTCTTTTAGGTTTAGAGTTGGAACTTGTTAATGTTGTTTGGTCTTAATAACTTGTTATGTCAGTCACTTCTAACATTCAATTACAATGAATGACTGGAAGTCGTCATATGATTGACCAGGTAAATGTTTGTTGCAGCATTGTCAAGTTCTGCTAGATCAGCAGTTCTCAATCTTTTTGGTCCTGTGACCTCTGATGATATTTCCAGAGTTGTGGGGACTCCAACTATAAATTTGATTGTGTTACTACCTTCACCGCTAATCGTAGTGCAAGAAATGAGTAAAGATTAATTTGAACCACTACAGAGTAGTAGTTGTTAGTGTAGTAATTATAAGTAGGCCTACATGAATATTAATATAAGAAACTACACAGACAACTGGTTTCTTACAAATTCCTGAAAGTTCGAGCTGACCTCTGGCAAATTGTAAGGTGACCCTGTAGGGGTCGCGACCCACAGGTTGAGAACCTAATCCCACAAGGATTTGCTGCATGGAGTTGGACATTAATGATATTCATTCTTTGAATGTTGAACCCAAAATGCATGCTACGGCTGTGAGACGCACTTGATGACACTTTCAGGCTAAGTGTAACTATTTTGGGCAACTAGTATAATACACTTTTTCAGTGGAATAAAATAATATATAGATTTTATTGGGTATTTTTTTAATGAGTTTATCTGGCTTATACTTGACTGAGGTTGGGGTGATAATATTGTAGCCTGGGGATTGTGTCCTAGCCTGGAGATTATATCCTTACCAGGGATTATATCCTAGCCTGGGGATTATGTTCTAGCTTTGAGATACAATGTTCTAACCTGGGGATTGTGTATGAGGAAATTATGCCCATCTACCACTTAAGGACAAGAAATCACAGTTCCTTGTTGGTCCATAGAAGTTGGGCTACTGTGCTTTAATTCATTATTGTAGCAAAACAGTCTGTTGCTTTAGATGCACATTCAGTCCGGCCTGGAACTGACTAAGGAATACTCTGTGATGGTAATCTGAAAAGTAGGCACCAAGTCTACTCCTGCTGGTAGAATCATTAATTTCTAATTAATGATGAATGATGATGATTTTCTCTGGGTTCCCTAATTCTGCAGCACTAGACAATGTGCCATTGTCTGTTGCGTAGCATCTGATGTTAGCCTGGAAACCCTTTGCTGCACTGCACCAGAAGACAGGAATCTATCTCTGGCTCAATGGGTCATTTCTTGTGGAAAAGACTTCTTCTCGAGACCTATACCTTCTGGTTCTGCAGTGCCCATCTGTTTGCAACCCTTTCTAGACTGGTTACACTCAATCACTTTTCTAAGTGTTTGACCAGGCAAAATAGTTAGCATAACACACCGAGGATTATTTTATTTCTGCTGATTGTATTGCAATCCAGCCACAGTTTTTTAGAGCAGTGTTTCTTGTACTTTCTGAGGCTGCAGACTGGTATTTGTTTGTCTAGCTTAAATACATGTCTATGACATGTTATAGTAATATTTAGATTTCATAATGTTCTGCTTATGACTGAGTTATTATGTTCATTATTGTGAATCCGGTTATCATGCTACAGCCAGGTAGTACCTATCACTCGTCGATGGTGGTGGCGTTGGTTAAATTTGATGTATATTGTAATGGGCGCCTTGCATGGCTGTACATAGTTAAATTCGACTCCTGTAAGTAACTTGCCATCATTCATTCATAGTATGTTTGTAATCATACTGGGGTTTGTCAGTTTGAAATTAAACAGAAATTATTATTATTGTTATTATCATCAAGATACGTTGTATGAAACTGCATTTGAGGTCACAGGAAGGAAGGTTTAGATGACCGACAAGTGCTGTATGAACACAGTTGAATGAGCTTTTTAGGACTTCATTATAGCTGAATCCATGAACTTAGTGAAATGGTTATATGCTTAATTTCAGCTTTTGCTTGTCATCAGTGATATTGACTTAAACTGTTTGAGTCCAGTGGTTTTTGCATGTTCATTAGTGAACTTTCACAGCTGATTGCTAGCTCTCTAGTTTTTCTCTCTCCGGCTGGAAATGATTTCAAAAGTTTGGGTGAAGTGTTGCTGTCCAACTTTCTACTTCATTCTATTTTGTAAGCATGTCTTTCTCCGGGTTGGTCTGTGTGCATGCTTGCAAGCCGGTTGTGGACCCTCTTTCTAAGGAAGCTAATTACTCCATATGAATGGATGTCAGAGTAATTTAAAACCAGTAATTTCTACCTGGCGTCTCTAACAAGAGAAATAGTGTTTGATTTATAGAGAATAAAGGCTGAGAAGAAAAATATAAATTGGCTCTGGATGTGCTGTGAATACAGTCAAATTAAGAGCCCCACAAAGACCAACTGACTGTGGGGAGGGGGTGGATGCGGAAGGCTGTAATTATGTTTCTGTACCCAAGTTGTGTTAATACTGCTAACATATGGCAATTAATGTGACCTCGTGTTCTAAAACATGCATGGAAACAGGTCATGTAAGTCAGTTGCATCTAGATATATGTTCTGAATTTAATTTTTTTTAAAGTTGGATCCTTTGGCTTACAAGGCTACTGTTATCAAAGGATATTTCTTTATAAAGCCAAATAATGAAATGTTAATTTTGTGTGGATGTGAGGACTAGGAGAGGGACATGACTAGGAGAGGGACATGACTAGGAGAGGGACATGACTAGGAGAGGGACATGACTAGGAGAGGGACATGACTAGGAGAGGGACATGACTAGGAGAGGGACATGACTAGGAGAGGGACATGACTAGGAGAGGGACATGACTAGGAGAGGGACATGACTAGGAGAGGGACATGACTAGGAGTGTCCTATGTTACTTCAGGACATCGGAAGGACGCTTAGTGCTAATTCAGAAAGTCACAGGGACGTTCAATGCTAATTTCGGACGTTAGAGGACATTCTGTGCTAATTGAGGGCATCAGATGGGCTTCTGTTGATTAAGTCTAGTGTTATGCTACTTTGACCTCTTCCTATTGTTTCCACATCTGATGATTCTGCATTTGACTTCAAAATAAGGAAGACAGAGACGCTGTGGCCGGCCGCAGAGAAGATAAATCTCGAGCTCTTACTTTGTTTTGTCTATTTGGAAGCCACGAGACACCTGATAATTGAGGATTGTTTATTCTCTGAACAACTGCATTAGTAAAAACTTGTGGAGGAGCTGTGAAGCACTAGATTCGTAGGGCCTGCAGGCTGGTGCATGTCGAATGAATATTTTCTGCTAATTTCCAATCTAGATACATTTGGATGTACATATAGAGCCAGGTCTAATGAACTGTGGATGATGCATTGATTGGCAGTGCCTTCTTCCTTGAGAGTTCTGTAGACCCTGCTCCTTGGCATTGTGTCACATGAAATTCTTTGTTGGAGGTTCTGTTTAAATGTAGGACGGTGGTCAAAGGAGAATAGACATTGAACTGCTTACATCTGCATTTAATTTGACTCCTTGTAGCAGCTGTTGTAGATCTGATTAATTCAAAGAAGTAATGCAATTGTTGTATATACAGGAATTTACACTTAATGGAGAAATTAATCAGATTAGTTCCTGCTTGCAAATATGCGTTTCTTTGCGTTTTATTTGCGGACTCTGAACTGGTCTCGATTCGCTTAAGATGTGTTGGCAGAGTGACAGTTGACTGTTTTTTATCCAAATTGGTGTTATATCAGTGAAATGAATCAGAGTTAAGGTGGAATTTAGAGAGCAGGCTTGTTTGTTGCGCAAGCACTGTCATCGAGCAAGCAAGTTACCTGCTGTTATATACCAAGGTTAAAAAAATACATTATCAATAATTCATATATGGAATAACCAAAATCGCCTGTACATTTGCCTTGGTAGAATATCTCATTTTGGGAACAATTTGTCGCATCAATTGCTATAAACTCACAAATATTTTCAAATGATTATTTATTTGTTAAACTTTATTCTTTTATAATTCACCAGAAAATTACAAGTTAAATGTCCACATAATTCGTATGAAGTCAAGCTCTGTTCATTATTTATTCTAAAATAAGAAATGTATTAAGTAGGTAAGTTAAGTATAAATTTTTGTACCAGTTTTTATTATCATGAGAATGGTAAGCTTTGCATGTGGAACAAGTGGTACTTGTGTCATATCTGAATTCGGAAAATAGTACGTCCAAATCAGTACTTGGTGGAGAATTTCTACCTGGTTGGCTATTCCATAGCAATTCTTACCTACAGGTGCTATGTGGGATATCTTAGGAGAATGCCATTCTTCTTCATGCAGTTTATTTTAAAACTTTAACGACGAGCTTCAATATTTTCCCAATCAGTCAGTTTTAGTACACTCATGACTATAGTGTGAAAGTTGAGGCAGAGGTTGCAGTGATTTAGCTCCTGGGGTTACTCACTGCTGTGGATAAGTATTTGCTGTTCTATTTTTAGTAATATGCATATTTTAAATTTGACGAGACACTGAAAATGCATGGCCAGAAAATGAAACTGTTAATAATTAATTATAAGTAGCATAATTTATTACAAATTATTGGACTGCTTCTGCTTTGAGTAAAGGTTAGAGTTCATGCATCAGTCCATGTAATGGTGGCCACTTGAACTGAAAATGACTTGGGTTTGAAACTTTCAAAGTTTACAACCTGATGCATATATTCTGAATTTATTGTATTTTCCGCAGATTTATGCTGATCTACGAATATTACACAAATCAATAAGATTTTGTGATATTCAATTGTTAGATGTTTTTGCAAGAGTGATGGTATTTTTTTAAGTTTAGTTAGTTTTTAAAGTTTTTTTGAGTGAATTAGTTTTGAGTGGCCTCATATGTGAGTGCAGTTTTCACAGAGGTGTCTGGATAATTTGTAATGTATTCAATAGTTTAGTGCAGTTGTTATTTCATGTCAAGCAGAACTAGTTTCTTCTGAAATAACTGGAAAACCCATTTTGGTATCATTTTCTGATTGCACATATGAATTGCCTGTGAGTGCTGTCCACTGTCTAGCTTGGGTGAATCTTAAACCCTGGCCTTGGGCTATGGCTAATGACCATCCCAAATCTTTTCCCTTTGTGTGATTTATAGTTTGTAGGGATGGAGGTCTCCTGCCTGGGCCAAGCAAGCCATTATCTGTCACTGTTATCTTAACCTGCCCCCAATGTGCTTCCCACAGTGAGGGCAACAGAGCGTGTAATTGCTGATTGGACTGGGAAGACTGGCTCTTGTCTGTCTTTGATATTTAATGACAGAGGTTGGAACCATGGTTATGGAAATACCACCCTAATGTAGGGCTATTAATGGCCCTATTGAACTTGTGGACTGACATTTACTATTGCCAGAGGACCCCCTCCCAAAGGCTGACAAGGAAGTCAGAGAGAGAGGAAGAAGTGACCTTTGTGGGAGGGTGTTTGAGGAGGAGCCCTTGTTGCTGGGAGTTTTGATAGGTGGATGATAATTCTTCATGGCTCATTAACTTCCGAGGACCTTGTTTGGGTTGCTTATCCTCTCAGTCAGGGTTAGAATTACAGCTGATGGACATTGCTTAGCACCCAACTCAGGAAGATGCTAAGGGCAATTGACTTTGATTTCTGTCCCTAGCCAAGCGTCCATTGACACTGACCGGGTCAAGAGAGTCTACGGCCATCTGGAAAGATGGTCAACTCCGACATGTCACTGGATGGGAACTGCATCTGTGGTTTTTCACTTCTCCATCTTGTTTGGCATCTTGGGTCATATAGTCTGACCTGCTGTGAAATCAGTCCAAATTTTATTTGAACTGTGTTCCAATTCCACATCATCATTATATTTATGATGATACTTTAATTACATTCCATAGGTCCATAGGTTGTAGATTTAGGTTGCAGTACAATCAAGTTGGGGTGAGAGGGTACCACAATAACATTTCATGGTAATCGAATTTCCTTTACTACTTAGGCACAGTAGGGAGCAAGCCAATCATAAATGTGTTTGAGCTGCACTATGATTAGGGTAAGGCTGCTATGGTAACTGGAACCTGCTTTTGGTCTTCTGAACATGATAGGGTAAATCTGTCAGTCAAATTTTTTGCTAAATATGACTGATAGAATATGCAAAAACAGAAGTTGTGTGCTAACAGAAATGATTGTGCTACCGTCAAAAGTCTGGCCCTATGAGTTTAGATGGAGTGTTGTTTGCCCTTCTAAGTCTGCTCAGGGTTCTAATGTTTCTTGAAGCCCATCTTGCATTGCACAATTGTGAACATTGTTTAGAGGCATACTATTTCAGTGTATTGTACTATTTCAGTGTATGTACTATTTCAGTGTATGTACTATTTCAGTGTATTGTACTATTTCAGTGTATTGTACTATTTCAGTGTATTGTACTATTTCAGTGTATTGTACTATTTCAGTGTATGTACTATTTCAGTGTATTGTACTATTTCAGTGTATTGTACTATTTCAGTGTATGTACTATTTCAGTGTATTGTACTATTTCAGTGTATTGTACTATTTCAGTGTATTGTACTATTTCAGTGTATGTACTATTTCAGTGTATGTACTATTTCAGTGTATTGTACTATTTCAGTGTATTGTACTATTTCAGTGTATTGTACTGGCGTTTAACTTATGATCCTGTAGATTGTGATTTTTAACTGCAATTTAACTCCAGTCGACCATCGCTTGATGCTTTGTACAGTATGGAGGGGAGGGACTTAGGGTATGGATAACCTTCTCGCATGCAGAGCCGAGGAAGTGAGTGTAATTCCCATGTCCCCATAAGGCTGACTAGTCCTCTCACTAGGTGGCGGCATTGGTTAAATCCGATGTGTAACATGATGAGCGTTTTGCATAAGACAATCTGACAACAACACAGGAATGCTTACACGAGTGACATTGAACAATAGTAGCTAGAATTAATAACAAACTAGTAAATGTTTTTGTATAATGATCTGGGTATAAATGAAGAGTCATGTTTGGGGCGGAGGAGATGGTAGTGCACGTGTGCTCTAGGTCTTAATTGGTGAATTTAGTGGGGACGGAATGGAGGTAGGAGTTGGAGAAGAACATGCTTGGGGTTGTGTAAAATGGAGAAAAGGTGTTTGGAATTTGCTATGTTTGCAAGTTCAGAGACTGTTGGGAAAGGTTGTTCTAAGTAACCTAAGCATTTAGCTCTTCTTAAGATTAGTTTCATACTGTGGTTTATCAATTTGAAATTAAAACGAAGATATTATTAAATGAAACTATGTATAGGGAAAGACAAATCGGCATGTGTTGCAATGTTTTCACTTGTCAACCAGCTGAAAATTTAGTTTGTCTTTTCCAGTATGTGGTTCACATCTCATACCTCCAGTACTTCCAGTATCATACCAGCCAAATTCAGACACATCTTAGCCTTCCTTAGATTATCTAGAACATTATAGACCAAATTGTAGTTCACAAAACCTTGCATTTATTCAAAGGTTCAAAATACTCTCTCAGTCAAAAATATTTTCATAACTTATGGCAGTAGCCATTCTTCATACCCACTTGCCATTTAAACATTGACTTAAAAGGTAAGGTCTTAAAATATAGGGAATTTGTGACAGATGTAATAATTCTGCAACCAATATTAGAATGAATTATTATCATTGCAAATTGTTAATAATTGTGCTTGGTTTCATCTAGATTAAGTTTCATCTAGTTTGAATTTGACTGTAAGGCTTTGCCAACATAGTAGAGTTGAACGATTTTCCGCCTGAATTCTTTACTTTGTGTATATCGCTGGTGTTTTTTGCTTCAGGGTGGTGTGCCAGTTACTCCAGGTGGATTTCCGTTTTATATGTATGGCAACGACTTGTTCTCTCAGCCACCACCAGCCCACATGGGACTCACGCCATGGCCTCTTGGTGGCTCACATTCATCGGGTGCGTTTCATTGACGACGAATACTTGAAGATGCAGAAATGCTTGGGGATTATTTATTCGGTATCTTTGCTTTAAGAGGACAACTGCCAAGACAGAGCAAGGCTTTTAGCGACGAAGCTAAATGCATTAGAATTTACTCAAGTATTGAAGCATGATTGATCAGCAAGAAAACTGCATCTTGGTGCTCTGTCATAGCTTTTATGGGTCAATATAGGTGCTTGGGTCAGCCAGCACGCAGCTTTGTTTATTTTTGGCAGATTATTGCCATAATCTATATATATTGATCCATATCAATATCGCCATGTATCAAATTGCCATTGGTGCACTTTGAGCCGGTCCGCATCTATGTAACATAATAGGAAAAATTCAGTCCATCTATACATGCGATGATGCATTATTAGCTAAACTTTATCACATCGCAACACTCAGACTATCGTGCAAGTGGGAGGGCGTATTGTGTGCTACACGTTTAACATAACGTGTATCGTCGGCGCTCGAAGAACAGAGACAGTCACTTAAACGAACCTCGTGCGCATCGCATCGCGTATATGCATCTTTCAGGTTGTGGCAGTTGTGTTTACTCAGGCTGTGATATAACTTGCATGCTTGCGCCACTGTGTGCGGAGGACTGTGTGCGCTTGTTCGATGCGCTGCACGGTTGCACAGTAGGAGGAGATTGCATGGTTTTGATGTGCATAAACCTGTCAAAACATGACCATCAGAACAAACTCTGGCACAGGTCCTAAGCCCAACAAATGCAACCATACAACGGCTGATGTTTTCCTATAGATGTATGCATCAATTTGTACTCTCCTGCCTTTGTTTATCATGTGGTGAGCTGTCTTCATAGCTCTAGATTTAGAAGCATCCACAGTCTTTTTGGGGGGGGGGGCCTTGGGTGTTAACTCACTGAGTAAGGAAGGATAGAGCAATTTGTAGAGAATCTGTAAAAGAATGGTATTGATAAAGATATGTGACAGCTATCATCTAAGCAGTTTGTTTCCATGGATGATATTCAGTGTTGCTCTATAATGGGGGCAGCTGCATTTAATTTATGATGTCCAAACAAATATTAAGTAGTTCTTTAATCAGTACATGACAAATGCAAATACTGAAACTTCTATGTGATACAATTATGTGAAATAGTATTTAAGTAGAACATTTATGATGTGTTGTCTCTGTGGATGTTAAATTCCCTTTTAGTTTGTCTTTCTGTATAAGTTTATAATTGATATGAATTTAGTATTAAAGCTACCAAATCGTCACATCTCATGGGATTCCAATTTTTCATATTATTATCTAATGTTTCTGCATTTTTCTAATTGCATTGTATTGTGGATGTAAGGTTTATTTAAAAAAGAAATGAGCTGATATTTCCAGCCATTAATGGATGTTTGAAATATGTATTAATCGATGATTTTCTCTATAGGTTTGCCAACCACGCCGTCAGTGTATGGCCTTCCACCAACTCAGACACCTCCTCTTTATGGAATTCACCCTTCGCAGACTCCACCTCTATATGGTATTACACATCCGCATCATCGCCAGTTTACGCATCCTTTCTATTCTTCAGAGTTTCATCATGTTCCTTGGTGAGTTGGACTTAATTGTTCTTGGTATGTTAGAATTGACTGAACATTCAAAATAGGTTGGGATCTGTTATTTCTTGCTTAGACCTGTTTAGAACTGGTTGTGTCTGTGTTTTGATTGCTGAACCCAGAATTCGGGAGTTGCTCACACCATGTGAGATGATAAATGTCGGTGTCTTCGTATTTATGACTGGTTGATGTTCTAGCTAAACGATGTAGGGCGAAGAAAGACAAGAGGTAGATGCACAGGAGGATCACCCAGACGTGTACCATTTAACGGAGTTTTGCCAAATTCATATTGATGAGCCATGTGCCAAGTAGGAACTACCTGAAGGTATTAAAGTGGTCAGAGATTTCTAGCTCATCCACTTTCCACCCTCTTTTGATATGCAGTGAAGGCTGTGACCTAGTTTTTAAACTGAGGCTATTGCTGCAGAGAAAGTGTTCCTTTCCTGGGTCTGGCTGCCCAATTGACCTGATTTTTTTAATATATTGTGCTTAGCATCTTCATTGTAAATCATTCTTATAAGCATACTTTTTTGCTGCTGGTTTGGCTTTAATTTAATATAGTAAAGTTATTTCTCTTTGGTGGTATCCCGTGCCGTTGAGGTGAAATAAAGCTGCGAGATGAAATTGACAATTTATTACTGATGAAAATGATAAATTGGTATGCATTATTTTCTTTTTTACATTATGAATTTGGACATGGAAGTAATACGAACTTGGAAGATATTTCTTTGCCAAACCAAGTTTGTGATATGTTCACATGGTGTATCCCTCAGTTGGGTCTACAGGTGTTTACTTTGCTTTTGTTGTAATGTTTACAATTGTTTTCTGTTGAGCAGGGCCAGTGCTTCTGGCTATCCAATGCCCTTCACTTCTCCGTATTCACCATACCAGCTGTCCCGGTTTAGTCCAGGTGGAATGCTGCAGCCACATCCCAACATACCATGTGCTGGAGTGTCACATCCAACACTTGTCGCAACATGTCAATCACAAGACATCTCACCACCAGCTTCAAGCTCATACACTGTTAAACAACGGTCAGTATTCACAATCTGACAACTGTTATTCTCTTTTAATTATTAGTATTTATTGACATTTATTGGCTTTGTATTCTGTCATTATTCAGGCAAGCTATTATTTTATCGTTAGTTGCAATAAGTTTTTATCTGTATTCACTTAGTTGAGCTGCAGCTTCACATATACATTCCAATTTTATGAAAACCTTTTCCACTGTAAGTTGTTTATAATGATCATTATTAAACAGTCCAAATGTGTTTATCTGTCGGAGTTTTTATGAAGTCTGAAACTTGCCTGACCAAACAGTGTTGTCGTCGATTTATCATCAAGATATGGCTATCTGAATTATAAATGCATTTTTATATGTACTCTATTTGAATACTTGAGCACTTCAAGTTGGTGTCATGCACTTCAAGAGCCTGAAATTTATTCATTGATTATTATCAGTCAATTAATGTCAATTCGTTTAACAAAGAAGCACTTTAATAGAGTTTTGTCTTTGTCCTTAAATCTTCCAATGAATCAGATTTGCACTTAAAATAAAGTAGATGCTGAATGCCTCAACAGTCATGGCGTTTATGATTATAAGGACTGTGACGCTGCCCTTCTTCGCCTGCACTTGAACATCTGTGTTAATTTAAATTTCATTTTAACTTTTCTATCATATATTTCATTTGTGAATGTCAGTTTCTGTATTGTATACATTATACATAGTCTATGTATATGTGTTTGTGTCTTTGCAATGGGTGCATGTGAGTATATGTGATTGGATTCATGGATGTATGCTTGCATATACAGGTATGTGTGTATCATGAAATATGTGAATTGTGTGTGTATCATGAAATATAAATTGCCTCGTAAGTTGATGTTTGTGACCATACAAACAAGATTTGAGGAATTTAGCTCTGATTTGGCAGGCACTTGAGTTTTCTCGGCTGTGGGTCGAGCGATAGCCAGACGTCGTCTGCTGACCACCACCACCACCACACCAGTCTCCCGAACATCAAATCTCCTGCTGCAAGTAAAATTCCACACATCAAGAAACCGCTGAACGCATTCATGCTCTTCATGAAAGAAATGCGACAGAAGGTCATCGATGAATGCACGCTAAAAGAATCCGCTGCCATCAACCAAATTCTTGGTCGTAAGGTAAAATTTTGTTTTACTGATTAAAGTCTGACATCTAGTGCGTTGATCTCTTGTTTTTTTTGTTAATTTCTGCTCTGTCATTTTTGAACCTCTCATAATTGCTGTATTTTTGTTTGCGCACGTTTTTTAATAATACTAATGCTAGTGCTAATAACGATGATGATAATAAGAGCTATAATAATCAGTGAACGATTTATCATGGTTAGGTTCCGGTACAGCAGATGACATCCCCATGTTGGACAGCTGCTGAGAGTTTTTGTGAGTCTTATTATTGGTGTTAGTGTTATTACTGTGTGGAAATGATTTGGTCTTAGCAACGATCATTTTGGGTCAGTTATTTATGATGTTCTGTCATTTCATAGGATAATTGAGGCTGTGGCTTTATGCTGAGGGACCTGGACATTATTTTGCACCATTTTAGACCCTCTCACAAATGCTGTATTTTTACAGACTTCTTATGGTAATTTATGACCAGGAATTATTTGTAAACATTTCCAATAATGAATAATAGCCTTGCCATATGCCTTGCAGGTCTTATAACTTTTTGGCTGACAGTATAATGTAGCTGAGATTCTTATGATTATTTGTGTTGTGGCCACCTGTCTTTATATGATACTGTACAATGGTTTTATTCCCATGCTATACAGCCCTTAGATTGATGAACAACTTTTCTCATTAGTATTGTTGAATATTGCTGTGATTATTACATGCACATCTGATTACATAATTAAACAGATTTCAGCAAGCACAATGAATCTCTGAAAAGAAATGGTTTCTTAGCAGTCAGATTTTATGATTGCTCATCGAGTTTGCTCATATGAGAATTTGAGGAGCTGACTTTTAGCAGTGCTTGTGTTAGAATGTGCTTTGTTTTGTCTTTGCCTCATTCGTGCATATGTTCAGAGTGTTTCTAGTATTCCCCTCAAGATATTTACTCGGAAGTGCTCCTGGCCTGGCCCCAGAAAATCTGAAGAGTTTCAAGTGCTTCCTTGACCCAAGGAGGTCATGGGTCAACACGGAGACCCCACGGGTGCTATATAGATGTACAGTTAGATGTTCAGATACATAATAGCATACTTGAACATACATACATTCTTACAATGCCATACCAGACAGATGACACTGTCTGATCTAAATGTGATGACTTTACAAGGCATCAGTCAAGACACAGTCAGAAAATCATAGCCACTGGGTTAAATACAGCAGCACATAGTCTTCAAGTAACAGATGTGTTGTTGTACCTAACACATGTAGAGAGCTCTGAATACCTATGAAAGACCTTGCAAAGTTCTCTAGAGTGTCTGTGTTTATATTTGTCAGTGGCACTCCCTAGATCGTTCAGAGCAGGCCAAGTATTATGAAATGGCGAAGAAGGAGAAGGAATTACACCGCCAGCTCTATCCCACGTGGAGCGCTCGTGACAACTACGCCTTGCACGCGAAGAAGAAGCGCAAACGAGACAGTCACCACGATGATGACAAAGGTACGGCCGCTGAAGAAGATCGTGGTAAGAACAAGAAATAAACGCTGACAGAATGATGCTTTATCGTCAGTGTTTCTTGCTGTGGGTTAACTGGTGGCTCTAGAATGACTGCTTCTTATCAATCAACCAATCAATCAACCTTATGCAGAGTCAAATGATGAGTGGCTGAGCACTTCTAGAAATTTAATCATTTAACCCTTTAACGACCACCGTGCTCTTAAATGTATGGGAGACCGATGCAGCTGGTTGTTGAAGGATTAAGCGTCATGGTTGAATCAAATAATGATTTTTCTAAAGATTGGGTTGTCATCTCTGTGTTGTTGATTGTTTCTGTTTTGAATTTTATATACATCTAAGTATATGATTAATGAATTGGTTTGATTTCAGTGGGAAAAATATCAGCGAATTATTGGTTTAAATCTGGCTTCAAATAGGGAAAACTACTCCTTGTGCACATACTGGGCATGTGGTCATGAGTGTGCATTTTTTTGGACTTGAAATAAAAAAGCTTTTACGATTCTCATATAACACTGACAAACACAACCAGTTAGTTGTCTGGCAGTGGAGTGTGTATCGAGACTGAAGGTAAACTGGATCTTTTCAGAGTAAGAAGGTGGGCCAGCTGGAAGTGATTTGGAATCAGGTTTCCCACAGTTGTTTAATTGCATTTTTAAAGATTGTATAGCAAGTTTCCAGTTTCGGCATGTGCATGATCTGATATGTGGGTTTTTCCCCAGATCATTTATCATGTAGATAATGCAGTTTTTGCCATTCTGAATGTCTCACTTGTCTCTTTTTATGCCTAAGAGTATGCATCATTCTCGTATATTTTCCCTGTATCATTGCACAGCATTACAGAGCTGAATATGCTGTGAAAATTCATTGACCAGTATTGTTTATTGTTGATGATGATGCTCTTGAAGATAACAATGATTAGGATGATGATGTCGATGATAATGACAGCAGAGATGTTAGTGACAATTGCAATCAGAAGGATGTCATCTATTTTCAAGTTGAAATAAATAATAATCAATCGTACACTTATACATCAACTATTCAAGAGAAACTTTGCTACCTACCATTTTGCCAGTCCGCAACGCACATGCTGTAGGCTATTATACAGCCTCTTGCGGGATGATGGACTGAACTTGCTGCACTGTGGCAGCCAGGTCAGGTCACCTTTCAGCCAAATCTAGATAACACTTTAACAATGCTATGGAATTAGACAAAATATTTCTGCAGAACTGTTGCAGGGTGTCACACCATTCTGAACTATTCCACAAGTTTTTCTTGTGATGAAGGAAGGTTATTGGTTAATTGCTTTTGAGGACTATGCTGCTTGTGGAATGTTTTGTCTTAAATATGTACTGAAGAATTTTGATGCTCTATTCTTGTAGAATGCCCAAACGCGAAGAAGTGTCGAGCTCGTTTTGGCCTTGACCAGCAGAACCAGTGGTGCAAGCCATGCAGGTGGGTGAGGCTGTAGTCATAAATCGAGCATACCTTGATAGTCTTTAGTCCCTTGTTTTTTAATAGATTGTTTTGTTAGTCATTAGGAAATCTTGCTCACTTCATATCTTGCCACTAAAGCTGTCACAAAATGTTGAAATGACGACACGGGTACCCTTAGACCCGCAGGGTCGGGTGTCCGACGGCACGGATATTTGTTGGGATATGCAGAAAATTGCACATTTTTACGATATCTCGGGCACCCAAGAATCGATTTCATTGTCTGAGCAGTCAGCCGATATGACCAACAGAATATTTCTGGCATATGTTCGGGTAAAATCGATCACTTTAACAGAATTTCGGGTACCCAAAAACCGATTTTATTACCCGGGTAGTCGGCTTTGGTCGGGTACCCGGGTACCCATTGACAGCCTTACTTGCCACAGTGGGTCTTTTTAGTATTCTGCCTTTGTACTCAACACATTATGCTGCAGCATCATGCCTTCTCTGTTGTGGGCCCTACCACTTCGAATGGTCTTCCTCTGGATTTTCTGCTTTTGCCTAGGATCTCCTCATCTACTCTCTACTCTTTTCTTAAATCTGTCCTCTTTGATCACGGTTGGATTTTGAGTGCCTTCGAGCAGATTTCTTGAAGAGGCGCTATTTCAAGTTTCATCGATTGATTGTTTGGTTGGTTTGTTGATTGATTGATTGATTGAGTGATTGATTGTGTGAACCACTGAACCTCTGAATTAGCTAAAGCCCAATGAGCCCACAGAATATGTTTTTACTGGTACTCTGGGCTTGTAATACATGATAGATTTTTATGAATGTCTGAGTAATTATTCACTGTATTATTTTTTTACATGCATTTTATATATCATTTTGTGTTGAGTTAGATATGCTGTGATTTGCTCATTATGAGACCATGTAAATTTTCATACTTGATCTTGCTTTTACTGGCTAAATAAATATTGAGAGCTGACAATTACAGATTTTTGTACTGCAGGCGGAAGAAGAGATGTATACGATTCCTGCAGGATGGTGATGAAGGAGGCAATGGAGAAGATGAAGACCATGATGACGACATAATGACTGGAATGATTCCAGCAGCCGATTCCACGACAGAGCTCTTCAGTCCGATGGCCTCGTCCATTTCATCGAATTCCGATGAGCCGAGGGGTCGAGGTCCAGGCACGGACGAGACTTTTCCGGGCTCGATTTCTTCGGTTGGCCCAGGAAGCTGCCTGTCCTGTGACGACGGGGTGCCTCTCCATCGACTTTCTCACACGTCCGGACCCAGTCACGATCGTCCCACGGCCAATGAACGTTCGACCAAACTAAATCATCTGAGCGGCAGCACCTCTTCGTCTGGCATTGGCTCGGCTGGGATTGGAGGAGGGCTGATTACATCGACTATAGTATAACCGAATGATTGTTTTCTGTATATGTGGTTATGGTGTGGGACAGGTACGACGTTGCGTTGAACGTCTTCTTGTTCGTTATGAGAGGAGGAATATAGCACCTGTGTTTAAGGTCTTATTCTGCATCTTCCTCATCAGTATTAGCAGCAGCTGCTAGCTTCCCCAGCAGACGCAGAGTTGATGAGGATGAGCTTTGGTATCTTCTTCACAGTGGGCTGCTTTAGCAAGTCTTATATTCAAAGTGGTTGATAGATTGTCGTTAGCTTTAATCTGATTCAAGTCCACCCCTTGTCTGAAAGATCTGGAGATAGGATTGTGAGCAGGCGAATGGCTGGCTCCCTTGAGGATTTGTTTCCTACGTATGCAGCTTACCAGTTAAGGAGTGAAGTAGATTTATTGAGAAACATTTTTTGGGTGGATGAAAGAAACCTTTGCTGATACTTTGAAAAATTTCTTAAGCATATAAAGCTTTGAAATTTGAGCATAGATCATACAAGAATTCTAGGAAAAATGCCATCTTTTGATAGTGTAAAGCATTTGCCAACAACTTTTTTTACCCATTTGGAGATGACTGAAGATTCTGCTAAAGCCCAAAACATCGCAACCATTAGAAGGATTTTGTTTTTGCTAGAAATAGACGTGACTGCTACAAAAATGTTCGGAGAATTATATGATGTATGGAATGTTTAACATCGTTCGGAAGATTTTCTGAAATCCTGGCAGGAAATATGGAGTGATTATATTGGAAATTAATGCCTGCACTGTGTGGTTTGGCAGCAATTCATGTTTGTTGTGGCTGTGACTTAATTTCACATTTGAAGAATCCAGACTTTTTCATCAGTATATAGGAGTGCATTCCACGTGCCAAGAACTATGTCAACTTCTGTCAAACAATGCACTGATGGTTTCTCAAGGACTTTGTCAACTATTTGGCTGCGAAATGCAGCAACAAGTTTGAAGTCTTCACCTCAGACAGCAATTACCTTTACTAGGCAGTGGCCTATTTCTGAAATGGATGACAGCATACCGGCTCCCTGTTATTATGCAGATCATATTTGTTTGTATAGTGTTTACTATGCGATCGTTTGTCCATATTACGTAGATCAGTTTTGTACATAGTAAAACGTGTTTTTACAATCAAATGAAAATTTGCACAGTTGTCATGTGATAAGTAAGGACAGTTGTTAGCTTTGTTTTTATTAATGATAATGGTAATGATTAGATGATTCTGTGTGCCTTGCCTTGTTTTTATACAGTGCCGGAATTGTCCTTATTGATTTACACATGCCTTAGTTTTATGCTGTAATTAATGCCTTAAAGAAATGAATCCACCCACCGGTTAATGTTCCTAATCTTTGCGAGATGCACTTACATCTCTGCTTGAATGTACGATGAATTTGGCCGAGGAGGCAGAAGAGTAATTGTGGGACTTTGACGGCACCTTAGCTGCTTTGGAAGATCTGTTGATTGAGTTCTGTGCCAGAGTTCCTTCTGCCTGTCATGGAGGTTTGAGCACACCACAAGGCAGCTTTTGATCATCTATGTCACTGGTCACAACTCTTTCTAGTCAAATGGGTGAAGTCCCCTTTATTTGAACTCTAGCTTTCCATTTACATTATACCACTGAATAGATGATCGCCTTGCAGTATTAGGTTGATGCAGAATCCGGTTACAGGTTACCTCATAAACTAGTAAACTATCGCATGTACTTCCAAGTTTCTCTTATTCTGTTGTATTAAACCTTTACTGTTTGTTGATTGCTTCAAGTCTTGATGTCTGAGAGATCACTTAGGACTTCAAGGTTATTAAAGAAATGTTTTGTCCAATTGCTGATGAATTGGAAACAACATTACTCCTCACCTTCACGGTTTTATTCAGAACAACAGTTGACACTAGCAGAGCAGATTACTGTTAGTGTGAGGGTACATGCTTTTGACTCTGATACTTAATACCAAGCATTGCCTTACAGATATATGAAGCTGTTTGCTGCTGTGGTCAAACCTCCTTGATGCCAATTCCTTCCAATGGGGCCTTAAACCCTCACCTGAATGGCATGTCCTAGACATGGTGGTAGCAACACAACTTAGGGTAAATTGCATGACGACTTAGTGTACTAGATGTTGTTGTCTTTGTCGTCCTATGTAATTCATGTAGGAATTTCCTTTTTATGGTATTAACAGAAACTTTAAGTTTCTATGACTTGCTACTGTGTGGACTTGGCTCACGACACTAATAAACAAGTTGCTATGAAAAATCTGCTAACGTTAATGCATACAACATGAAACGAGTGAATTGAAATCTGAATATTCTGTACAAAGTGACTGCTTGGAGAGAGAATCCAGTTGAAAATAGTTTTCTGAAATTGTTTAATTTTGCATCATATGAATGCCCAAGGAGCACTGATGCTTTAGCCTTTCTTTAGTTGATACACTCATGGTCTAAGAAAGTTTAGATGTGGATTTGAAACCTTTATTTCTTGGCTTAAGGAAACTGCAGTCATTAATTGTGTTGGTTTGGTTCTGTGTATGACATGAGCACTTTAAGTAAGATATTTTCCAGCCAATTATAGCTGTGTGCCTTGAAGCCTGTTAATTAATATTATCAAATTTACTGTCCTAAATGTTGCACGGTAGATGCATACTGAAAGTATTTCGGGTTTTACTTAAGCAAGCAGTTGCAGTCTGTGGCGAGTACAACCAAGAGTAGATTATAAAAACAGCGAGCTATAATTATACTGACTTGGTAAGGCATCTGTGAACAGTTGTTCAGAGTTTCTAGATCTTTTATTGCAGGATTTGGTCATCTGTTAGCTTCGTGTTTTATGTGTTTCATACTGTATCACTGTGGTTCAAACTTGCCGGGTAAAGGAATTAGACTTAACCTAAAGCATTTTGGCTTGCAGATGCAGTAAATGTTTCATGTGAGAACTTATGACTTTAAATGTTTCTATTGTCAGATAGTTAAGTGATAATAATAGGCTTTGGCAGTAGCATTAAAATTGTATTTAAATACTTTTACTTGGCGCTTACAACGAAGCGTTGGTTTCCCAGTTGCTTCAAGTAGTCTCGTCCTTAAAGGTTAAGCTTCACTAATTATCAGACCAATCATCATTTCTTTGATGAGAAACTGCTGTGATGGTGTGCAATGTGCCAAATGGTATATGTGTTATTAGGAAAAATCCAATCACTGTCGGCGCCGAGAATTTTAATCTGTGGGAAAATTCTGCTGTTGCTCCCCAGTAAATTAATGTAAGGAAGGTTTGCGTTTGAAGCATCATTTTTCATTTTAAATTGTTTTAACATTTCTTAAGGCAAATAGAGGGAAAAGAAAAGGTTGTTTCTTTAGTCGGTCATTTCTATTCAGGTTATATCTCTCTCTGTAAACGTTTTGATTGAGTTGAACAATCTTTCACATGAATCAAATTTTTTCTAGTTGGAATATTATTATTATTTTAGAAATTGAAGCATTGTGATTTTGTTGTCGTCATTTGTTTGGATAACATTCAAATAGCAATCATGTAACACTCCCTGTTACAGAGTGCCTTCGTACAGAGGCACTTTATTGTTACTGAAAGCAATGTTTGGGATTGGGTGGACGAAAGTAGTGAGCGTTATCGAAAGTGTACAGAAATGCCTTCATTTTATAGTTCAGAACCTGTGGAGTATAAAAATAGTGCAAAGAGTATGGATCTGAAATAATTTAAAGTTTGATGAAGGAGCAGTGTAAAAATTGTAAATAATTATTATAGTGCTGAGTAGATACTAGTAAAATGACATATACCATTATTAATTTAAATGTTTATAAAACTCAGAACTTGCTTGGCTCCTTCTAGTCCAAAATGAGCCAGAAAGTCCAGCATTTCGTCATCAGGGTAGTGTATCTGTTTCTGTATTGGCAGAATGTGAATGCAACATATCAAAGGCTTTAAAATTTACCTGTTTTACACTTTCGACAATGTATCTAGTGTTGATAGTTAAATGATCCGAATGTCCGTTATATGACACTTGATTGTCAACAATATAATATGTAGAAGTAGCAATTGTCCTTAATGTTTTATATCTTGTTTTTCCTGCTCTTGCTAGGCTAACTGAATGTTGCTGATCTATGTAATAGATTTGTATTAGTAAACTATTCAGGTAATGTTGACAATGCAAAACAAGGTAACACATCTGGTTTTATAATTCAGACTTTTGACCAGAATCACAGTTGACCGCTTCAATAGTTAATCAAATGTTTCCAGTGTGTAATTTTCTCGTTCACTAAGAATCTGTTCTTGTTCAAATGTTAATAAATAAATTAAAAGTGCATTATTTCATTTGATATGTTGCTCTTCTGGAACATCTTCATGAATGGAAACAGAAGCTCTCACATAGAAGAAAGTGTTGACGACCAATTTTAGTCATCAGAACTCTTTTGCATACTGGTAGTGCTTTAAAGCACTCATTAGAAGCAGTACACACAAATATATTCAGCACACAACTAAATGTATGTATGTAAAATGGAACTGCTCCAAAAGGAAGGTCAATATGAGAGAAGGCAAGATGGGTTGGAGATGTGCAGAGTGCAGCCTACTTTGTCGTGTGTCAAGTGAAGTATGTCCCAACAGAGGAATCTACAGCACTAAATGAGACCGAGCTGTATGACCAATATGATGCAGCTTACCCACATAAGGGTTCCTCTGCCCATCTGTGTATGACCTTCGTCCATGAGCGACGCAGCCATAATCAATGATGGAGCGGACGAGGGTACGGTAGATCATCAGGAGGGTATCTTTCAAGGCTCCTCAGTGTGACCCGGGTCGCGGACAACCCCCCCCCTCCCCGACAAAACCCCTCTGACAAAACCTCTGACAAACTTCCCCCCCGCCCAAGTAGGACAAAAAACCTTAAGAATAAATTTTTTTTACTTTTGTGACTTTTATTATTTAGAAACGTGTGTGTACTTTAAAGTCTGAAGTATAGCATGTGTCATATGTATCATTTCAAAGTCTGATGCGGTCACTCAGGTATCGTCGTCCAATAGTAAAATAGCAAACAGTTAATTAGTTCCTTTATATTTGTGTTGTTAATGTATGATAGGTCTATGTACACTGAATGCACCATTGTGCCTAATTCATAAGCTATCTGTGACACGGCTTCTTCAGACACGTCGGGTGAGGCTATGCAGAACATATGTGTGTTATATATGACACGATTTCTTTTATAAGTTAGACCAGAGGTGTCAATTCCCCTCTAACTGATGGAGGCAAACACCCTGGTTCCAAGTGTCAGGTAGTCAAGATATCCCCCCCCCCATCTGGACGCTCCTGAATTAGACTAAGAGTCGCACTGAGTGTTACTTGTAATGTTGTTCTGACTTTGTTAGTAGTGTCAGTTATTAAGGTATACATGGCTTCTAATTGCAGAAGCTAGTTAAAGCAAGAGGGGTTTTGTTCGGGGGAGGGTGTTAATGTCCTGCATAAAACGGGGGATTATGTCAGAAGGGATTATGTCAGAAGGGATTTTGTCAGAGGGGGTTTTGTCAGAGGGGGTTTTGTCAGAGGGGTTTGTCCTACATCCGTGCGACCCTGCGATAGCGCGCATCAGGTTGAGTCGCTTCTTGCAGCGATCAACGATGTAGCTGATAACCGTCCTTCTAGTGCCAACATTAAGAGTCTGATTTTAGTACGACTCAACACGTGGTATTAATTGAGGAAACGTTCTTTTTCCGATCATGACTGTGTATTGTGTGCAAGTGTTGTAGAGCATGTTGGCTGTGAGATGAGACTAGAGATTGTTCAGCACTTGATTACTAGTAAATCTAAATTTGCTGTTCTTGTCGATGAAGTTACCAAGACCAAGACCGTGACACTAAGTTCAAGACAGTACGAGACAGTAGGTCTAAAGGACAAGTGATCTTATATGAAAGGCTGTAAAATACGCCTACTAATGTATAAGTTTTCGGGAATAATGTTCATTTGTAATTTCAATTTGAAACTTATAATGCATTTAGTACCAATTCCTGAGAACAGTTTTTATATTGCCGCGTTTGATCTTTTCGATATCTCTTCTTCTGCCTATCTTCTGAATAGTAGGCCTATAAAGAAAGCCTTTTTAGACACCTCTAAAATATTCTAGACGATTTTAAACAAGCAAATTCACTACCAAATGAAATTAAAAATTTGTGCATATCTAGCTTAGGCCTACTCGCCCTGAGAAACTCGAAGTTGTTCCGATCGTTTCGGTTATGGTGGTTTACATAGCTATTCTTTTGTCAATAACCTCAAATTGCGTAAACGCAAACTTCACAATTTCAGGTTCTCTCTCAGTTTTCCACTTTAACTGATTTCAGTATCGTGTGAATCGCGCGTTGACCAGAATTACCGTTTCTCGTAGATCCCGATGTCAGTTAAGACAGTTAACGTGAAACTTATCGAGACCGCTTGTTCGAGACAGAACAAGACTGATCACTTCAAGACAGTTTCTAAAAATTCGAGACACTACCGCGAGACCAAGGGGGAGGCCGAGGTTCCGGGAGGGGGCCAATTATATACCCAAATTTGTCGAAACTGAGAGTGCTAGGTATAGTACCTCACTGAGTTACATCGACCAGATACATGTATGCATATAGAGCAACATGAATTCTTCACATCAACAAACTAGAATTTCGAAATATAATGACCTTATTTAAAAGTAAAGCATTAGCCTGCCTATGCACATTACATACGCTTAATGAAAAGCAAGTTTACGATTGTCACGTGAAGAGTCAAAGTGATCCACAAAGGCACCTATAGCAATAAATGAATGGTCAGAGAATCGTCTATCTAGATCAGAAAATGTGCTGCCTAAATGTGGCCTGTGTGTTCACTTGAGAACGTTGTTCCACAATTTCATCAACTGCCAAGCTAGAAAAACGGATAGGCATCAAGCGGACACGTTGCTTAGTTAATACTGAGTCAATTTAACAATTCTAACTTTACTCGTCTGCCTTTTAGTCTCTTTTGTTACTGTAACATTGTGCATTTTGTACCTACAAGCAAAAGAGTTACATATTTACAAAGACCTCTGTTTCATCTCTGTTTTATGTCTGTCAACGTCGGTAGCTGCAGATAAGTCAACACTTGAAGATTGGAGTTGAAATGACACAATATGTAGGCCTATACATACACTATAGGCCTACATAATGTCTGGTAATAATAACAAGCCTCTAGCTTCAAGCCTTCAACTGCTCTTTCAAGATTTTGCCCCATCAACACTCTGTAGCATATTATACCAATGCATCTAATGGATCACTGATATTACGGCAAGCAACAATACGTCAAGCCCATCTATAGTATCACTGATCTGCTGGAATTGCTTCGCCAGATCCCTAGGATGTAACGTGCTATGTGCTTCAACCCATTTCTTATGCACAAGAGACCTTGAAGCAAAAACGTATAAATTTTAATTATGAGGAATGCAAAAATCTCTAGCTTCTGCAATCGATTCATTAACTAAAATTACATTCAATTAAAGTGCGTGGCAATGGAAATAAACTGCCTTCCAACTGCTGGACACTCTTATTAACACTGTTCATTACACTTGCACCATCATAACCTTGACCAACTAAACCTGAACCTATGTTTGCCCCAAATGACTTAAGAGCATCTGATATTTACATGTTACAAGCCAGTGAAGCAGTCAGCATAAGCATCAAACTGTAAATTTTGCATAATCAGCAATCAAGCATAATCATCATAAGGTAGCATGGTTAAACATGGCGGGGCATCAACTCACAAACAAGTAACCAAAAACCAGATGGAGAAGCTGGGACCAGGGGCAAATATCCGGAGGCAAATGTCCGCCATTTCACCATTCCTGTTTGCTACAATCTCACCGTCTGTCCCATGCTAAAACCATCCGGTGACCTTCATGGTTACTGGGCGCTCATATGTGAGAATCCTCTGCCCCGGATTACAAGGGGGTTCTGGTCACAAAAGCAAAATTTAAAGTTAATAACTCTCCACAAATGTGACAGAAAAGATATTGGCTAGTATTGGGCAGGAGACCAAAAACTCAACACCAGGCCGATAGGTCCAAGACCAAGACCAATACTCTTTCTTATAAACAATTTAGTTTATTAACAGGCAATAACACGCTTAAAACATTAATCTTATTGCTGAAGAACACTAATCTTAATAATGGTCCAGAAAACAGTTTTACCGGCCATTCTGAACTTTTGCAGGTTTAGCCCTTGGCTCTGGCCTGAGAATATCACACTATAAATTACTTACAGTATACGATAGGTAAATACTTTAAGACATCTGAACAAGTAGATTGAATGGTGTACTTGTACCACGAACCTAGGAATTATAGGCTATTAAACAATGTCTACACATGGCCGACCACATAATTATTAGATTGTTCCAAAACCTTGAAATGGCTGGCTCTATTGCAAATGCATTTTTTCTGCCCATAGTAACATGTTAAAAAGATGGTCAGCATGCCATAAATCGATAACAAACGCGTAGGGCCTAAACATCCAGTCTCTAATAATCGAAAATAACCAACAAATATCGAAAACATTGGTCTAATATGGCAAATGGCAGAGAACGCTAATTTGAGACGGAGACTAACCCCAAGACTGTTCATTTAAGACCAAGACCAAGACCGATGGCCCAAGGCCGAGACATTCATGACCAAGACCGCAGTTTTTCGGTCTCAAGACCAAAACCACGGTCTTGAGACCACATCCCTGTCATTGGCTGCTGAGACACTGGCTATCAACAATGATCATCCTAAAACCTATTATATTGTTAGAGAGAAAGTTTATAATAAAATTTGCTCATTTGTTGTGTAGCTTTGAAAAAACAATGATAAGCCTTGAAAAGTGATGTAAAAAGCAAAGAAACTGATATATATTAGCCAATACATATAGCAGACTTCCTGAATTGCAGATGTGCATGCATGCAAGTGACTTATATAGCACTATAACTTTTGCTGGTAGCTTTCTTCCAGCATTCTTGTGCTCATGCATGACCAAGCTATATTTATTTAATTTTTTTATTCTGAAATTTGATATCGCCCTTCATCCAACATTTTTTGCTCAGAAGTGGTGCACATGCCTCGAGGGCACAATTGCAGTTGTACTGCAGAGCAATTGTGTGTAAAGGACTTGCTCAAGGTCCCTACACTGTGATGCCTCGGACGAGGGTCGAACCCGCTCACTTAGCTCACTGACACATTACGGGTCGACTGTTCTAACCAATGGCCACCAAATGTGGCACGGTGGCCAACTATAGCACAAACTGTAGCACAAACATTATGCAACATGTCCTAGGTGCATGACTGGACATACCTAAGTTGAATGGAGCATATTATAATGCCACCGAAATATCATAGCTGAATATGTGGAATTGAATGTTTTAAATGCAAATTTCTCAAAAGTGATATGTGACAGGATAATTTCAAGGTGATTTTCGTAATCAGCAGCAAAAACAACATAATAAACACCCAACATTCTTAAAGAAGCAAAATCAATTGTCCAGTGAAATTAGAACGATAACCAGCATCTCAGAAGTTCATAAAAAGCACCATAGATTTTGATCTTACAGCAAATATCAACTTTCACTGATCAAATATGACACTGTTTTATTTAGCATTTTTCAAATTATAATTGATTAAAATTATATCATCAATAAAAAATGGAAAACTTGCTGAACCAAGTTTATAGACCAAAACAAAGAGGAACATCGTTTTCTAACTATTTATAGAATAACTGGATTTACCAAACAGTGAAAATCACACTTAATCACGAGTCTGATATGCAAAATTAACCCATTAAATCAATCTCATAATGCACATCGAGTAAAATCTAATTTTTTTCTCAACTAATTGTTATCATATAATGCAACGAAAGAGGCTAGGCAAAATAAAACTATAGCGACAAAAGATGTATTTTGCAATACTTGATCACGATATTCCACTGCTCTTATCAACTTAGCAACAAATTAAATTAAGGTGAATGGAAGTAGACTTAAAATATGAAAGTGTTGTTTACAAAGGTTACTAAGGATGTAAAAATTATGGGGGGGTGTAGGGTCCTCGCCGAATCCTGGGAAGCCACTCTAAATTGTCACCAACTACATGCGTACAGTTGCAGGTCACAGAGAATAGCCCTATAAGAATAAACATATGCATTTATTAACATTCATGACTATTTGCCATAACTGGCAACCTGATAATATGCATATGCCAAAGACATAATTTAAGTTTTATATTAAATTAGAATGAATCATTTATCTCTGTTTTGTTGTTTGGTAACTCTGGTTTAATATGACATCCATGTTTTCAAAATTTACGTCATCAGTCAACCCTAGTTGGCAGCTTTTTTCGAAAACATATAGGCCAACATTGAGTTTTGGTATAATTAACCGACTACAATATTATTATATATCAATAGCTCAATATACTTAGTTTATTATTAAAATATTTATTATTATCCATCAATTGTCTGAGTTTGTCTGAGTTTATGCTGAGCCGAGTTTTGGTTCAACCTTAAACAAAGACCCTTCAATATTAAGGTAAACTATTGTTTTAGCATTCTGAAAGATGTGGGAGTTGCTGCCCAATTCAGTTTGTTGAGTCTTTTAATTCCATTCAAAAGTAAACTTAGGACACTACACTAGAGGTTATTAACCTTTTTTGGCAAGTGACACACCTAAATTTGCAACCAAATTTGGCAACACACTATGCAATACTCAATTTAGCCCGTTTAATGAATATTATAAATTGTTCAAATTTACACACCGTTCATGGTGAACACTGCTTCTAATGGTTAAAAAATCTTACGATTTTAAAATTCTCAAATTAATTCATTTAGTTCTACGATTCCAAGTCGTTTCTACGACTATACGTTAAACTTAATGTAACTATCAGCGAAACAGTTAATGGAATTTTGTGCTTCTGGATTTTTTAGGGATCATATTAAAACGAGCTTTCACCGTTTTTATAAGGCCAATCAGTAAGCCACTTCTTTTTTGCATTTTGCTTGATTAGTTCACTAGATCTAGCATTTACAACAGCACTATTTTCGTAATCACTACCATCTCATTCCTACCAAAATCTGATTCTGCATAATCAGTTGTAGATTTACAAAACTTTTATTTCACAAAGATATATATGTCGATTTTGAATGTTATGCTTACAGTTGGGTGTAATGTGTACAAATTTTCATCGGCACTGTCACACGTGTACTTAGAGGCCCTATGCATACTGTAAACGAAAAACATCAGGATCGACCTATTCGACCCCCATATGGCAAAGAAATAAAATAGGGAAATAAGAGTGCTACGACATCTCGTAGCCGCAAAACTGAAAAAGTAAGTCAGTCAGTATAATACAAGAATAACGGTCATATGCTGTGAAAATTCGAGATACACCAATTCATCGCAACACCCCATGTTTACGCAACAGACTGTCGTGACACCCCTGCTAAGAACACCTCTGCTCTACAATTTTGATTTTCACGTTCATCATGGTTTGTCACTGTTTCTTTGATCTCTCATACTATGACCTGACCACTGCAATGAATCATGCATGGTTCTTGATTGCAGTTTCATTAAGTTCCCATTATTATAGCTGTACCATAGAAGTCACTAGATTATATTAGAATAACTATTCTTAAATTAACTTACAAAAATGCTAATTCATAATTGTAACATGATGGATTACCAGGCTTTTGAAGAAAAAAATGGCAGTCATCTCCAGCAGGCACAAAGTAGCTTTTAGTCATCTGAGGACAAGATGAAGATCCTGAGCCAAATTCGCCAGAAAGCCCGCCGTGGTCCATAAAAATGGCCACGGAGCCTGAAAAAGTAATTTACCTATTTTCAAAACATAGCCGAAATTTGTAAAATGCTGAATAACAATTTTAGATGTCATTTTGTAGGTGCTCGATAGTGTGGTGGTTAGCATGCTATCCTGTCAATTGAGGGGGTCAGATGTTCAATTCCTACCAGGGCAGAAATCTTTACCAGAGATTTCTGCTCCAATTGTGCCCATAGTCAACTCATCTATAATGAGTACACTAACCGTACACTGTCTGTGGGAAGATGTGACAGCAAAAGAGACGACTGGCCACCCGCCTTCATGTGCAAAGCATTTAGTCACCAATTTAAACACTTCAAAATTAAAAATTCGGAAAACTTCGTGGGTTCTTTGGGTTTGAGAGTTATGGATTCATCTGTAATAGTGCAACTGGCAAATGTCCCGGTTTCAACACCTTGGTATGTTGCGGGCTTAACTTTCATAGTATGAACTGAGAAATGCCTTGGAATGGATTTGTTTAGAGTTGGCAACCCTATATTTAGCTAATCCTTTACAACTCTGCTGTCCTTTGGTCAAAGTAATCACTTTTTAAAACACATGAATTCTGTGAATAATAGAAATATTTAGACCATAATACAGTGCCAATTGGTTACAAAATGCAATTCCTAGCGGCCTAGCACACATTATTTTTCCAGAAAAACAAAATCTGTGCAGTATAGATAGGGTTTAGCCTAAATCACATAAGGCATTCATTTACATACTTCGTAATTTTCACACGATAGCAACACATACAAGTACCAAACCTGTTCTAGGCCTTTTGTCCGCATACACTTCAACGATTTCCAGAAATTTTCCACGTGGCGTCATCGTCACTAATTGATTCTCACCAAAAAAAATCCTAAAATTGATAAGATAAAGGTTAATCTATCATATGGACGTCCCTCATCACTGTGTTGTATAAACAATGAAAACATTAGCTCAAACTAGATGTTGCATGAGTGATGAAAAGAAAATATTTAAAATAAAAACTCAAACTAAAGTTGAATGATCGATGAAAAATTATTTTCACTAAGGTTCAAATAAGGAGTTAGATGATTGATGAAAATTTAGCCCATACCAGAAGTCATTAGTTCCTAATTTCAAACAATCTCCTCAACCCAAATCAATCTGGATATACCAAACATCACTCTGAAACCGTCCTCACTATAGAGCAAACTTGTCATGGCGATAGGTTGTCAACAAGTCTCTTGCTTATGTCTTTTAGACATTTTTGCCACCTTTGACACTTTGATTTTGCTATTCTTATCAAATGTTATTCCTCTGAATTTGGAATTTCTGGTACTGCCATATCCTCGATCGAGTCATACCTTTCTTCACGCTCTTTCACTCATCTAGTCAGCACAGCCTCACCTGTGGTGTTCCTCAAGGTTCTGTTCTTTTTCCTCTGTTGTTCAGTTCACTCTGTACACTTCTCACTCAGCAAAATCATTTCCTCGTCTTCTGTAGACCATCACCTCTACACCTATGATACACAACTTGTCCCGGATCAATGAATATCTGACTTCCAACTCGCTCCGAAATCTATACTAGTCTGGTTTTACCAAGCGGCACTCACCCTAAACCTTCCTCACTTCCCTCAATAATAAACTTGTTTCTGCCATTACTCATCAACAAGCCTCCTGTCTCTGCCTCCCTGATATTTCTGCAGCCTTTGACACCATTAACCACAACATATTGCTCCAGAGACTGTGTACCTGATTCGATTTTACTGACACTGTTCTTACATGCTGAAAGAAGCTTTATTACACTGAAGTTCATCAAAGTTATTTTCGATCAACAATAACAAATGAACGTCTATCTGGATTGGCATTAATTTCAATCGAACATGATCTTGTGGACGACATTAACTTTGAATCGAAAAGGCATTTAATATGGCCTACAAACAGCGGCAAATGTCTAAAATCGACATTAACCCTGACCCTAACAACTTCACAACGCCTAACCTGAGCACGAGATTGATGAAGGTGAGTTATCGATTACACTATCGGACTCCAATAATCAAATTTATTGCAAATGAAATAACCTACTGAAGCTTAGCACTTCTGTTGCTTGCATATCCGAATCGATAAGTAATAAATATATACAAGTTAGAGTTTAAAAAAATGCTAATTAATAGGCCTACAATAAAAAGAAACCCCATCAAAATTAAAATACATTTAACACAGACAGTCCTAGGCTAAGAATGATCCTAGGATTCCTCGAGGTAAATCAGAAGACTGTCGACTTCAGATGTGAAAAAACAAGATTTTTAAAATGAAAAGTTGGTTTTCTGGTTCTCCTGGTTTTACTAGGTTTTTTGGTTTTTAGTTTTCCTTTGGATTTTGTCACGATAGTTTTGTTATAAAAAGCATCAAACACAGCATGAAAACAGCTTCAACTCGTTTTTGTAATAAATTTAGCTTGATTTTGGACTGATTAACACACACTTAGTAATATAATAATAATATTAGTAAATCGACAAATAAGGAGGAGCGCAGACTTAAGTTACAGCTTTGTCGATGTAATTTTAGAGTCTATACTCATCCTTATTAGGCCTGTGAATGAAGTTGAGGACCCATTGGTTTTTATGAACATGTTTTTTATGTGAACAGTTTGAAAATAGTGTAGAGAATATTCACTAGAAACCCGACTAAAAAATTTCTAAATGGAGAACTAATGAAAATTGTGAATTTAGTCTTGTGCTGCTGCTGACTCGTCCGGATGCACAATATTAAAAATATGGTGGAGTCGAGGTGTCGTATCTTAGACGTCTGAAGAACAGAACAGAAAATGTTCAAAGAATTCAGTAAATGAATTCTGCAGTATGGTCCACTTTCATAAGCCACTTGTCTTTCGATGATTTGATGAACATTTTTAATGAATGACCATTTTAGATCATACATTATGCTGATGCAACATTCACTACTTGCAGTAAAGTTGCATGAATAAATTGGTCATATCATATCGAGTGGCTATGTGGCTGAATGATGAAAATCACTGCATCCCCTATGTTCCACATTGGATATGAAAGTTTTAATTAATGCCGGGAGTAGAGCTGCGGAAATTAGCAATTAATCGATTGATTAATTGACTTTAACGATTAATTATTTGATTATTCCGCCCATCCCTAACATGTACCAGAAGTCTAAAAGAAACACTATATACCGCATACATTGCAGTATGGCGGCGAGTCGGACAGATAAAATTTATAATACACTGTAGGCTTAGAAAAATCCTGCCAAGGCTATAATTCAGGTATTTGGTAGAGTAAGTGTTTATTTGGCTACAGTTAGAATTATACTTGATTTGGAGAACTTAGTGTTAGTATTTTTGCAGGTTTTTTGTAGATGAGCGATACTACAGGAGTTTGTGTTAGTCAAGGTTTTACCACAATGACCAACGTATGCGGATTATTTACCTGTATTTGTTACACTTCACAGATCATTACGTTTCTCATTATTTCTTTCAATATGCTACACATCCAGGATAGACTATTGTCGACGATTTTTTAATGGTGATCACAGTTATTTTCTGTCGTTCCGGAACACCACAGTAGGCCCTCCTACTTCCACTATAAGTCAAATTCATTTAGGAGTCTGGCTGATTGGGAGTAGGCCAACTATTCTTATACACGCGCAATGCCGCAACTGAAATATACCTATGATTTTATAGCACAATTGAGCATTTTATTTGTGGTGTTTTTGGTTAGAAGTAAACTGGCAATAGTATATACAAGCTTAATTGTAGAGACTAAATTGATTGTATATGTTCTCAACCATGGTAATCGTAATCTCCAAACTTCCAAAGCTTCAATCAAAAGCCAAGCACCAGCTGATTTGACACAATTTTCTTTCATATATGACTAGCAGTTCAGAAGATATAATAGTTCTAAGATTTAGGAGTTGATATTTTCAGTTATGTGAATTTTTTTATACATATGCGATACAAATGTATAATTCTGATAATCATTTTCTTGCATTTTTCGGGTTCTAATAAAGTATAACTTTTGATTGGCAGGATTTTTCGAAGGTTCAGAATTATTCTGGCAGACAGACTAATAAATGCATATCAGGTCAATTACATGAACATTTTGAATTTAAATTATTGGCTAACGGAAATATAAAAAATGCTGATAACATTTATTGCATTCATTGCGACAAATCGTTTGCATGCCATGGATCTAACACTTCAGTATGAGCAATCGTAAACTACAAATTTCTAAAAATTTTGAAAGCCAAGCGCAGGGCACCAGCTTTTTCACGAGCGTTGCGTCAAATCGAGAGGGTTGTCCAGAGGATAGTCCATGGTAGATTATAGTTTGGGTTTCCAGAAGGTCAGCAGGGAGGCAGAGTAGCTGTTAAGGAGGGTGTCGTTTGGGTCGAGGATTGACAAGTGGGTTGATAAGTAACGAGTAGGGCTGTAATTTATTGCGGGATTCGCAAAAATCGCGAATTTTGGGTACTTTTACGAATTTTAATGTTTTGCAGCGAAATTTACAGTTTTCTTGTACTGCTCGTGATTTTGATGGATGCGTAGCAAATTGCCGAAACCTGAATCCCGAAACTGATTTCCGCTGTATCACAAAAACGAAGCTGGATTGATGAAAAGGATTCTGCTTAAATGGAAGTTGGATCGATAAAAACAATTCATGCAGTAGCTGGATTGATGAATGAATTGCACAGTTTTGAGACAGTTATGCGGTTATTAATATTGCATTGCTTTTTTCAGGGAATCGAGCTTTTTGGCCTTTTCAGCATTTTCGGGAACTCGGGTTTCGATGATTTGGGTTGCTCCCATTTTGATGTAGTTAAGGCAAAGGGGCTTACTTATAGTAGTTATGACTCAAGCTTACTCATAATATTTTGGGTGTGGTTTGTATGCGTACACAAATTACAATAATGAGAATGCAAGCAATTGTAATACAATGTTATAAACTTATAATTTGTTATTATTATGCAACATGAGGATCGGTTAGGGTCAGCTTAAGCATCGTGAGAGCCGTTTAGGGTCAGGTTAGGCAACACGAGGGTCGTTTATGGGCCATCAACCCGAATCACTGAAAGAGCTGAAAAGGGAAAAATTGCAACCTGCTCTTTCAGCTGTGTTTGCAAAGCAGACATAGCAACAACATCTCCCACCATTATTGGCATAAATGGTCGTTGATTATAGTCAGCAGGGCTGTTAATATCGCAATAAAGTATCGCAGCGAGTATTGCGATAGTTTTATTTTGCTGGTATCGCATGTGTATCGCGACACCCATTTTTAACCTGTCAGCGATACTCGATACCAATACTTTTTCTCACTGAAATTTTTATAGGGTTTCTCAAGAAATATGCAAAGTCAATCGTTGCGCTTTGATAAGTTTGGGCCTATAATATATATATAGCCTCTTTCGGCCATATAAATACTTTGGTGCGAACAGATGGAATATTTTATAGGCCTAAATCAAGAAATGACTTAGGTACGTAGGCCTATGTCTTCTTGTGTTCACTGGTAGAAATGGCTTGCCTAATTAATTTTAGAGTGCTTGCGAATTTAGTTGATCTTGAAAATGAATTTGACTGACGAAACGAAGATTGCAAGTGCGATATCAGAGCATTGTGTTCGAACAGCTCGCCTGAAGGCTACTGCCTACTTCAAAGACATTCTGATTGGCCCAAGGACCAATATATGCACAGGACTGGAAAGTTCCCATGTTCCTTCGTGTCAACAGTTATTGGGCGATATTCAGAATCCAGAAATTTTAGATCCTTTCAAAATAATTAGCTGATTCACCAACCTTTACGAATGACTACCTGGTATGTCATCAAAATACAAAAAATGCCATTAGATTTGGGCGACATCTGTGTTCAAGAGAAATTTTACGAGTAGCCTAACCAACCTCCTATCTAGATTCCTTGTGATTGGCCCAAGCGTTTCCATGGAAGATTTTCTAGAATTATCGGTGACACATTTGACTGTGAATACGCCACGAATTCTGTGTTTGATCGCGAAATGGCCGCGAATTTTTCAATATTTGACTGCAAAAATTTATAGCCCTTCTAACGAGTCTCTGTAGGAGTTCTTGAAAAGGTGGGATTTAAGTTTAGAACGGAAAGCCCGAGGTGTGATGGATAGGGGCGCTAGGGACAGATGATGTTGCATGACGGGCAATGATGATGGAGGAACCTGATGATGGAGGAACCGAGAAGGCATGAAATTCAGCAGGAAGGTCGTTCCAGAAACGAGGTGCGGCGTTTGATATGGCAGGATTGGAGGGGCACAGGTAAATTGCTGATTGTTGGTGGGTAAAATGCTGATTGGTCAGCATTTTACCAATCAGCAAGGCAAAGGGTAAAATGCTGATTGTTAAAGTAACAGACAATGCTTATGGAGCATAATCAGCATACTAATTGCATTAATAAAAGTTAATAAGAACTTTGATGTTTTCAACATTGTTTAAAATGACAAATGTACCACGTTTAATCGTTTATGGAATTTTATATAAAAATTGTGCAGTGTAATCAGCATATCATTTGCATAAATAACAGATAATCAGAACTTTTTGTTTTAAATATTTAAATTAACAAAAAGACAGTGTTCATGAAGCATTAATCAGTATGCTACAAATGTCATTTATCACTTTAATTAGAGCTTTGTTCAAATTATTTTATCTGGCCGTGTTATATTATATGTTTACGATGGTTCCATGACAAATGGTTCATGGATAAATGGTTAGCAGACAAATATTTGATGTCAATAGGCTCACAGGCAAAGGTAAAGTAGAAGTTGAATTGATGAAAAAAAACAATGGAAGTTGGATTGCTGCAAAGAATTCTTCCTTAAATAGAAGTTGTATTGAAGAAAATAATTCTGCTTAAATGCAAACAAGATTGATGAAAAGGATTTTTGTGTAAATAGAAGTTGAGTGGATTGATGAAAACAATTCTGAATAAATGAAAGCAGTCCTGATTGATTAAATGAATTATTGCTTGAACAGAAGTTTCAGCAGCTGAATGTTGTCTAATGGCAACACTGACAGTCTGTGAGCCATTTAACTATCTGTGAACCATAGGGATCATCCACTAAGGACGTCCACAGCGAGGGGTAGGGGATAGGGCAAAATGCGGAAAGTGGGGGTCTTTGGCTATGCGGACGTCCGCATTTAACCATGCTAAATTATTGCCAAAATCACGTCTAATAGTAATTACGTCATAATCTTAGTTCTTTATTAATAGCTTTAGGTTATACTTCACATTTGAGAGAACGATATACAAAGCTTACATGCAAATAAGTCTTTATAAAATTTATGTTTTTTTACATAGCTTTTATTTAATCTCATTCTTTGTCAATAAATGTTTATTAAAAAGCGATGCAGTAAAATAGTTATCGCAGTTTCAATGGTGGCCGACAAATGTGTGACGCGGACATCCTCAAAGGAGATGGGGGTCATTCGAATGCGGACAAATGCAGACAAGGGGGGAGGGTGGGTCAAAAAAGTAGGTTTATTTGCAGACGTTCTTTACGGACGACCCCATATGTTGTGATGATCCATGATGGTTCACGCAATTTATTATGTTTCAGTTGCTTTTTATAACAGAAAGAAAAATACATTTGTGATATGTGCAAATAAATATTGTTCATGAATTTATTATGGATTCGTGATATATGAAAAAAAACGTTCATGGCGTGGTTGATGATTGTACTAATTAAAAGTGTAATGATTCCAATTTTAAATTATGGAGAAAAAATAACTCTAAAAATCAAATATAATAATGACAATCAGCAAAGATCAAATCAGCATTTTACCCACCATCAATCAGCAGATCAGCATTTTACCCATGCCCCGGTTGGAGAGCTTGAGCAGGAATACCGCCAGTGTTATTTTCTGTATGTAACTAAATTTAGTAACTGAATTTTAATTGAAATGTCATTAATTTGTTTGACAAATGTAATTATACACATTTTTGTGATTTAATTGAAATTAACTATTAATTAATCGTTAATTTTTCAAAAGTTCACTATTGAAATTAAATTAATCGTTAACACTCCTAGCTGGGAGATGAGAACAAGTTCATCAGAGGAAAAGCCAATTAAACCAATGTTCAAATACAACAAACACTTCAACATTTTGGAAATAAAGAGTTACCATAAGAATTACATTCCAAGAAAAAATATTAAACTGCATAGCAGCATAAAAAATTGTTTCAATAGCAACATTCTCTTCATGCATTTAATATAAATACAAAATTATTAAAAAGTCTGAATGCTTTGTTCCACTAAATTTATGAGACACATTATTCTATTATTCGACATTTCTACTTACTCGCTGAAGATGTAATGTTTTATATGCAGCATAAATGAATCAATGTTATATTTCAAGCCTTTCTCTTTGGGTCGTTGCATAATTACGTAACACTGAAAATGGCCGTTTTTGACGCACCCACCCACCCTGTAATGCATCATAACGTTTCCTTAGAACCAAGCATTACACATTTATTTTGTACAAAACTCTGTGTACTTTTACCTAGGCCTATATAGTTTTAAGTCTCCAAATTTCACCTCCATCAATGTTAGATAATAATGTTATATTTAATATTATGTTTGAACTTCGATTTCACCAACGTGTGTAGGCTATGAGGCTAGCACGTAAATTTATGGGTCGCGGACAAATTCCCCCCCCTTGACAAGTGACAATCAGTAGTCTAACTGAGAGGCATCCAGATAGGGGATCCCTAGGCAAATGCCTCCAATTTCAAGTAGGGAGGGGTATTGTTTGAGTCTTAGGAGGATCTTGCCTTCCTGATACTTTGAACCAGGGTGTTTGCCTCCATCAGTCAGAGGGGGATTGGCTAAAGCTGTACCGATATCACTTTTTGCCGATTATGCAGATGCCGATTATTGACGATTATTCATTTGACGATACCAGATTATTTTGCTGATTATTTCATTGTGCTTCCCAAGATGTCCGGTTCCAAAAAATAGACCTACTGCTACTGCTTATTGTTGTGATACAAACAAAACACTTGCTCCATAGGAGACATATACCTGCAGTTTAACTATTAAATTAAGCCACCTTTCTGAAAACATTCACGTGAGCTGAGAAATAGGGAGAAGAATGTTTTGTAGAAATTTCATATCACCAGAGCCTTGTTCGTGAGCCTCAAAGAAAAACTTTATCTTTCGTTTATAGTTTAGATTGAGTATTTTTAATTAATAACTAATTAGTTTAAAAATAAAAAGCGTTACGTAACATTCAGCTAACCCACCCACCCCATAACGTTTTGTAGTACCCCGCCCATCCACCTTCGAGTGTTAAGTAATTATGCAATGACGCCTTGTTAAAATTGCATTTACAGTGGGAAAACACAACAAAATCAGCACTGTTGATCATCAAACCTTTCTAATAGCAAAATCATTGTCTCGGAATGAAACCATATAAGCTGATGTCACAAGAAGAACCACAATGAAGCTCAATGCTGAGACTGTTAAAAACACAACTGAGAACTGCAATGAAATGTTGAATCGCTTCTTCGAATAGGTAATTAGATAATCTTCAAATAAGCAAGTGGTAACTGGTTATTATCAAAGTACTTTAGCATTGCAGAAGCACAATCAAACCAAGAGAGCAGTCGTTCATTGTTAAGCAGAATTAAGTATCTTGAAGCATCAAAATTCAAATGCACAGAAACTTAATCACAGAACAAACTGCGTACTTCAATCCGTTGCTTTCATGTGAAATTTTTTATAAACAGGGCCTAAATGAATACCACCATCACATACCCCTACCACCCAACCACATTGCAAAAGTGCAGCATGTATCAAACAAGTCCATGTAAAGCCACTTTGAGTTCAGTGCATTTATGCTGCAAACCTGAAACAATTTAGTACCAAGAGAGTACTAAAAGCAAATGATAAAGCAGCTAGCTCATTGTTAAAAAAAATTATCCTGTGTTTTCACACAAAGTGTGCAGAAGTTTTCACATATACGTGTGAAATGGAACATTCATACAGCACAGGTCTACAAACATTTAGTGGCTACTTCACATACCTTCAAAAGAATGGCTTCTAACAGCAGTCACTGCTAACAACTCCTGCTCATATTGAGGCTTTGTCTGAAGTACTAGGCACAAGCACAAGTATAACTACAAGTACTTGAGTAACAGGTACAAATACCAGTGGCAAATAGTCAGAAATACATGCAATTTAAACACAAGTACTGCCTAAACCTTATTCTCACAATTGAAGCGTACTCCCTAAACCTTATTCACACAATTGAAGCGTAAGTAAAAATTTGATTGCACTCCACGAAATCCTTACAAATGTTGTCATCTCACCTCTGAACCATGAGTAGGCAGCTTTTCACATGTATAAACAGTATAAAGTACCAAATTATTAGAATGACATTTTTCCAAATAAATACAATTGCCGCGAATGCAAGCAACTTAACACAAGGAATGTGCCGCATTTGTTCCCAGTTACTTCAGTACACTACTCTCATCAGTAAGTGTTAAAATGGGAATTATTACTCAAGTAAAAGTGCTACTATTGCATCCCAGGATATATGGTGCTCATGTTATTCGTCAAAGATAGGCAGGGAATAGTGACATGCATTTTCTCGTGTCTAGCTCTTACTAGACACTTCTCAAGACTTTCCTCTTTGGCCGAGCCTGGGTCGAAAGCATCTCTGAGCGTAATTATTATGAGGTGACAATTCGGAAATTGAAATTGAGACAATTCGGAAATTGAACTTGAGGAAGAAACAAGGGTGCAGAATGCAGAGAGAGAGAGAGTTCCTTTGAACTTCTGCTCTGGCTAAACTTTCATTAGAGAATCCAAAGTTCAAATGGATAACAGGCTCAAATAAGTCATAAGATCCATCCTCAAATAGCAGATTTAATAGAACCTTAATGGAATCCTTAACTTCATTAACAATCCTTTCACAAATGGTCCTTTGTTAGATGTTCTTATATTGTCAGCAGTCTCAATTTGCACAACCACAGCCAATTAACTAAATTCCTACATATGTAGCATTGATAACAAAGAAAATGTACAGACAATTAGGCCATTGCAAGGTCATTTAGCATTTGAGGAGGCACACACTAAGGATCTGATTGCTACAGAAGCATATCAAACATTAAAAAAACTAATTAGCATACAATTTAAAAAAATACCATCACAGCACAGCCTACGATGATCACTGAAATTCGAGTTTTCATTCAAAGTAGCTACTTTGCAGTATTATTCAATTCTCATCTAGCGATGCAAAGGTTGCTGCTAGGCAAGATATCGGATGAAAGCCAGGTGAAGGACGTAACACTCTGTTAACTACCATCATTGCCTTTTCTTGTATTTCTGATTAAGCAAAACCGTGTTTCTTGCAGTAGGGCTTTCCATTCTTGGCATAAAAACTCAGGCCATCAAGATTCATTTGGCACATCTACAAACACAAAAAGAGATTTCTGAAGCATGTTTCAATACAGCATCCACAACCGCTAGAATGTCTATTGATTCATACTGTTCGCATACACCTTATGTAGGTTTTAGCAGTATAATTCATAATTCTTGTTGTTTATGTAAACAAATTCAAAGAGGACACTTAAAATATCACAAGTTGTTAGTAGGTTCGCATGCAAGTTGCAGCATACTACAAACATCGGGTTTGACCTGTTTTAGTGTAATTTAGTAATCACATCTGAAATTGAAGAACCCCGTTCTTTTTCGACTAAAAGACTAGTCACACAACCATTTTTAATAGTCCTAAACCTCGATTGTTCTTCTTCATCAACTAAATGTTAACTAGAATTGAAATTAGATCTTTTTTCAACAATCAACATTAAACACTACTTTCAATATCTCAGTCCCTGTAGTCCACATGATATGACATTCAGCAGCTCGGCGATATTGATTACCGACAGTTTTGCACCAGGGAACTAAGGGGCCATCCATAAATGATGTCACAATATTGGACTATTTTGACTCCTCCACCCCTTCATCACACATTGTCACAAATACCAAGACCTCCGTCACAAAGCTTTGACCCTCCCCAAAAAATACCAGATGTCCAGAATTTTACATGTAAATTTTCTTAGAAATAAAAATAAAGTAATGATAACGTAAAAATACTTAAAACTATATAGTAGAATGAAGAAAAATGGAGAAAGCATAACTATTGCACTCATTATGCATTCCCAAAGAAAAAAAGCTCTGGAAGAATGATTGCATTTTTAAAAAATCTTCAACGACAATAACTTGAAACAATCAAAACTTCTCCCACACAGAAGCAAAATGCTCCTTCATGGAATAAATAGGGGATATGGATATTCTATAGGTATTCCAGATCCAGCCCTTCTTCATCTACCCAAACAACACTTTCTCCATTTTCTTCATTTGCGCTTACAACCATTAGTTCATGTTGCTGACGTGCAGTGACATTTTGTGGCCTGATGCGTTTTGGTGATATAATTGATTCCTGCTTGTGTGTTACAGAATGGCTGCCTCACTTCCAAAACCCCAAAATGATCACACCTTCACCGTGTGTTGTTATTTCTTGGAAGTCTAGCGACCGCCATGACCAATCCTCTCCATTTTTGTCATGTATCACATCCATCCATTTTTCCTTGGGCACCCTCTTTTCTTCCTTCCTCCTCCACATGCCATCATTTCTCCATCATTTCTTTTTCCATTCCAGTTGATCACATAACATGTCCGAATAACCCTAGCTTCCTTCTCAACGTTTGTTGTAACGTCTCATCATTCTCGACTCCGCGATCTTCCTGCGCACCTCTTCGTTTGCTTCTTCTCTGTCCATGATATTCTCTGCATCTTCCTCCATATCCACATTTTGCATGCGTTGATCTTCTCCTTGTTATTTGTCATTGTCAATGTCTCACAGCCGTATAGTACTGTAGGAAAGATCATTGCTCTCACTAATCTTTTTTTTTGTGTCTATGCTCACATGTTTGTCTTTCCATATCTTTTCCAGTCTGTTCATTGCAGTTTTCCCTATCGCCACCCTTTTCTTTATTTCCGAGTCACATTTTCCATCTTTTTCTATTAATGATCCCAGGAACGTGAAGCTTGTTACCACCTCTATTTACTCTCCGTCTATTTCGAAACTGTCCCAATCAGCTGTTGTCACTATCTTTGTCTTCTTTAAGTTGAAGTATAGGCCTGCCTTCTCACTTTCTATCTTCAGTCTTCTTATCAGATTTTCCAGATCTGCTTTTTTCCCCGCCAGTAGTGTTGTGTCATCTGCATATCTTAGATTTTTCAATGTTCTTCCTGCTATCTTTACTCCTTCAGATGCCTCTTCCATTTCTGCCCTCCTCCTTATCCTTTCTGCATACAGGTTGAAAAGAAATGAGGACAGGATACAACCTTGCCTCACCCCTTTCTTGATTTCAAATTTGTCTGTGTCTCCAAATTCTATTCTTATCACCGCCTCCTGGTCTTTGTACAATCCCTTTAGTAGTTGTATCAAGTGTTTTGGTATTCCCATTTCCATTAGAGTTTTCCATATCAGTCCAAAAATTATACCAACCGTAAAAGAAAAAGATCCAAAAATTAAGATTACAACTAAAATAATTAGTATTGTTAATTGTGGTAACAGTTACTGCTAATTAAGTGGAACTTGTTTAATTGATTGACAGTTTAAAATAAAATTATGTATGTGATTTATGACCACCATATGCAGTTTGATATGATGATGTGACGTCACATTTCGTCACACCCTCTCCCCTCACCACACTTCATCACAAATGGGTAACCCCTCCCCTAAGTGCATGACGTCATTTATGACCGGCCCCTAATTGCGTAAGTGGGTGCCAAATCCTTGCGATGATTAGCATATGGTCATATAAAATTTCCCCAAATAAGCAATATATAATCTAGGAATACACTAAACTATTATTTTACAAATTGAATCTGAACTGAAGCATCAACTGCTAATGCAGTGGTAGCCTTTGGTGAATTCCATATGGTATTCCTTATTCAAAATTCTGAAGTTTGTATATATTTGGCTCATATATCTATTAGTCAGAAAAGCGCCTTCTCAGTTGCTGGTATGCTTGATTCCCAGGGTTCACTCGAGTATATTATATTCTAACCTAAAAACTAATGCTGTCAATTAATTGTCATTAATGCCTGTAATTAACTCGGAATTACTAATGCTGATTAATATTTTTACCAAGAACCACTGAAACCATAATTCAACAGCAAAACCCTTTCCTTTATGCGCAACTGCTTAGTTGAGGTGGCACTGACCCATTGTAAATAAATCTCTGCAATGAATTAATGAATTTAATCAAATTAGTTCAGTAAGAATTTCGAAAAATACCAACCACACATTTGAAACAGTCTGAATGCCACATACGTGACAAAGCATCGACCCAAGGATCGCTATCGTCGATGGGAAACTGGCAGCCATGACATTTGGTCTGGAACATAATGTTCCAATCTGAAAGAGACACACCCACTTATTCTCAATTATTAACAACACATGCACATCCATGTTAAATACTTATCTGGTTTTAACTAAGTAAAATCAGACAATCCTCCAATCTACGGCTGTCGACAATGTAGGGAAAGCACTTCATCAATAAAAACACAAGAGCAACACTTAGAAATACTTACACCTACACAAACCATGTTCATTAATCAGCAAAGCTAAATCGTGGTATAGATGTATGCTACCTACTAAAATTTTCAACTCAGCATTGTTATATAATCTGTAAGCTTGATTGTTCTCCTTCATCATTTCTCCAATATTTTTACTTTTATGACTGAACATGTTCATTCGCTTCCCCAACTGCACAGATTCAGTTCAAAATTCTCTTAATTATCTACAAAGCGTGTTAGGCTCCACGGTATCTCTGCAATTTTTGTCAGCTACCTCTGCACATCCTCTCCACTCTTTAGATCATCATGACCTTCTAGCTCCACGGTCTTGGACTGTCACAGGTTGACATCGTGCATATGCCTCTTTTGGCCCTTTGCTGTGGAATGACCTTCCTGCTATAACTCATGATGAGGATTTTATCAAGAGCATTACTGCTTCTGCTGGAAGTTCCTATTATAAAAGGTTGCACTTTATAAGTTCGTAAATAGAATAGAAAAATAGCGTTGCCAAGTTTAAGCCGACGACACAAATTTTAAAGCCTGTGTACATTATGATGACCAGTACAAATTGGAGAATTAGTTCTTTCAATTGAATAGTTTCCTAGCAGTCACAATGCATTTTCAGTGTTAAGATCAAACAAATAGAAAGTTTTGCAACACCTTTAACTCTTTAGGGAAACACTTTTGACATGTTTATTCCTGGAAGATGCTGCAATATTTACGTCTGAAAAGGGGCACAAGAGCAGAGAGTAGGAAGAAAGTGTGGTTTCAATTCTGCATTTTCAGTGATCTCACAGTTAGAAGGCATTTCTGCCGAGTTTCTAAAAGTCGTAAAAGCAGCCGAATAATGTGTAAGCACGTAGAAAACTAGATGAACAGCAGCTCTGATCAAAGTCCCAGTGCTGAAACCAGATGCTGAATACAGACCCTGGACACACATCGCCTAAATCCGCCTGTCACCCAGCAGTGACATTTAGATTTAATTTGCATGTGACAAGCACACCTGTACCACATGGTAAACAAACTGACAAATGCAGCAACATGTTGAAGAATTGAAATAACAGTGGGAAAAAGTAAGTTTGCCAGTGTTTGGAGTACATCCAAAAATCTACAAACATCTCTTACTTTTTTGTTAAAGAATCTGCAGGTCATACAATTTATGAGGAATATTTATTAGATAATAATCATTCGACAGTAACAGAATTTTGAAACTTACGGATCCAGCACAGAGCACTGATTTGCTGTCATTCACTGAGCCAATTTCTATGCACTAAATATAATAGACGATGGAAGAATGATCCAACCTTTTTCACAGTATGGCTCTCCATTTTCCATATGAAATGAACCGCCAGTAATTGGTCGCTGGCATTTGACGCACATAAAACAACTTGCATGAAACTTTTGATTCACAGCAGAAACCACATCCTAAATCAAAAGCAAAATCATGCATAAAAGACCTTAAATAGTAATTACGACAAGATGCTTAAAATGCTGTGAGTTAAGAATCAATAATTTATCAACAGACTTTCAATAATAATATGTAATTAATTTAAGTGAAAAGAAATTCAAATCAAAAACAAAGACTTTTCAAATGCATAATATATACAACCCTTCTGCAAACTTTATGTAAAAGTTTCTACTGATATTTTCATTAAACTACTGTCGAAGGTAGCAAGTAGCCTGTGTTCTAAACTTACAGATGTGAAGTCCACTAGTTCACCAAGGATGAGAAGAGCACCTTGTAATTAAGGTAATCCAAAGCCAAACAGAGCCAAACATGTAGTGCTCTATAATTTTATAGTTATCATGTTTTGGATTTGGTCTGACAAGCTCCAGGTCAGTACCTCAACATAGTCAAAGCTAATTAACCAATCCAATTTTACTTTTACAGGTAACAATTACCATACCTGAACAATACCAAGATCATCAAAGTGGCCAATGTACTCTTACTGTTAGGTAGGTAAAGAGCACCGGTATTAAATATAACATCTGCATAAAATTGACTAATCTACCTATATTTTTGTAGGAAAGTAATGAACTTACACCAACAATACCAAGTCCGCACTTCCCACACCTTGGGGCAAATTGCTGCTCATAATCACGCAAACAGTACAGCCGACCCTCCTCTTGCACGAATCCGACATCAACAAGGGAAGTGCCACAGTTGGGATTGGCACATACAAAATGGTCTGGACACCAGGTCTTGTCCAATGCAGAGATGTAAGGGCCTCTAGCAGAAACATCAATCACATAACATCAAATAATTCTTGAAAGCATATGGTATCAATTCATCTAAGTTCAAATCACACTTAGAACTCTAAAATTCGGATATTGACGAGCTACATCCCAGACTGATTTTTAGTTCATGATGTAAATATTAACCATAAATCAACCTCTAAACAACAAAACAGATTCACAACATGGATAAATGTCATACAAGGTTAGTCAAAACCTTAATTTAAACTGATTTCCAGTCCAAAGATAAGTATTGCTCCAAATATGACCAATTAACCATGCATCATGCACTCGTCATTGTATTTCATCTTAATATGTCATAAATTCATTTAGCCCATTTACCTGATTGATGACCCACACTCAGCACAGACAGGAATCTTAAATGCCTCCAGTATTGCCGGCAGAGTCCTTGCTTCGCCTGCTTTCCCAACATAAGTCTGACTTGTGCCAGAAGATGGTGCAGTTGGCTTAGTTTCCGTTGGAATACCCGATGTAACTCTGTAGCTGGTTGCTACAAGAGCGGGAGGTCCACCAGCAAATCCACCACTGAAAACAAATTATAACTTGGGACATACTATATTCAATTTCAATTTGAGGAAGAATCCTTTTCATCAAAGTAACTTGTATGTAAAGAAAAACTCATCTCATCCATCTGACTTACATTTAAAAAATACAATGGGCGAATAATATTCTTCTGGTCATGACCTTTTGTTGTGAATCTTGTTGTTAACCATTTGTTGTCAACTATTTTGTCTGTGAACCATTCGTCATGACACCCATAATTATTACACCAATATTGCATTCACCATACAAGCTTTTCATCAAACATAAAATATGAAGCTAATTTACAAACTCTATATACATGTAACTGCTGAATATAATTATAAACAGTCAAACTGATGGCAACTGTATAGTGGCAAGAAATTCAACCTGTGTTACCTAATGCATAATATTTTGTCAGTTAATATTAATTTTTTTACCTCCCTTGCAGGCCCATACCGAGGGGGGTCCAGCTGGGCCGTGGCCCAGGGCGCAAATACGGAAAGGGCGCAAATTTCAGGATGAAATAACTTATTATTCCATAAAATACACTATTTTAAAAATGTGGGGGCGCCAGATTGATGCTAGGCACAGGGCACAATTATAGCTTGGTACGGCCCTGCTTCCTTGTATTAATTTGTTTCCCTTTTCAAAACTGGAAGACTTCAAAAATTTATAATGCATTTGGAAACTTAGAGCATTCTTACTCCAAATTCTTTTCAAGTTGGATCAGTTTCTTAGATTGATTTATCTTCATTTCAACTCCAGTCTTTGGATTTATCTGGATTTGTTGTCGACCAGATTCCTGATCCTGAATCAATTTAAGAGTTTCAGATGGCAAATATGTTTTCTTTCCACTGAAATTTTCAGATCCCAGAACTTCTGAGCTGACATCGTCTTTGCCATTCGTCTTGGATAGTTTACTTGATGAGATAACGATCTTTTTACGTTCTGTTGGAGCATCAATTGTATCTTGAGGAGGATCATTAGCAGGGCTAAATGAAAACAATATCAGAAATATCAGAAAACAATATCATGAAAGAATCTATAAAATCAATAAAAAAAACTTCTGAAAACATCATCAGATCCTTTGGCAAACTTTACAAAATTGAAATCCCTAAAGATTTCTACAAACAACATAAGATTCCACAAAGACATTTTTAACAAAATAACGATCTTCAAAAATAAATAACCAACATAACAAACAAATAACAAACAAAATAACAGCCATCTAAAAATAATATCAGATTCCATAAAAGAAATTATCCATTGAACGCCAATGTCCACATTAGTGAGTAGTATACCATATGGAAACCACAAGACAAAAATGCAATGACATGTAGATGAAATAGTCTCCCTAAAATGAACAGGGAGGGAATGCATCTGAGCCGATACCTTGGAAGGCACAACATAAAATATTCATTAAATTACAATAATATTGCTCAACATAGACAAACTATTCCTAGATCAACTATTTTATGAGAAATGGCATGTAAACCAAACCCCACCTGGGGTAATGCAGAATAACCAATTTGTACACACATTCATCAGTCAGCTCATTCATCTAAATGTCAGTCCATCTAATTGTCATTCCATCTAAATGGCATTCCATCTAAATGGCATTCCATCTAAATGTCAGACCATTTAAATACCAGCCCATCTAAATGGCATTCCATCTAGATGTCATTCCATCTAATTGTCACTGTTCATTTCACCATCTCTGTCCATCTGACTATCTGCCCGTTTATCCATACAACCATTCGTCTAACTGTCTGCCATTCCATTGGATTGTCAGCCTGTACAACCAACCAGTAGTCGTCCATCCATCTTACCATCCATCTTTCTGACCGGCAGTACATTCGTCCAGCAGTCCATCCATCGTCAATGTCACCATAAGTCCATTCTTAAATAATATCCTATTAATTTCTGGCTTATTTACTAGTCTTGTATGTTGCTGTGTACATCAATCAGAAGTTCAGACGTACCTAAGAACAATGTAACAACAGCAATAACTGCAATGAAAAGATTACGTGAAACAGGTTTTATTTACCTTGGAATTGTTTTCTTTGATGGCACAACAATCGTTTTACGCTCCGACGGAACTTCGATCATAACATCAATACTGGAGGAAACAGATCAGAATAGATTTATCAGAATTTTTGAATTCTATTAAGACCACAAACAGCATGAAATATACCATAAACCAAGTCAGCAACAAATACAAGACTACTTACCTGGTGGGTATCAAACAAAACAATTCCGCGAAAATAGCAAATATGTGAATAAAAGCAAATTCAAATATACCTGAAAACAATGCAGTAACAGAAATGAATGCAATGCAGAGATTCTGAAACAAATTTTTTATATACCTAGGAGTTGTTTTCTTTGATGGCACAACAATCGTTTTACGTTCCGCAGGAGCATCGATCATAACGTCTGAACTGGAATAAAAATCAGAAACATTCAGGTTTTCAGATTTTTATTTGGACCCCAAAACAACATGAAGATTCTCTATAGCAAGCCAACACCTAAGACAATGTTAGGTATCAATAACAAAGACTCAGATACACAAAAGCAAACTGGCAAGATCTCTGCTATTGTTTATTACACAATACAGGTGTTGTAATTACAGCCATGAATCCAACTGAACAGTGCAATAGGAGCCAAGAAAAGTTAAACAGCTTGTACTAACACTGACTCCTCTTTCTTAGTTAATGTTCATACATGTACCTTACCACTTCAAAGAAAACATCAGTAGTACCAAATGCTTACAATACAATAATAATAATAAATATGTTTGATGGTCTACAAATAAATAAATTAGTATTATGATAATAATAATAATAATAATAATGATAACAATAATAATAATGATAATAATAACGATAATAACCCCAGTTGTCACCTATATTCAAGGGTTGTAACAGAAAAAACCCTAAGTTAAAGTAAACATTAAAAGAAAGAAGAAAAGTCAGCTGACCCTGTATGAACCTCATGAACTTGCTCTTCACGAGCCTCTGTCACTTTGGTTTCTGAGTAGAGGCCAATCGGTGAGTTGTATTGCCGGCTGACCCCTGGCTTAATTGGTTTAATGGAAGACCCAGCTGTCTCTTTTCCAATGGCTGGTTTAACACCGATTGTTGGTTTTTTACCAGGAGATAAACCGCCGACCGGTGACTGAGTCCTGATTGACAATTTGGATATGCCTGTGCAGGAAAGCAGATAAAACACGCAAGCTAATTAAACACGAATATGAAATCTATTAATCAATTGGTAACGGCAACTTACTGTGGAGCAGAAGATATCTCCATAACATAAGTAATTTATAATTTACAGATTCTACATAATTCGCTGCTTGTTTTCCACTCACAAGAATCCCAAGTCATGTGTCTTATTGCAATATTCTGATCAAAAAAATGTCAAGCGTTAGGATTTAATTCATCCGTAGCTCCTTACAAGCAATTACTTTTCATATTTAGAGTCTAAGTTACAAGCTGCTCCAGAAATACCATGAATGAAATTCTACCAAATAAATCATCAAAACTCAAAACAACTGTTTAACCACAATTCCTTGAACTGAAAGACGAATAAAAACAATAATAATACCAAGTGAACTTTGTTGCCATTAAATTTAATTTCTTTCATTAAATTGATTAATTAATCATTTTCTGTACTATCATAACTTACCATCTCCACTTTCCATGGCCATAAAATTTAATTTCTTTCATTAAATTAATTAATTTATCATTTGCTGTAGTATCATAACTTACCTTAACGGCGATTGACTATCCGCGCCTCAGATTCACATTCAGGTGTGACCTTGTGCGCGTTACAAATGTAATAAATAAATGAAATAAATAAACAAATATCATAACTTACCTTCTCCACTTTCCATTGCACTCTGTAGCAGCTTGAAGGAGCGGGACTGAAGACTTGGATCAACATATCCATGGTAACGGGGTCCATCAGCGTCCTGTTGTTCCTCACACTGGGCACTATGTGCTGGTGGTGGACCAGTTGGAGGCAACTCAGGCGGGGGTGGTGGCTGAGGAAAATCATCAGCAGTGGAAGTAACATTGTAATGAGAATCGACTTTCTCGGAACTCACATCTCCAACAGCTGAGTGGGTAGATTCAAAGGTTGCACTGAAAGACTTGGCTCCGTGGCCTTCCTTAGACAAAATGCTAGACAAAGAATAAAAGGTTGTTCATTAGCAAGAACTAATAAAGCATCAGATATGGTGACCATTGTGCTCTGAATAATATCTAACACAATTATTAACATTAATGGCTAGATTTTGCATTCTGAGTACATAATATTAACATGCACAGCTTATTACACGCAGATAATACACCTGACGTTTAAAGAAGCTTCGTAGGTCAGCTGACAAGTTTAAGTTTCAGCACAAAGAAATATCTCAAAATACCAAAGCAAGCAAATTAAACCTATGCTGATCAAAGACTGTAATAACTGACCAATTACTTTACCTAAAACTTCATAGGATAAAAAACTAAATAGGGTAAATCTAAAAACAATTAGTGTGAATTGAACAAACTGTATAAAAATAGCTGGAATAAATAATTACATGTATGATAATTAATATATACAGACACAGTAAATTTTTCACAAATGTATTCATAATCATAGTTGTCTACCAGAGTACGATTAGTTTCACAGGATAAAATGTGAAGAAACTGAAGCATACTACACATTTGGAGCTTCTGTTTTCAAGCTGATCGATGCACCACTTGATTCTAGTGACACAGCCTGACTAGGAAACGGCTTTGGAGGGATATTGCAAGTCTAAAGCAAATTCAACAATGCTAAGAATACACTGAGGTCCACTCTCAATAGCCTAAGATCAGTTTAAAAGAAAATATAAATCTAATCAAGATTCCTGGATTCTAGTCTAAATAGATGACAAAACACGTAATCCACATACTTTCCAATACTTCAAACCTCCTTCCACAGTTTTCCGAGATCTCTTGCTGTCTTTCTGAACATTCAAACTCTTCTACCCCAAACACCTCAAAATCACTTTCAAGTCTGTTAAATTGTTATAGCGCAACATATTTGCAAGGTTCTCAACATAAACACACAAAGGCTGAATGTCACCCAAATCAAACATTGCAAAACAGCAAACCAGCAGCACAAAAGATAAGGTAAATTAATAAAATTTGGATATATTTCTTCAATAATTTCATTAGCAAAGGTAAAGAATGCTAATATATGCAAACCCAACCAGTTTATGTCCAGAAGAACTTTTAAACATTTGATTCAAATTTGTATGGACCCAGATACAACTGGATAATTGACTAAAATAGTCAGCAATAGCTATTCAGACAATTTCAATAGGCAATATTTGAAATAGAATTTTTTCACAAATACTTGATTTTGAGCAAGAAGAGTTGGCTTATTTGATGGAACATCAGCAGCGGAAGAGTGACCATTTGTACTATCAGCAGTCCTGGCTGTGCCACCACCTCTACAACAAAAAAATTCAATCAAATAACAACTAGTCATGATCTCAAATAGTTTAATAAAAAAAGTACTGATATTTAGCAATAAACATGTCCACATCAGAAAAAATTCAAAGTAGATAAAATAAAATGGTTGCTCTTTATGACAAAAGACACTTTTCATAAGCAATATTGATAAGAGAATAGTTTTCAAATGTTACCACGAAATGAAGGCAATAAAAGTCATGTTCTTCCTTCTGCAGAAAATGAGTTTATCAGACAATAATTCGAATATATTTTGATCCATAATCATCAGTGATCAAACTTTCTTTATAACCTTCTGCTACATTAACACTGTTTACAACAAATAAAAAGCAGTTCTTTAAACTAGCTATGATACACAGCCATGGGTATGAAGTGTGAGCGACTTTTTCTTAGCTTTGGTGTATGAGGGCGGGTGGCCAGCCCTCTCACTTACCCCGCTCATAAAATTTAGTCAGAATCCTAAATTTTTATCTAAAGATATGAATTTTCAAAAATTGGACATATCACTCTTCCATTGCACCACGTACATCAACTTTTAATAATTATTAGGGTATAACCGAGTAGACAATTTCCACCGGGTACCGAATCTGAGTATTTGGATGCACTATTTGCCGGATCCAGGTACAAACCAAATAGTAGCGGCAAATCTGACCAGCGAGTACCATCCGCAGGAAAATTAATGATTTGGTTGCTGGGGAATGCAACGAAAAGAAATTAAAATATATAAATTAACATAATTATTTTAAAGAAAATTAAAAGAAGATTAAGTTCTTGTTTAATTAATCATTAACTTATAAGTAAGTTCGTTTGTCATAAATTTATTTGATGGAAAAAAAATTATTTTATAAAAAAATTGTTTTTATCAAGATAAGCTATTTTAGCCAGTTGCGGGTGTAACATTTGCCCAGGCAAAACTTCTGAATAGTCCAATATTCGGCCGAGGCGAATGTCCGAGGCGATTTCCGTTTATGCCCTGATAATCATATACAATATATATGTGCATGGATTTGACTATTTGCATATGTGTCTATTGATATGTGCATAGAACCTTGCCTACCTTTGTATCGTCAATTCGACCAGATTTTTAGCGTCTCGTATCAGTTGCTGGGCTTCACTGTGTCGTAGACCTTCCGTCTGTGCTGATCCTATTTCCTTAATCTCATCACCAACTTCAAGTCCACACTTGGCAGCCAGGCTCCCTGGTGTCACCTGCAGACAAGCAACAAAATGATCACTAGCTAATGCATATAAGATTTTTTTATAGAAAGTTGATTATCTTTAATACAAGAATGTCAACAATGAACCTATAAAATTCTACTACTATGAAGTATATTGGAGAATTCATTTTCTAATTTCATCTTCCATTCTACCCATGCCTGCTGCACTTAAGAGTTTGGCAAGAAGAAATCTGGATGCTTGTGATTTTCACAATTTTCCAACAATAGTTAGACTGCAGTTTTACACCACATATAAACTACAGTGACAGCTAATAAGCAACTTCTCTTTATTTACATCGTTAAGACAAGGCTTGTCAGGAAGTACCCAGAGGCTGAGGCTCCTGCACAGAAAGTTCTCTTGAAAAAGCATCAACTCTGGGTAGGGTAAGGTCCTAGTGGCGTGGATCGCATGTTTCATGGGTGTCCTTACAGGAGCGAGAAGGTCGTGAAGGATGCAACATGACATGGGTTGAACGATAGGACTAAGTGGAAAGTAGCAATATCAACTCTATATCAATGTTCTTTAAAAGAAGATAAGCCAACAGAAGGAAGCCTGAACAGATCCACTTTCTCATTAAACCATACAGGCGGTAGCATGCTCCCACGTTGGTGAAAACAAGGAGGCATAGTATAGTCTTGTGAGTGTAGCAACTTGAACAACATCGAACAGTCATTGACAATAGATAGAAATAGAGACTGTAAGGGACTAAAACACAAATCTTGAGTAAACATGAATTGATTGGATTACACGAGAGTGTCATTTTTGAGGTTGTGAAAATTGAATGCACATCTTGGACAAACTCTAGCACGACATGTAAAAACAATTCAATCGGCAAATAATGCACATCTTGTGCTCTTAATGTTCAAAACAGGTTCAATTTTTAAGTAAATTGAAGAATGAATATGTCTACATCAGTTAACTCAATAAAACATTGACTAAATGGGTTTATTTAAACAAGAATTAGATGGCAAAATAAGTACACACGGAACCACACAGAAATGTGTGGGACCACTCTGAAAATCACAGTTAATAAATTCAACTTCAACATATTATTACTTTGAGTGTCTACACGAATTTCTAATAAACCAAACTGTTGTATGAATCACAAAGGACAGATGGAATGATCAGGTGACAATTCAAAGCCTGAAAATATTTATTTTACATGAATTTAAATATCAAATTTAGGCTACCACAGGCAGTGCACATGTGTGGCAATTAAAGATGCTAGAATAAAGGTTAAGAAAACTAACTACTTAATTCATCTGAAACCTAAAACCAACCCAACAGGTATCTACAGAAAGTAATGGTATCCTATGTCAGCTGCAATTTTGTAATTTGTGTTTCACTTAAATATTATGAAATCTAACACAGCTTTAATAATTGTCAACAAGATATTCTATTAACTCATAATTATTCATCATACACTTACTCAGGCACTGGAAATAGTCAAAAGGAATTAGCAGCCAAGGTTTACCCATTATCATTAGCCAAACATGGCAGCTATGCCATTGCTTGTGACTAATTCTCCCCTTATCCTAACAAAGGCTAGTCCATCAGATAACTTGAGCTTTTGTTAGCTATACCTAGTTATCTTATTGCAGATTCATGAGTCTAGAGCGAATCTTGAGACTTAATCTGCTTGGTCCAACTTCGGCTAATTAGCCAGTCAACTAGTTTGGAAGGCTCAGTTGGTAAAACAAAATCTCAATGATAAACAATCAGAACACATTCCTCACTCAAGAAAGACGTTACAATGCACATGCGAGTGTTAAATAGACACATTACAACAATTCTATATAGTCACATGTATCAGCTTCTACAAGTTCTAATGCACCCAAAAGCCAGGTGAACAGCTGAAGATCAAAGTCAAGCTAAGAATCATGATATCAGCATATCAGCACTTAATAAAAAAATTATGAGCACTACATGTGGCACCTGCAACTCAGTAAGGCAAAGCAAAAATAAATAAGATTGTTTACACCTTATTGTCCTTTCCTATAATTACGCCTTCTAACTTTCGCAAAGTCATTTTTAATTGGTAAGTGAATGACAGCAATGTTCACTGCTTTTGATACTAAATGTATCGAATAACAATTTTCCAATCTCAATTTCAATTAAAATATGTCAAAAGCACTATGGTATTAGATTGGACAGAATAGGAACAAACCCGTATCTCTATATAAACATCTCTTCTACGACATATTGCATTGTACTCACAGATTAATATAGTGCCTCTCCCAGTACAACCTAATCTGAGGCATTCCCTGTGCAAAAAGTCACATGGGAAAAGAGAAAAGTCTTATGAGTATAGGCAGAAACAGAAGTACAGTCAGTAACAACGAAAGAGCGAGAAATAAAAGAATATTTTTCCAAAGTGAAGGGCCAAAAGACTCATCAATAATATATAATATATCTATAGCTAGATAAGAGCACAAGTCTGTCACAGCTGCATGTTTACCACAATATGCCTTGGCCTGCATTGTCACAGACATATTTATTACAATTTTATCTACCTTTTTCAGGGATCTAGGACAATTACCCCCGTACAAATTACCCCCAGACAACTACCCCTGATGCAAATAACCCCACGGACAATAACCTCCCGTAGAAAATATAGCGCAAATACCGTTAGATTCAAATTAGTAGATAGGTTGCAGACAATCAAACAACAATTAGGCTGATATCACATATTGACACTTATCCTTTACATACCTTTTGAGTCGTATGTATGTATGTATGCATGCATGTATTTATGTATGTACGTATGTAAGCATGTATGTACGTACGCATGAACGTATGTATTTATGTATGTATGCCAAGTATGTATGTACGTACGTATGCATGCATGCATGTATGTATGTCGTGTCACCTTTACATGTATACTATTCGGGGGGTTATTGTCCGGGGGGTTATTTGCATTGGGGGTAATTGTCCTATTACCCTTTTTCAGTCTTTTGGTAACTTCAGTACATATAAAAATGGATAAATATGCTAATTCTTCCATGTCGCATACGGTTGCTGAGAAATTAAATCATGCATCAGCAAGAGATCACAAGAACAAACTGTGCCTCAATAAGACCGATTTCTGGGAGATGCTAATCGTCAGAAGATCTGGGTCCGAAAGGGCCCAGCCTCCTACAGAGGCCCACCGCGTGTCATCACTAAAAATCTTGAGGGTGACTATCCCGAAAGCCTCACCACCACCTTGCACGTCGATGACGTCTTTAGGATGAGTTCCAGTTCACTCAATGCACTGTGTATTCTCAGAGCCAATGGCTTACCCACTCAACAATTTTTTGCAGAAGCAACAATGGTTGCAAAGCTGTTGTATGGTTACACATCTGTGGTGGGGCTGTGCTACTCATGTGATAGGGACCGTATTGAGATGTTTCCCTCTAACAAACAATGATCAGGATACCTCCCCAGGGCTCTGCCAGAGTGGATGTGAGAGTGAAGGAGGTATAAAACCTTCTTGAGAAATCAGTCATCTTGAGTAGGACTCGTGTTCTCAGGGCAATCTTCCTTCCACCTATAATCGAAACTCACAATCTATGACCAAGACCAAACAAATATCCACCAGAGATGATAAAAACTTTATACCTAGGATTTGATATATAGGTCTCATATGCTGCCCAAAAGTTAACCCTATTGTTACCTAGATGTTAACCCTATTGCATATACCTCGACTGCTTTTCAAGGTCCTGTATCTGTTGCAAAGTGCTTCAGAGTGTCAACCTCTGTCATCTTTTCAATAAAATGAATATTAGTATTATTTGCAAGATTCAGTTTGCAGCTAAACTCTTTTTTAGTCATAAAATATGTACATATTTAATTCTAAAAAGTTATTTCTTCCATTCAAATATGAACCACATTCACCTCATCACACATTATATAAACATGACACAATCTTAAGTGGGCCTACTGCATACTTTAACTAAAATCTAAAAACACAACTAATACGAAAAACACTTTAAATTATCGTTACTCATTCACGAAGACAACATTAGGGTGATGCTAGCATCTTCAGGTCAACAGGTCCCACTACACTGAAAATTGAAGGCATATTTGAAGAACTGTGAACAAAATATCAGGATCCTGCTAGTTAAGAAGAATTCTAAGTGTAGGGTGATTAAGTACCGGGTAATTATTTAAACCCTGGATAATGATTGGCAGTTATCACATTATGTATACATGGCAAGGTACAGACCAGGATTCACACTGCAATCACCAAGCCAAACAAGAGACAGTACTAAAGAGCTCAGAACACCAACCTTACAAGCCGGTGTAACCTTACAGGCCAGTGTGATATTCAACTCTCATATCTGATTAATTAAATTCTTATCTGGTATCTTCCATAGCACTGCATATTGCAACAGATATAACATCAATCAGCACTGGGAAATAGTTCACCTCTCTTTATTGCTGACTATGTTGATATCAAATGGCACAGTTTTAGGCTAGTTAGAATAACAATTCCTCAGGCTTCCTTTCCTAATCCGAGCACATCACAGGAAGACGAGTCAACAGCATTAGATGACAGAGCTATGGAAGTGAAATGACTACAAATGATGAAATACATGATAAAGGATATCACTAAAAATGATGAAGGACATGATAAAGGATATCACTACAACAGAATGGAATGATGAATCTGACAACAATTAATTGGAGACAGCTGACAAATGGAAAGGACTGAACTTAATAGAATACAAGACTGGCAGAAACAGGACTGCTGTAGGCAGGAGATAAGATAGCAAAAACCAGAGAGTAACATATAGGAATAAAAAAACTGACAGAAGAAACAGTGATATGTCAACAGGACAGCATTTAACAGGAGATAACACTAACAAAACTGGAATATAACAGATGGAAAAACATACAAAAATAAAAAGACAACAGTTATAGCTAATTGGATATGAACAAGAGAATATTGATTCTCCATTAACTTTAAAGGGAGTGGCCCAAGACAGGACATAAAAAAATAGATTGGAGCTACATGGTGACGAAAAAATGCTGAAGTACAAGGCATATAAGGAGAGTAACAAGTACTCCAAGCATTACTTATCTGAGCCAGACACGTTAGGCCTCCTCAATAGATGCAGGAAGACTGTTTCACGGCACGTAGGTCTGCGACTCGCAGGGACAGATCACCAACTTTAGTCTTAGTCTTTTATGCATATGACTGTGGTATTATAGAAATCATTAGGTTTTATTACAGTAATTATTCTACATTTTGATCTCGAACTTAAGCATTTTGTGTAGTATCATATTTATGTGCTGTTCCAAGATCAATAACTATAATTAATCTGAAATAATGAAGCCTTTCCTACTGTATGATTTCAAAACTCCGATTAGCGATCACTTTTATTACAACGTATATAGAAGAAAAGTCAACTTACAATTTTTATATCAAGCCTTGTCTTTTATGATTTGTTTCCCCATTCTATCACCAAGAAACTGCAAACCCTATACATAAACCATCACCCTGGTCTCTCTTCAACCTAACACCCACTGATGAATACTGGAAGCTCTCATCAAAAGTAACAACTTCAGAATATGTTTTGAAAGAAGCTTCTGTTCATCCCTTTCACTAAGACAACTTAACATAGGCCAAACTTCGTAGGTCCAGGATGCAAGTACAGAGTGCTTGTCTGTGCTTATTACATATTTGTATCTCAAGCTTGCACAGGCCATACACAGAGTCATTAAAAAAGCATGGTGCAAAAATAACTGGTCAATGTTTGCGAAGGATCTCACATCAAGTCAATGCCGAGTTGTTCATCAAGCTTTTGGATACATAACCGATTCAGACAAATTGCAAATTATACTGCACTGCCACTAATGCAGTAGAGAACATAACAGTAAGAGTACTGTATGCTATTAATATAGACAGTCAATATCACAAAATGAATGGAAACAGTTATTAAGTAAGTGAACCATAAATGCTGAATGATATAGCCAAAGTTTATTACCGTGATGGTCCTGGCATTACAACCACTTTCAGAACCTTTGTATTTACAGATGAACAACAAGGCTGGTAGTTTGGGCACTCTGCTTTGTAAAAGTCCAACAGGTCTAATGCTCTAATAATTCTTAAGAGTCAGTTCTTAAGAAATTACCAACTAATCTGATGAGTTAGCGACTGACTTTGGTGACTTAGTTGACATTGAAACCAATATTTTATCAGTTTGCATGTACGAACATTAGGGGTAGAGGGAATTTAACTCGCTTCCTCTGCTCTGCACGACAGGATGCTATCCATTACTCTATGGACCCCTTGGACAATATAGTTTTCTGCCCTACGATTGGTTACCTACTGGTTTGGTCTTTTAAGACCTTGAACAGGATCTTGTTATTTGCCGCCATTGCTCTAATTTCAGTTTCAATCAAAGTTCGAGTAGTTCCTCAGACACCAATCCTATGTTTTCTGTATTCAAAAGTCCAATCACATCAGTACAGGCAACCTCTAAACTTTTTAGTAAATTGTGATCAGTAATTTATTACATAGCAATTACTTGTATTTTAGCAAATCATAACGATTAACAAATACCAAGTATCAGCCTCCATTTTATATGTAATGTAATCAAACATTTATATAGCGTCCCTTCAAGACACCTACTCAGAGACGCTCTTTGCACTGGCCTAAATGATGTCAAATGCTGTTTCATAAAAATATCTTACATCAGCTAACAAAACAATGCACAGTAAGTCGAAAAAGTAACCAGTTGTGGGCCCACACACAAGTGTGGAATTAGCCAATGGATTCCCGTCGACAGCTGAAAGATGGCATGAATGTTCAGAAGCTCTAGGCCAAGTTGCATGGAAAGGGTAGAGTGACAACTGTAGGCAGCGTTCGCAATCACGGTGATGATGTCGACGAGTTGTCCATCACTGGTAGAAGTTGATGCACGTCTTGATATTCATCAAGGCAGATATATATAAAAATTACACGAAGCTAACTTTTATACTTTTAGTTTCTGTATTAAATTTACTGAACTGATGGTGTTGCTTATATTTTAAATCTTGAAATTTGTCGGAAGACCCATTTTGTATACTATTCGTACTCGACCGCATTGTTGGTCCAATTATTCGTATTCGGCCGAATAGTGAAATCACCTATTCGGTACAGCCCCAGTTTAAACTATCACCATTGTGCTTTTTTCAAATAACAAAATAACAGCACATATCCTGTTTTGAACCATCGCTGTTTTGGCAATCAACTTGAAAACCTAAGAAATGATCATGAGTAAAAAACGACAGAATTTAGTGGGGAAATGAAAGGCAATTAAAGCAAACACGGATACGGGGTCGGCCTAATACAGTTGCAACCCACAAATAAATACGTTATGATTACCCTTTGAATCGTCAGCGGAGCACCAAAGTCTTTTCCACCTGCCATCCGAAATCCCCACGACGTCCCAGCGTCAGTCCTCTCGAGTTTTGCATGAAATGTAGGAGCTGACATTTTAGAATTAAAGCCCAGACAATAAAGTGGAATGAATTAACTTCTTTCACGAGCTACTCACACCTAGTCATCGTAACTGCATGACAAGAGCGCGATGAGCCAAACCGACCCAGGCTAAACAGTGCTGATACGCGACGGTGGTGGTCATCATAGACTTTCTCCATGAATATCTTTCCGCGGTGTGTACCGTAGGCGTCCGGGCCGCGTATTAACATTCTATATACGTATTTATTTATTTAACGGTGCGTAAGCCATGGAGGTCAAGTGTTGAAAGAGCAGCCCTTTATTCTGCATACATGTAAATGGTGATAAATTTAAACTAAGTTTTATCAAGGGCCTTAAAGAATTATAAACAAGAAAAGCAATTATAAAACTAACTAATCAGCCACGTGTTTGCTCATTAGTAATACGTCACTGGTAATGAATATTTATTAACCTACCCTGTCATCCAATGAACAGCAGGACTCATAACTTATGAATATGTATATCTGAATTCGCATATAGAATGTTAATACGCGTCCGGGCCCTTCAGAGCCTTCACACGGTCGAGGAAACTGGAAGGGCCTGGCTCAGCAAGCGAAGCATTCGCAAATAATAATACACGATTTCACAATACTTCTTCAACCTTACAAACTTCTAACTTCTTTAATTCCTGTGTGTTTCTTACTTACTAAAGTTCACAATTTCTTATCGTCCAACCAATAATTTCTTACTTACTTGCCAGAAGTCAATTTCTTGCAATCCATTCAACAATATTTCCTGCTTATTTGTCATGGTTGTCAATTTCTTAAACTATATTCATTAATGTTCTTTCTTACTTACCAAAGTTCACAATTTCTTAAAGACCATGATACAACTATGTTACACACTTACTAAATTTGTTGATTTATTAAACTCCATTCAACAACCTTTCTTACTTACTTACTATTTTTCCTCTCGCCAACACTTCACTTTTAGTTTTCAATTGCTCATTCCTCCTTGCATGGACATCAATTTTGTCAATTCCTTTTTATGACCTCTGCAGCCTAACACATTCTTACGTTTTACAAAAACGTCAAGGCTTGAGCATCATATTTTGGCGCTATAGAAATTAATAGGTTATCATGTTCGTGGCGTCACAAACACTACGTCATTCGCAATAACATCTAGCATTATAACTATAAAAAAACAACCAAAGTTCATTTTATATAAAATAAACAAAAATTCAATTATTACAACAACAAAAGAAATATAAATATGGCAACCCCTAATGGCTCTGAAAAGGTAGCACTCGATTTATCATCAATCGATTATATTTTCACTAGATCTTTCATACATAATATCGCATATCAAGAGTTTTGATTGAGTGGTGCTTCTGCGGCCGAAATTTCAGCCTCGCAAAATATCGGAAATGGCTGAAGTCTTTTCACATATAATTAAAGCGACAATTAACCCTGACATTTTATCCTTTTGCTAATAATTAATATTGTTCTCACTTTATCACATCTTTATATTTATATAACCCGGAAACCTCCTGAGGGAAAAGAAATGCCTTTAAGTTGCGAGAAACCGATGCAGAGAAGCCAGTCATTATTTAATTGAAATAAGCGAGTTCATTTCACTAAGTGAACCTCACTAGTGCTGCATCTGACCGTTCTGACGTGATGGTCAATCTTAATTTTTGGCCTGGAAGTGCTCATAAGCCAGTTTATTTCTGGCTGTAAAAAGTAATTTGTCGAATTTTGCAAGCCACTGTATTTTTAAACAATACATGATTTTTGCTCCAGATCATCGATTATGAGTCTTATCATAAAAAAGGCACCAACAAGGATGGGTCATCATTCGAATTGTCATACAGGAGGCAGACTACTACTATATCACCATCAACGCCCTCAACATCATCATCACAACCATCAGGATCTGCAACGTCGGACTCAACTGCTTCAACAGCTACATCTGCTTCGGCTGCTCATATTCAACCAATCAACGTGCCCGATCTCAACAACATTGATGTACCTTGGCTGAATGTCACAATTGGCAAGTTGGCTGTTTTTATAACGGCAGTCGGAACAGCTGTAGGATACATCTATCATGCTTTCTGTTGAGCTTTCTACTAAGCAGGACACTTTTGCAACATCGAACATTTTTATTAAATGGACATTTTCATCAAAATGAACTGTATAAAATTTCAAAATTGTCAAATGTAATAAAACTGCAAGAAATAAGTATCAAATAACAATAATAAAAATATGTAAATAGCTGTTGACGTTCAGACCTACTTACACTTAGAGCTGCGGCTATTATGAGTAGCTTTGGAGTAGAGTACTCGGTCGAGTAGCTAAACGAGTACTCATTAGTACCGGAAGTGCTCAATACAAGCTGCATGGCTTCTACTATACACCATGCTTTAGACTATAGATAGACTAAGTAGACCATAGCATAAGTTCTAACTAAAACTGGTGCACCAATAAAGTTAATATCTCCAATGTAACAGCTGAAAAGCTACTGAACAACCAAATAAACAGAAAATTTCTAGTTTTTTGTTACCCAAAAATAATAATAATAATATAGCCTTCAGAAAGCCTTCTGGAAACGGAAAATGTAAGTTTCAGACCGGAAGTACTTGAGTAAAAAAAATTGCTTGAGTAATTTTTGGAGTCAAGTACAGCAGCCCTACTTACACTGCATGGCTTCTAATACTTCTGCTGCTGTTTGCTCAACGAGCCAGACTCTAGGAGCCCTGAGGCTTGGATGTCGACAAACTGCCTGCAACTCAACCCTTCAAAAACTCAATTAAGAAATATGCTAGTAGCACAGAAAGGAGCTATCAGTTCAGTCTCACAGCAGCATTCAACACAGAGGAGAAAAATGGACTTTCTGAAGACCGATAAATATGGAATCACAGTAGTCTATTTGTACAGCGCAAATCAATCTTATTTAAAAGCTGTTTAAAAAGTATCCACAACTTAGAAGACCTGATGACAAATGGTTGAACATAAATATGTCATAGTTACTATGATTGCAAACATGAACAACATCAGCATATTAGAAATTCTATTTAAAGCAGGAAGAGTAACAAAGCCTGATACAATCAAAATTCTTGATTCCCTGCTTCAATTCACTTTCTTCCTCAGCCGACTGTGATCAAAAGAGAGAAGTAATGAATGTGCTGAATGAGTTGTGGTGCATGGGTTTCCCACAAAGTCTTCCACGTGATGTTGGAGGAGTCCCAAGCAGATATTCACATAACTGCTCCACCATTGAGAGTCTCATATATTGCATTTTGACAACACTTTCAGGGCCTTATATGGGAATGTGGGATAGATGATTAAGCCATGAAATTTAAACCAATGGAAAGAGCAGCACAATAATGATCAGCAAATTCAAACTGAAATAATACGATTTGGTTAAGTAGGAATAAATTGACTGAATAATATCAACAATATGAGGCTAGACAAATTTAAAAATTGTCAAGGTGTTGCCAACATAATAAATGGATGAATGACAGAAATCATGCACCTATTGTCACTTCCATGAGTCCCCATGCTGGGCAAATTAAGGTTAAATATCCTAAACAGATCATATTTAAAGCAAAATTTGCAAGTAAAACTTGAAACCCTGAAATTTCTGAGTACTGCACTAAGAGAGCATACAGTAGCATCTTAATAAATTATACTCACCACAATAAACTCATTAGCAGTCACACTGCCTTGTGCCCATGCACCATTGATGTCTCCATATCTCGGGTAAACCAGTGGTTCTCCAATGACATTGTTTGTTGCCCAACTGCAATGTTGGGCAGACACTTGATCCAGAAAGACATATTATGGTATCATTTAAGAACAAGGCAGCAATTATTTATTTAATAATGCTCTGCTTTCTGTATAAATATTTCTGCTCTAATATAAAATGCAAACAAAATTATATCCATCCACATACACCTGAATGATGGCTTATCCACACTAATTCCACAGACAACAACAACAACAACAGAGTAAATGCAAATTAGAAAATGAATTTACAAGACAAGGTATTGGAATATTTCACAATATTCATCTGACAAGCTTGAAATCAAACAGATTTCCAAGACAATAACTTTCAGATTCCTGCAGCATGATATACCATGCACATGAACTAATTTATGCAAAGCAACATTAAAAACCAAAGAAGTTTGTTTATAATGTTACCTTAACCTTCACATTTTTATTAGCACAACCAGCAAAAGCAGCTAACAAAGGGGATGCATATAAGATGGAGGAAAAAATGTAGATTCCGTAAACATGTATTTGTACTTTTAAATCTGTGTGCAACCTTTCAAGGCATCGTGTTACTACGGCATAACGGTTGAGAAACGCATGAACTTCCTCTGAAAATTTCATTGCAGCTGCTCGAATTAATCATGTAGATTTTCGACCAATCCTAGAAAACAGTCCCACAGTCATTCATTAAATTGTTGTTAATACATGCATTAAACCAACTTCTACCTCCACTGCATCCCTTATCCATTCACCTATTAAAACCCAGAGCAGTCAACCATATTCTTTAACCCAAAGACAACACTCCCCAGATCCTTTTACAAAATTATATACTAGCTTATTGCACAGCTATGTGGCACGGTGGCTGATTGGTTAGAGTGGTCAGCCCGTAACACTCAGTGTGCGCTGAGTGAGTGGGTTCAACCCTCGTCCGAGGCGTCAGTCACTGTGTAGGGACCTTGAGCAAGTCCATCGCACACAATTGTTCTGCAGTACTACTGCAATTGCGCCGTCAAGGCGTGTACACTTCTGAGCAAACGATGTTGGAAGAAAGGCGATAATCAAATTTCAGAATAATAATAATTATAATAAGCTACCAGTACTTCTATTAGCCATTATCACTTACCATCACTTATCTATGTTAAGGGTACACCTACTAGCAGGATATTGGTCCCTTAGGAGTTTCCTTCCCTATTGCACATTACCATTCTCTCTCTCTCTTTCATTACCCAGTCATTTTTTTGTGCCATACGATTTATTTGTTTGATTGATTGTGTTCTGATCAACAAAAATCCTTAGTATTGGTATCAGTGTTATTTTCGTTCAAGAAATCTTTTTTAGTGTTTATTTATTTTGGTGTGATTCATTTCAGTTTAGTTCTTGTTCCATTTCTGAAAATCATTTTAGTTTTAGTTTAGTTCTTATTCGGGAAATCGTTTTCGTTTCAGTTTAGTATTTATTCATCTAATCATTTTAGTTATGGTTTGCATTTTAGAAAACCACAATAAATCAGACCCTCGTCATTCATTCTCCATGAGTTATTAGGAATGATGCATATCGAGTATTCTTCTAACCCATTCAAATTTAGCCTTAAAAAATCTCGCATTCCCAAAGATTATAACATCCTGTTGCGTCTGCCTGCTGTTAAAAGTCTACATAAAGAAAAGATCCTTTAAACATTAGCCTGGAAGGCAGGAGCTATGAGAAGACCTTCAACTAGAGGAGCTATAATGTTGGATATATCATCCTTTGTTTGGATCAGAATCTAGAGGTAATGTCTCCACTATACCTTGTCACCTCTGATAAATATATGTCCATTTCTTCTTGGAAATTTTTTCCCATTGTGACATTAACATTATGTCTAGTCAGTAATTACATGTATTTCTCGTTCATTCAACTTTGCTGCCAGAAATTTGAAATTTTAATGCTCCAGATCAACATGCTTCATTTTGGATTCGACCTGAATTAGCACAGAAGGAAAGAAATTGATACTTGTCATTTCTATAGTTTTCGTCCAAGATTTCAATTCGTTTTTATCTAGTTATAAGTAGAATCGTTTCCGTTATTATTTAGTTCTAGTTGTTAATTTCTTTCTAGTTCTCGTTTTCGTTTATAGTCATCAATTAAATTTCGTTCTAGTTCTAGTTTCGTGAACGAAATTAACACTGATTGGTATATTAAATAAGGCAAGCATTTCATTTGCTGACATCAACTTCACAAAGATGGGGCAATTCAGTATCTCATTTCTGACATGAGTAACATCTGCTTAAAATACTTTAAATATTTAGTAAACTATTTTAAGTTCTCCAAAGTACTTTACCAGTCACTGCTAAATTCAACTGAGTGATCTGAGTAATGAACACCATAGTTAGCATCTCATATGACTGCTTGAATCTCACATGATTTTAAAGATGAACATAGTAGCTACCTGATGTCAACAAGCAAGATGTGTGTGGCGTGTAACCTCCCAGCTCCACAGGGTTCAATGAGATAATGCAATGCGAAAGTGATGGCTCTCTGAGTCTCTGTCCGTGGTACATTAGAATGAACGACGGAGGTCATTTACAAGAACATACGAAACTCTGTCACAGTCAGCCATTAATGTCCTTCACAGATCAGAAACACATTGTAACATTATTAGGGCTGTACGCCAAATGTTAATAATTGGATCACCTATTCAGCCAAATACGAAGACGAATAGTGTACATAATAGGTATACCGAAAAATTTCAAAAGTAAGCAAAAGTTTCAGTTTCGTGAATTTAGTACATAAATTAAAAGTAAACAGTTAACACGTGTAATACATGCATCCTTCTGCCAATCTATGTAAACTAGGAATGGAACCAATTATAATTATCGGACATGTACAGCTTTGCTCTGAGCCCAGGTATTCGAAACTGCATACCACCTCCAGTTTATATCCTGCCCTACATGACAAGTGCAATAAATAACTACAAACAAATAACCACAAGATTCACCTTAGTTTGCAGAATTCTCGATGGACTTCGGGGCAGTCGATATGAATCACAAAGTGGACGACATCCATTTTTTTCGTTCAGCCGCTCGGCAATTCGTCCCTTGATGAGACTGCAGGTGCTGTTCGTCCTTGAGCTGAGGTCCATAGGTCCATAGATATAGGTCCATCTTACCAGATGGACCTATATCTCGGTCGTGCATCCCCACATCGGCAGCAGCAGGTTTTCATCAATCAGACAGCTTCGTCTAATCAAACCACGATGCCTGCGAGATCCACTCAGAATCGTACGGAAAAATTCAGCTAGATGTACACACATCGTCCATACGACCTAGAAGTTGTTTAATTAGTTTTAAGATGTCAACTATATGGATCAGTGACAAGTGCTTTCCTTGAGGTATTTAACTCATGTTTTACCTTTGCTGCTAGCCTGCTACCACACCCCATGAATTTTTTCTCACTGGAAGCTCGGGGCATTGCACCAGCATTGCACGGCAATGCACGCTACAAACCTTGTTATAAGAAACTGTCGTATCACAGTTCAATGGTCGTATCGATTCCTTCCTTGCGGCATCTAATGTTTTCGTCCCGTCGATTGGCTTCTGCGACTACATATCCCTAGAGGGAAGTCTGTGATATGATGTAGCACTACTATTTCGTATATTAATACCAACAAAATAACGACAATTATACTATTAACAGGCTTGCGAATTAAATAATAATGATAATCACAATCTGTCATTTCGTATTCCTTCGCATGTATTTAAAAAGCCGCTAAGTTGAGTTTTATGACTGAGTATACGGTATAGCTGCCCAATGTGAGGGTCCGGTTTAGTGAGGGTTGGTTAGGGTCATGATTAGGCTTAGTGTAGTTAACAGATATTATAGGGATAACAGGGTTAATCAAGATTCCTTGTGGTCATGGTTAGTGCACTTTTTAGATATAGGATTACGGTTAGTGCAGTTTATGCAGTCTAGCGTGATTGAGTATGGGCATACTTAGCATCGTGATCGTAATCTCCAAATTTCTAAAGCACCACTTTAAAGCTAAGCGCAGGGCACCAGCTTATTCACGAGCGCTGCGTCAAATCGAAGGGGTTGTCCAAAGGATAGTCCGTAGGCGGTCAGAGTTCGGCTTCCAGGAGGTCAGCAGGGAGGCAGAGTAGCTGTTAAGGAAAGTATCGCTTTGGTAGAGGATTGACCGACGGGATGTCAAGTAGTGAGTCTGGATAAGAGTTCTTGAAAAGGTGGGACTTAAGTTTAGACTGGACAGGCCATAGATATTATAGCATGGATATCTGTCTCCGCAATGTGGCGTTGGACATTTTTTACGCTATCCGTTTTGCAATTTCCGTTATCTAGAAAATATTCATGTCCCAGAAGTTGGGTTGAACGCTCATATCTATACTCCGTGGCTCATTTCTTACTTCCAATCACAGCCGACTTTTCATTGATCGGGGCGCCAACAAGGAAATCATAAACATTCCATGCAAGTATAGACCCTTAGAAACCACAGATTTTAAAATCTTTGTTAGAAACTCCGCCACTGGTAGTACTTGGCCAGTGCCAGTCCCAAGCCTGGATAAAGGAGGAGGACGACGCTAATGGTCCATGTTACCACACATTGCCGTTAAACTGCAACAACCACCACCAGACCCCTCGAAGTAATACGTACTTGCCTGTAGAACTCATTACGATGTTATGAGCTATTTTTAGCTCAACCAATCACACTTCTTGAAACGCCACAAACCACAGAAGAGAACGTGCTATTCGATAGTGGAGATATACAGGATTTACGTAGTCTTCAAGTTGTTAATTAGACAATTGCTTTTGGGTGTGGTGCGTTCGACAGCAGTGGTCCGCATGGTGGGGGTACGTGGGACAAGCAGGATCGCGGCCGGGTGCAGTCAGTGATGAACAGAGGGTCAACAATATTTGCCCGAACTTGGACCTGCATAAGCTGCATTCGACCATACGCTCTGCACCGGTTCCTTAGTCCAATAAAGACTACCTTATACTCCCAACGCCCGCGACCGCATGACCGTGTTATTGCACAGGCAAACAATCTATGACGAAAATCCTTTTTAATTAGAATGCTCTACTTTTTAGGTATTTTGCATCAGCATAGGGATATGCAATTTGTCAAACATATAATATACTTACTTACTTGTCCTTCTGTGGTTTGTTATTGTTTTGAGCTAAAAATAGCTAATAATAATAATAGTAGTGAGTGTTAACGGCAAGTGTAAAGAGTTGCTTCTCCGGTTTGATTGAAAATGATGTCGCTACCGAAGCTCCCGTGTCCACTGCTTTATGGGCAAACGACGCTAGCTATTGTGAAACCAGATGCCTTTGATAAAGCTAATGAAATAAAGGACATCGCTGTGCGATCTGGATTCAAAATATTGCAGGTAAATTTGTCGATGGGTGTACAGAAGTAGATCTTATTTATGCCGGTTTTCGTTGTATGGTGTTTCTTTTACGGTGTTTCTAGATGTCTGTGCAAAACTTTGCGGCTTACTTATAGTACTTAGGACTCCAATTTACGCATAATATTTTTTATCTGTTGCCATTGGTCAGAACAAATTACTTTCGGTGCCTGATTGACACAAAGGATTAAGTAAGCTTCGTATATGTCTAAAAACGACACCAACCCTAAACGACCCTCACAACGCCTAAACTGACCCTAAACGAGCCTCACAATGCTTAACCTGACCCTGACCGACCCTCACGACACATACTTATAAGAAATTATAGGTGTTTAGAGTGCACATGCTTTAAAGGTTGCGCAGAGGTATCCACACAAGCCACGCCCAAAATATTATGCGTAAGGGTCTACTTGCAGTATAGGTGGCGCTTTTTTCCTACACAATACTATAGCTGTCTATGCCATGATTGGTCGACCTAGAAAATCTTCAGATTATATATATAAAGAGGTAACACAATTGTGATATGCACGTTTAATGAAACTTCAGAAGTGTTGGTCGACCTAGAAAATCTTCAGAATATGTATATAAAGAGATAACACAATATTGATGCATGTTTAATGAAAAGTTCGATGAGCTTATCGTGCACGGATATTTCTCCGCAATATCACATATAATGTTCAAGTGGGCTAAATCGTTTGTTTTTCCATACCTCTTGCGACTCATAAATTCGTCCAAATAACTTGGGACCATGACCTTCACTGTGCCGCTCATACGCTTAGAGACATCCTTCGCGGGTTTCCAATAGGCTTCCACATTGTTTGTATGAAAGCCATTGACCGGGTGGACGAAGTTCTGGCTATGGTTCATCCAAATAACTTGGGACCATGACCTTCGCTGTGCCGCATCCCAGTTATAAGTTAGACAACACACTCTTATTTACTGTGAGGTTTACTAGGCAAATAGAAATCGAACCTAAATGCTTTGGCATCCCAGTTATAATTTGCACATTTTTTAATATTATTCCATTGTGGCTGAATACTCTGCATAATCTATAGTTCGTTATTTCGAAAGACGTCATGCGCCATGTATAGCATGGCAACCAATAAGAGCAAGCCAAAATAAACTGGAACTATATTATTTACAGGGAAGGAAAGTGCATCACCTATACTGCAAGTTAGCCTGCATAAGTTGGGAGTCCTAAGAACTATAATTAAGCCTATTTTGCGAATCGAAATTATTAAATAAGGAATATGCTTCTTATGTTGTAGTGTTTAGCATTTATCATATCTGTAAAATAGTACAATAATGTTGTAAGCAGTCTTATTATTAAAAGATATTAAGGTTTATAAAATTGGTTCATCAACCGATTTTTGCAAGAATAAGGATGTGATGATTTATGATGCACACCTTGCAGGATCAAAAGTTTTCCTGAATTTATTGTTTAACAGGCTCATTTTTGACTCACAGAACATAATGGATTTACCAGCTCCTATGAACTCATAATCTCATTTACCCTCCATTTTTCTAAGACTTATTTACTCAAACTTATTTACTTTATTTTTTGAATAATGTTACTTTATGCCTATACAATGCGATGTATTTTTCATATGTATTACTGTCGGTGTACCAGAGTGTTTTCATATATTTATATAAATAGTAATAAGAATAATAATGCACGCCAGCACTTTGTCGAATCCATTTAGATACAACAGAAACATGCACTTAATGGCCTTTGTTCCCACGATATCTAAACTCTTGATCCATTGCTAATTGTTACGTTTTGACAGAAAATTTTCTACTCAGTAAACGAAAATACAATGAAATAATTGCAGTAATAAACCATTATCATTTTCAGAGCACAAATAATTTGTAATATATGAATATTGTCTGTTGTTTTGCAATCTGATAAAAATTATTACATATTGTGCAGCAGAGAGAAGTTCACTTGACTTTGGAAGAAGCTGGTTGCTTTTATGCGCAACATCGGAAAGAGACTTTCTACATAAGTCTAATTTCCTTCCTCAGCAGTGATCCAATCATGATTCTTGTCCTTGGTCACAAGGATGCAGTGACTAAATGGAAGCAACTGATCGGCCCAGCAAATCCATATTATGCTAGAAAGCAAAAACCAGAGAGGTGCGGTTATAATAGTGATGATAATGATAACAGTGATGATTATTAAAAATAACATCTGATTATTACTAATTAATAATAACTAGGGCATAACCGATGGTACAAAAAAATAAAATCTGGCAAGTAATGTAATGTAATGTAATCGAGCAGCACTTGACAAGTGCAAGTGACATTCAGTAATTCAGAGTTGTATGAAGAGTACATTTTGAAGAATTTCTTGCATTTTGGTAGCAGGACCAACATTATAATCACTCACTGACTGAAGAGTTTATGATAAAGATTCATAGAACCTTTCAACAATAATGACCAGGCATCATACAGATCAGGTTATCACCACATGTGGTAAATTTTTCCTAAAAAGGTTGGCCCATTCACAGATATTGACAGTAACTGTCACTAACTGATATATTTTTGTAGTTTCCATAAGAATTGCTAGCACAACCCAAATGTTACCTTACTCTTCATATGCACAATAATACTGTTAGCTGTGCTTCTTCATACCTTAGAGATGTCCAAATTTCAGTCTGTTTAGGTCCCATGCCACCCTTTTGTCAGCTGGCTATGGAAAGCTGAGCCCTGATTCATAATGCATACTGCTACAACAGCTCAGCCCTGCAGAAGCTCACCTACACTGGACTCACTAACTGGAATTGCCTAAGTTCTTGAATGCTGTTCTGAGGTTCTCACTTTGCCCCTTCAACAGCATCGAAAGTCTGTACAATTCAACAGCGTCGGAGGCGCCACTCTTGAGTTTACTCTTAAATCCCCTCGCTCTCCTTGAATATCAGATCAGAATCATAATATTATAGCAAAAGACGCTGGAAGCAGCTAGGCTACTGATGCTTGGATGTAACTATGATATCGAGCAGATGTAAAACTTCTTCCAATGGAATTTTAAAAAATGCCACAGCAACACCGGTAGGTACTGGATGACATAACTTTGCCTGGAGATGGAGGAGGTTGGCTTGAGATCTATCATTCCATGCAGAATTTGGAGATAATGTTGAAGCCTTTACACAGAAATAATGGCAAAATGATGCATATTCTTACCCTCTGCCTGTCATTTAAAAAAAAACCAGGCAAAATACAACAATCATTGAGTGTTGGAGATTAGCATACCATGCAAACTATGAAGTGAATATCTAAAAAAGCAATGACAATGTATTCAAAAACAATGTTTGAAAACTAAAACAGCTTCGGCTATCACCACATATTATTCAATCGAGTTAATATTTTACATAAACTATTACCATATTTATTTGAATCAACTGAGAGGGTCAGGCAATAACATTTCAAAACTTCAGAAATAAGGGCCATCATATCATATATGTGTTACTTCATATATGATTAAAACATTCTGCTGTTACTACAGAAAGATGACAGAATGAGATATTATTTACACCCCGGAATCATATTAGGACATTGCATTTAAAATCAAAAGATTAGATGATCTTGACATTGTCTTGTTCAAAATTCAACAAGTTTCCTATTCCCACTTCAACTAATCTTCAGTGGCTGACAAGATAGTGTTTATATCATCCATGGGAAAAATGGACTAAAACCCAAAAGCAGAATAAGTATGGACTGGGCCAGAACAAGGACTAAACATAGCCAGCATGCAAATGGTTAATACATATATAATACATACATACAAATGCAAGGGCTTGTTGTCTCTAATATGTGAAAACAAAGTGGTATGTGATTATATTCATAATATTAGTTAAAAGATAATGACATAGTGAAAATGAGTAGTACACCTACTTGAAGTATATGGTTGTGCTATATAATTTTTGCGATAAATACGCTTACTTACATCACAAATATATAAGCAGCGCGTTTAATCCCGTGGAATTCTGTTCCAAGAGAAATCTGATTTCCAACATACTCATGTATCTATGTTTTTATAGGAACATTTATATCTTGTCTGTAATAACTATAGCATAAGGGTATCAAATCCTGAAGCCATTCATGATGAACCATTCATTTTGAACCATTTGTGATGAACCATTCGTGATGAATACGATCGACTGATTAATGTTGTCCGGTGTTATTTTTCAGTCTCCGTGCTGTGTACGGAACGGATGAAGTGAGCAATGCGTTACATGGCAGTGATAGCTGGCTGGCAGCAGATAGGGAAATTCATTTTTTCTTTTCTGATGGTTAGTACAAATTACTGTCATCAAATTACTTAATTATTTACTGTCTGCTTACTTACAAATAACAACACTCCATACACCTCTGAGTAGATAATTATCTCAAATGCGCATTATGTCGATGTTAATTGCATTACATAAGTTCGTAAGTATGTCGGCCTTTCATTGAATGTATTGCATTTGTCATTTGTGTTGTAGCTGAAGCCATGACTAACGAAGACCTGCACGAGAATTTTCCAGAAAAACACATGGTTAGCTGTGTTTTTTTCTTTGCTTTCATAAGATTCTCTATTGAATTGCAGAGGCTTGTTCAGAAAGCTAGTAGCAAAACACTCTTTGCATGGCTGTGTGGCAGCACTGAGAAAACTTGGTCCTTCAGTCATTTGGTTGTGGCACAGACCTCAGAGGGCAGCGTCTTTTATTTAACCTTCTGTAGGTCATCTTAAGCGCTTGGTCGTTCATGGTCTTGTCACCAGGAAATGCTCTAATGACCCATTACAGTGCAAATGTAATGTAAATATAGTTTAATGTAACTGTGTGATCAAGCACTGTAATGTTAGTGGAATGTTAGTGTAATGTGAAGTTGATGTAAATCTTCTAAATTTCTCAGCACAAACAACTTAGTAACCAGCATTTTATCACATCAAGTCCGCAAGACATGGCTGCTTTGTCCGTTCCGGTGCCAGGTCTGAATCCGGGATGTCACATACTGTTCAGATTATATCTTAGAGATAAACGGATTTGAAGAAAACTTTAAGTACTGTTGGATTTATATATTCATTGAAAGAGATTTCAACACTGATAGCTTCAGCCAAATTCTAAGCATAAGACGTTTATTGCATTCAATATTCAATCGATCAATCAATCAACTGACAGTTATGTATCACTTAGATGCACCCCTCACCAGGCTAGGCAGAATGGAACGGTCTTGATCCTCTAATAAGGTGAAGAGGAGGGAATCCTGAGGAGAAGATAGATCTCCAGAGGAAACCTGTTAATATTACTTTTTTATGGAGTTTAATGGAAATGGTAAGATATTTTGTGCATGATTGATAGGTTCCAAATGGTATCTTCTGTATTCTGGAAACATATGGAATGTATGAGTTGGGTTCTATGTCTGTGCATGTGCCCACCACTGGCGACTGTTCGAGTTTGCTGTGCATTGTTTAGCTTAAATGTACAATCTATCTCAACAGTACAGCCTTAGGTCATGTTTTAAGCAATTCCTGGCAGACTGGGTCACAGATGACCCCCATATGGGACGCATTGAAACAGAGTAGAAAATATAGTTTCATTATGTCATATTGCCTCATTGTTGTTTGCAGATAATTTATTGACATTTCGATACTTAGTTGTTGTTAGAAAGTAAATTTGTTCTGAGTTACGACAATAGGAAAAAAGTGAGTAAGTTTTGTCCTTCGGCATTCTGTGACCAATATATAAATTGTCTTTTAGGCTAATGTATAAATTATTTTGGGCCACTATCATACAATGAAATATGGTTTATTTTGCCTACTTGTAACTGTTGTCGGACTGTTGTTCTTCAAGTGGATTGATCTGATATGGGTGACTGTTTTGTAAACCCTTTGGCATTTCGAAGGCTGCTATATAAATCAACCACTGTTCACAATCGTATATGGATTTCATAGCCAGAAATATGCTGCTTCAGGAAATATATATGCTTAAGTGCACTTGTTGCAGTGTTGTAGTTCTATATATATATATATAGATACTTTATATTTTTGACTTTAGTAGGTGGAGTTTTGAGATAACATGGAATAACTCTGAACTGTAGCATGCAGTTGCATCACTGAATTATTGTTTGACATAGTTTTTTACCTAGTTTGTGATTTTTGATTGGAATTAAAAGTTTGACTGGGCAAGTTGGGTTTGAAAAGTGTTTTGCTTCTGAGTATAAATTGACATGTCTATTCCGAACTGCCTGTTATCTTATGAGTGCTTACAACCAATTTCTCATGATTTTAGAGGCTGTCAGGGCCAAAAACTGCTTCTGCTGGTCCAGATCGTGACGTCGATGCTGTCCCAACTAAAAGGACAAGATCATCAGAAGTCAAGCCACCAATTGTAGATCTGTCCACACCATCAGTCGACACCCCTTCAGCAGTCACAGGCTTAGATAAATTGGGTAAGAACTTCAAAATTCTCTATAAAACATTAAAGAAGGTTAAGAGGGCAGCTTTTAAAAATTTACTAGCAATAGCAGGAAGCAAAAATGTCTACAGTACATTCTGCTGCAGTCAGTGTCTGTTGTCTTGATGTGAAGTCACCGAGGTTCCATGATACTCTGGGGATATTAGCAACATATTGAGAGCCACAGCAGACCCCAGGGCAGACACTTCTCAGTTTTGCTTTTTTGAGCGATTTCAGGTTTGACATAAGCCTATCAAAAGGATGTAAAACCATTTGATGATTAATAATGTTAATAATAATAATAGTAGTATTATTAAACTGGTTTTAATGGTTCATCTATAAAGAAAATTTACAGAAACATGAAAATGTCATTATGTGAATGTGATAAATGATTTTCATTAATATTACTGTTACAGGAGAAATTGATGGAATTGTAGATACTATTATGCTTATATAAATGACTACATAGTCTACATGTAGATAAAGACAAAATGTGCTCTGCTGACTTTCTGGCTTGCAAACAATTCAATAATGGCACCAAGGTCTAATTTTCTTGCAAGAGGATTGCCAGCATTCCCAAACTTGTCAGTCGCATAGAGCTGTTTTGCCAGGAAGAGATGGAATTTTATAGATGTATGGATGACACTGAAAATATATTTGATGCTAAGGCTTATATTTGTAATTGTACAGATAATGGTGCAGATGTAGCGAAGACTGAAGATAAAGATCGGTAAGTGCTGGTGAGAAAATGAAGGTGTACTTTGAAGTAATCATGCTGAATGCCTTGGTTATGGAGTAGAGTCTTAATGGTGAAATGAAGTAATATGAAGTACTCCCAAACTTGCCTTAGGCCACAGACGCAAATGTTACCAGCTTCATGTGATTTGCCTCAGGTCATAAGAGAAGGTGACCAGACCCCGCTGTGTTGCCACCAGACAACAGTGGTGATTTGGCCAGTAGTGATTTGGCAAACCATGATATTTCAGTCCAAATTGTCTTTTTACCGAAAAAAAGGGTTCATTAGATGACAATAACAATAAGCTTTTTGGCTGTATTACATGTTTAATTTCTGTTATGTTTGAATTAACACATTGTTGACTTGAGCCATTTCTTAGTAACTTTTAGTGTTTTAGTGTCTAATGCACAAGACACCAGTCAATGGCACACCAAAGCATAGCTGCAATCAGCTCAGTTCGTGGTGGTTAAGGACTTTGAAAGAAGAAAGTATTTTAGTTTATTGGAAAATAATATCACTGTCAAAATGCAGCGACTTACAAATTCATATTACAGAGGAATCAAACAGTCACTCTGTCATCGAGTTTACTAGGCCTAACTTCGTGAAAGGATTTCATGGGAACTGTGGACGCTTAGGGTTGTCGCCAAGGGCCCACTCAAACTCGTTTTATACTCCCCTTAAAACTGTTCTTTTTAGCCGTGCTGGGGTCAATAGCGCTCCTGAGTAGTAGTCTTGAAGGGGCGCTATATAAATCTTCGTAATGAATGAATGAGGGTGCCTAATAGATATTTTTGTACAGTAATTTGGATATAAAGTTTTTTGTCCCTATCAGGGAGATCAAATGGGTGGGGTTGATCGCAGGTTGTATTTTGTTTGCGGTCTGTCATGGCACAGCAACTGAGCACAGACAGAGAGATGGTTCCATAAAGTTGGTACAACAACCAAAAAGCTCATTCACCAAGACTAATAGTTCGTGATTTAGTTTAATATTGTTAGACCTGGGAATAAGAACTGATTCTAATTTTGTGGTTGGCCCGAATTTAAAGTTCAATTAACTGTGAGCCACAATTTGAAACTGATTTTTTGCTGAACAGGAAACCAATGCAAGGATTTTGTGTATAGTTATATCTCGTTACGTTACATATACACATAAAGGTACATATATCTCATACATGTAATACTTTTATGCTGTGTGTAATTTTGACAAATTTTCTCTGTTATTCTGAAATTTGCTGTTAACAGATGTGTTGTGAATGGTCAGTTCCTACTCGGGGATGTCATCGGCTCCACAAGTTATGCTACAATCTTCAAAGCAGTGGACTACAAAACTTCAAATGTAAGTACACTCAAGCAGAGTTGTATTAGTTTATGGCTTTTGGTAAAGTTTTGGCTAAATAAATAGTCTAAAATGTATGGCATGTTGCCCTTATTTACTATTCTGTCCTGTAGAGACGGTTCCTGGACAATTCGGCGCTGGACATTTCGGAGCCAGGACAATTCGGCATCGGACAATTCGGCGACGGATGAGTTTGTAAATGTATTTAAAAAATATTCAAAATGGGAGCAAAATATTATCCAGCACATGTCTGGTTATTATAGAGACTGGTGAAGAGCTAAAATACTGACTTTGACTAAGCCTAATGGCAATCAGAGAGTACAGTAACATTAAGACATAGGTTTATCAATTTCTACTGCTGTTTGTAAATACTATGTGAGTCATAAACCGAAATTGATGTAATTTGTAATATTCTTTGTTTTCTCAACAGTTAGAAGGTGACACGGTCCCCTATGTGTTAATTATGACTCTACAATAGCCAAACATGTGCTGGATAATATTTAGAATATTATTTTTGCTCCCATTCTGAATATTTTAAAAATGTCGGTTACTACATACCGATATCTGGTCTAAATATACTTACAAACTCATCCGGCGCCGAATTGTCCGTGTCAGGCGCCGAATTGTCCGGTCGCCGTAGAGACACTAAAGCTCTTTCTCTGTGGTTGGTCAGTCTAGTGCAGCGTTTCCCAAACTGTGTTCCGCGGAACTCTAGGGTTCCTTGAGGTGAAGACAAGTGTTTCGTGGAAACTTTTAGTGTGAACAGATTTTCGGTTTTATTTTTCTATATCGGTCACTTTATAAAATTTGTACAGTGTCACATTATATTCTAGCTTGCAAACATGCGATGTCAATACAAATAAAGAGATGTAATGTTGTATGGCACAAAGGCATGGAAACAGATTGACTACTATGCGTATGTTGTAATATGCCTGCTAAAAAAGGTGGTTTGAAATTTAGAGAAGTTCAGTTTTGACAAAAGTGTTTTGTGAAATAATATAGCAGTATTTCAAATTTTTTACATTTACACATCAACAAACTTTGCCAGGAGAAGAAACAAATCATAGTATAGCCTATGTTAAACGTTTATGAAGTTGGTGTGTATTCGTATTTTTTCCTATTTTGCGTTGAGGTTTCCTTCGAACAATGTAAAAAAAAATAACACAAATTTTTCATAGGAGACTTTTTGCTTAAGATCTACGTATAACTTTATTTGAAAAAGAGGTAAAATGTTATTTTAGCGTCGTAAATTACCCATGCTAAATAGCGTCGCACATTATTCTCCATGGCAAATCAGGTTAAGCCTCGGTAGTAGAAGTGGGATTGGTGAAAAGAAGTCCGTCGGACTGTGAGCTAGGTCGATGCAAAATTTCTGTTTAACTGGAAGATGGATTTATGAAAAGATGATCTCCTTATATACTGATGAAATGATGCAATGAAGAAAGGAATCATGCATAAATAGAAGCTTGACAGAAATGAGAATTCTACTTGACGTGGAACCTTTATCATCATTCCCGCGTCCATTTCGGTGGAAATCTTTTCATCATTTTTGCTTACATTTAAGCAGAAACCTCATCACTCATACTAGTTCTTGTTATAAAAAATCTTTTCATCAGTCAAGTTTGTGTTATAAAAATATTTAACATCGATCTAGTTCCCAGCTAAATATGAAATCTTTTCATAAATCCAGCTCCCAGTTAAGCATAAATCCTTCATCAATCCAGCTCCCAGTTAAATGTTATTCTTTTCATCATTTCAGCTTCCGTTTATGTATGATTCTTTGCTAGATGCATGTTTCAGAACAACGGTAATGGTTTACAACACTAAAATAAGATTTTACCGAAAGAGAATTCACAGGCCCTATGTCAATGTCATCGTTAAATTTCGTATTATTGATACAGCTTAATCTAGGCCTAAACATATAATTATCTGCCATCTCAAGTTTTGTACCTACAACAGAATATGATGGTTTTGAATGGGGTTCCGCGAAACATTTTTTAGATCAAAAGGGTTCCGCGGACAAAAAAGATTGGGAAACGCTGGTCTAGTGCATTAGCCAGTGGACATCATCAACCCATATATTATCAAACTCATTCATATACATACTCTGTATTACATTTGTAGATTGTTGCTGTAAAAGTCATGGTCGATGTTGAGGAGTTAGGCAATGAATACCTACTGTATACTGCTGCTGGAAAGCACCCAGGTCTACCCTCTATTTAGTATGTATGTTTTCTTGCTCTTGGTTTTGAAACTGGTGCTGTAGGACATAGTTTTTATAATGTGACCTGTGATATTTTACTGTGATGGATATTCTGTGAGATTTCAGTTAATGAACTATGTATATTATGCAAGTATGTGTTAATAATGTGCCATTTCAAAGTAACTTCTAGGCCAGTGGTTCTTGACCTGCAGGTGGCGATCTGCATGGGGGTCGCCGTATGATTTGCCAGGCATTGATTGGAACCTTCAGGAATTTATTAATAAATTCATATATCACAGAATCCAGTTAAGTGACACTATGTAACAGTGATCGTAATTGGTGCGTATACTGCATATGTGAAACTGAGAAGGTACCTTTGGTCAGGAATGAAGTTGGTCCCATTTATAAACTGGATTTTAATGTGTATATATATCAGGGCTGTTAATATCGCAATAAATTATCACGATACTTTGTATCGCGATACTTTTGTTGGTATCGCAGCGAGTATCGCGATAGTTTTATTTTGCTGGTATCGCATATGAATTGCGATACCGATTTTTAGCCTGTCGGCGATACTCGATACCAATACTATTTCTCACTAAATTTTATATGGTTTTTCAAGAAATATGCGAAGTCAATCTTTGCTCTTTGATAAATTTAAGCTATATATACATGTATAGCCTCTTTCGAATAGATGGAATATTAATTTTTATAGACCTAAAAAAGAAATGTATACATGTCAAATTTCCGTGTACACGCTTTTCTCATAAACACAGATGTCGCCCCAATCTAAACTCTTCTTCTATTTGAAAATATGGTGTTTTGAACCTCTAGCTGCACTTGTATTTGTATTTTGCTGACATGCCCGGTAGTCATTCGTAAATTTGGCTTCACGACTAATGAATCAGCTTGTTATTTTAAAAGTTTCTAAAATTTCTGGTCCCTCAATATTGCCAAAAACTGTTGACACGAAAGAACATGGGAACTTTTCAGTCCTGTGCATATTGGCGCTTGGGCCATTCACAATGTCTTTGAAGTAGCCTTCAAGCACGCAGCTCGAACACAATGCTCTGATATCGCACTGGCAATCTTCGTTTATTCAGTCCTATTCATTTCAACATCAACTAAATTTGCAAGCACTCTTAAGTGAACACAAAGGACATAGGCCTACTACAGTCATTTCTTTTTTAGGTCTATAAAAATTAATATTCCATCTATTCGAAAGAGGCTATACATGTATATATATATATATATATATTTATATATATATATATATATATATTGAGTATATATATATTGAGTATATATATATTGAGTATATATATATTGAGTATATATATATTGAGTATATATATATATATATACTCAAACTATTGAAATATATATTTCTTAAAATTAATCAGATTCAATTACATAAAATTGCAGCTGGAGTGGTGTGGAACGTGCTACTGCTTTCCTTGCAATGGAGTTGCTTGGACCAACACTGGCGGACATTCTGAAAGAGAAAGACTTCCTCTCTGCCAGTGAGACTGGAAGCATAGGCCTTCAGGTTTGACCCCCTTTTAATTTCAACTGACTAACCAGCCATCTTCTAGTTCCAAGGCTTGCTTGACTTTGTCGGTTATTGACTCTTCCTTCTGGAGCGATCTCTCACTTGAACTCTTTGCTTGTAGCCAAACCATCAAGATTTTACAAGTCACTTGAGTCTTTTCTTTAGTTGTGGCTGAGCTGAAAGCACTCCTTAGGATTTTCTTTTAGGGTTGCTACATGAATGCTCAGAATGAATGACTGAATGGTTGAATTTCAGATGTGTTTGAAAACCCTGAAAGCTCATTGTATACCAGAAGCTAGGAATGTTTTCATTGAAGCAGGCTATTTTAAATTCATTTCACTTCATTCTTTGATTTGAAGTAGATCAGAACCAAAAATGTATTTTTATAGTTTTGGAGTGGCAGCAACCAGTTGGTTGAGTCTATGCAGCTATGGTAGCAGTAGTCATCACTATATGCTCCACCAGCCAAGAGGTAGTACAGAGAGTGAGCAGAATTGAGGTGGTAAAATACGATGGATAGTTTTGGCTATAGAATTGATGACGGCTTCTTTCATATGTTACATCATAGGGTGCAAGAGATTTGTTAATGAGAGATGCCAGTATACAAGCATAGTCTGGAGACAGTAAGCCTTTAAAACAAGGCAGGTAGGCCATTGCTCCCATTTGACACATCATCATAGGACTACATGATCACATGATGACAACTGCTATAATTATTGTTTCTTGCATAGATGTTGAAAACCCTTCAACATCTGCATACAATGGGAATTGTACATCGAGACCTAAAACTCGGAAATATGGCCTACAGCCTTCATTCACCAAATACTGTTAGTCATCCTTAATCAAACATTTTTTAAAGCCTTTTACTGTAGACTTGCATAAGATATTCTATATGTAAGTATCGAATTATTATTATTAATATGTATCCAAGAATTAGGGCTTGACCTGATACTACAGATAATCTGTAAATGTTGGTGCACTGGTACTTGTTCATGTTGGACAATAAGTTAATATTGATATTATGACGTATAATGATAAGACAGACATCAGTTGATAATGTAGTAGTATGTGATGGTGGTAGTTGTGGAGTTACTTAGGACAAAACAATAAGAATAATGATGATGGTTAGTTGTTTTAAACTGACTTCAGATTTGCATCACTATCTATGTACTGAAGCAATGTGTGTAATCTTTATGTCCTCTGAATCTTAATATTATTCTCAAAATGTTTTATTGCCATTTCAGGTGAAATTGTTTGACTTGGGTCTCGGGAGTAGCCTTAAGGCTGGACTGGTGGCAAATGCATCGTTTTTGGGCAGTCCGTTACATGCGAGCACTCATGTGCATGACGGACTGCCCTATTTACCCCGTGACGACCTCATCAGCCTAGGCTATTGCCTTGTACAGGTCTGCTCTGGGACACTTCCTTGGTGTGTAAAAGTAAGTACTCCTACATCGATTATTAAACTAATTTTTGTTTTATAGACTAGAAAAAAGTATATTGAAAGTTGGAGATTTTGTTAATTTGCTGGAATAAGATGTCAATAAAACGTGGTGATAAGCGGACTGATGTGAATATAACTGTAACTGTGAGATAGATTTAAACTGAATTCTTGATGGTCAGTCAGTATAATAACGGTAACAATGGTTTATGGCTCTTGTCAGAATGTTTTGACCTGTATTCAACTGTAGTTCATGCAAATTTCTCTTTGTCACAGTATCATGGTAGTTTTTAACACAGGTCTGCTCATTATGGTTATCAATCATGGACACATTGAAGAATATGTTATACCTGGTTTTGTCAAAATTTGGCCATTCCTCTTTAAATAATTTGAATAAGCATACATAAGATCCACTGTTATTTCCAAGCACTGTGAAACAAAGGCTGAATAGTATAACTTCGAACACATGTTGGCAACTAAGTTGCAACTTGCGAGCCTTTGTTGAGAATCTGTTTGATAATTATTGTTAATAATGTCAGTGTTCAGCTGTGAGCTATCTCTAAATGTTCTTGAATCTGTTTTTTTTGGCCTGTAAGCTCCTCTGCTAAATGGAAACAATGGCACCTGTGACCAAATTTGATATTTGAACTGTTTTACATGGTGAAGTGGATCACCCAAAAAAATATTATTATTTCAGTAACACAAATTTTTAATGAAAAGGTTTAGCTTAACAAGAGCAGCCGTTGTGAAGGATTTCCTGTAATCAATTCATTGATAAATGAGAAGTGTCATGGCTTAAATGTACACTGTTTAAAACGTGTACATTTATATTTAAAATATTGATAAGTATCTCTATTGGCATGATATAAGTCAAATGTCTTGTGATAGGATTGATGGTAAGGTTCTTGGATATGCTGCTTATATGTAATCTAGATATGTATTGTAAAATGAATTATTACTATTTAGGGTTTATCGCTAGATGAAATTGGAGCGATGAAGAAAATGACCACAGATCGAGAACTTTGCAAAGTTAGTTATTTGTCTTTTATTTTATTGTTGGTTTGGCTTGGACTTGCTACACGAATTTGACCTAAAATAAATCTAGGATATCTAGAAAACCCTTTCGTAATTTGTGATGGTGTAACTATTAGACCTGAAGTTTTTTTAATGTGTGGGTGCTCTTTTACTTGTGTCACAAAAATCAAGGCAAATTTGCATAATTTCAAAGTTTTGAGATTAATAACAGTAGCTATGTATGTTTCTATGCAACAGACAGTATGTGGTCTATACCATATGCAGACAGTAGCCAATAGGCCAAACTAGTAACCATCTTTCCGTGAAGAATGGAATCTGGCAACTTCCTGCTCTCTTACTCCAGAAAAACACGAACAGCCGAATTTGGAGAGTCAAATTCCCTCCCACTTTCTATGACTATATATGGCTCTAGCAGATATTGAAAATTGTTCTAACTAATGTTGGGTCAGGATTATTGACCTTTGGTTTCATTTTAAGAGGTGTAAACTAGGGTAGTGTACAAAAACTAGCTAATGTTTTTATTATATATAAATTATTATATTTTTATTATTAAATGCCCACAAATACTTGACAGATATAAATTATAATATGTATGTTAAGTTGTTCTAATTTGCAGAAATGCCCCGACAACCTGCAGGTTTTCATGAATCTTGTTCGGTGCCTGAGGATTGGGGATTCTCCAGATTACACGCGCTTAAGCCAAATTCTGAAAGTAAGCAATAACACCTTGTATTCTGGTAAAGGTAGTCCATTGAACAAGGTGGTATTGATTCATAGAGGAAAAAAATGAATTAATGCCGCCCGTAATGTGTACAAATTTACTGAAATAAAAAGATGAACGCAGGCCATTTTGTTTCTTGATTTCCTGTTCATAGTCATCGAGAATTAAAAAAATATTGTTTAGCTTTGCTCAGATATGAAAGAAAATAATTATGTGACAGTTGAAGATTGGAATATTTATGACTTAATGCATGGCTATGTCTACAACAATCGTTATATGGTTCTAGGTTTGTGACAAACAGAATAAGAGAATGTCAAGAATTCCATAGTGTTCCAGTGTTAACAGAATTCCAGTGTTAACAGAGCAGAGGGATCAACAAGTATTGAGAATTAAACATATTCATTGTCATGCCCAGGTATCAACTCAATGGTTGCCGAAGTTAAATTGTAATCAAATGTGTATAGGGACCCACATATTATGATATAATTTAAATATTGTGCAATGTTCTAATTCTTATTTTTAACTTGTTTTCCATCGAAATGAGGAGACTGCAAGATGGACCGAAAACTAAATGGGAGAGATGTGAGTTGAATGCTTGTTAACTTCTGAGGAAATTAATACAAACATTACTGCTCAGAAGTTGGTGATCATATTATAGCTATTCTTTACAGTACAACTTAAAGTTATGGTGCATCATAAGAAAACAGGCACAAGAGCGCATTTCGCTACTTTCCCAGCTGTGATGCAGTGTAAATAGGTAATGCTTCAACTTGCATTACACACTGTGTCCAGAAATAAATAGACCCCCTAATGATAATTGGAAAATAAATAGTAAGTTTTCGTTGATTTTTTAAATTCCAAAACCATTTTAATCCTGACATATTTATCCACAAATTTGTAATTTATGAACATCCTGGTTAAATAGGTACATCACAGTTACTTCATTAAATTACAAAGTTAATGCCACTGAGGAATTTAATCAGCTAGTCATTGATGCTTCCATTGGCCAATGACGCACGCGCCTTGAAGCTTGTTTTGAGTCCAAAGGTGGACACTTTGAACACACTTGCAGTCTCATATTATTCAAATACAATTGTAAATTTGAACTAAAGTCATGTTGGTTTAAGACAATATCTAAAAGTAGTTGAAAATTCTGTTGATGAATTTTAGGCCATACTTATAACTCGAATGTCAATTGATGTCAATATGACATCAATCCTAAATGTCAGAAGCTATCATATTTGATGCTGTACTTGATGAATATATCAGGATAAAAACGGAATTTTAAAAATCGACAAATATTTACTATTTTCTTTCTTGTTATCAATAGGTTTCCCTTTATTTCCGGACATGCAGTGTATATACTATATATAATATATATATATATATATATATATATATATATGAGTGTGTGTATAACATGTAGCATTTAATAATAAAATCGATGTAATATGTGGCAAAATAAAGTGCTAAGCTAAATCAGGTGAACTATGTATACTTGTATAGGCATACAATTCTCACAAGTTAAGTTTTAGAAGTATATGCACTATTAAACCTTGATCTTAGTCGTGTCTGTACTAGATTTGATTGGTAATTTCCATACTTTCCAAAACTACTCTTTGTATAACTACATTATGATGTAGACAATGCATAATCTTTCTTGAAAATGTGTTTCTGTTTGTGAAAATTAGTCAAAAGTCTCATCGGATTCTGGTGATTAGACATTGCTTGTAAATTGGGTTCTGTGTTGTTCAGCTTCATGACAATAGTTAATCTTGTTTGAAATAATTTCATAAGATTTTCCATTTACTAACCAACTAACCAAACTGTTGCCCTTATAGCATTTTATGGACACTTTAAAAAAGCTGATGTAACACTGTTCGTTTCTTGCACTAGATGCTTGTTTCCTTTAAACACTTTAATTGGAAGCATTTATTGGCTATGGCTATTTATTGATGGCTGTTTATATTTATTTATTTATGGCTCTTGGTTATTGGTTGTAACGTGGGTTGTATCCAAAAATGGGCACCCAGAGATGCAAGAACGTACACAGATAAAGCGAGAGATGGGCTCTAGTTGTGGCAAGGTGGCAGCAGAGAAGTTCGCAATCGGTTCATGGAATGTCCAGACATTAGGAAGCCCAGGGAAAGTGGAACTACTAACCCTGAATATATATTTTTCAGATGAGCTGTGTGTATGTGCTAATTTTCCAGGTGTGCTACAACCTCAACAGTTGTTATGTCAATTCAATTCAACTCTTAAGTCTTATTGAGCACCAGATACAAGTGCATGTTAATTTGTTGCTGTAGTTCATGGGTGCCAATGGGTAAGCCCACAGGGAACAAAATAGTTCTGCTGGTAGGATCACCCATTTCTCATTACTATATCAATATATAGTAAAACCTTCACAGGAAGAATGGAAGAAACCGGTATGAAATATGCCAGGTTGCAGAAATTTTATGCTTGTACCGCAATGCATTCAAACCAATGAATTTTATACACATGTCAACCATTCGTTGTATGATTTAATGAAATACAGATTTAATATGGCATTACTCTAGTTAGGGCAAAACCGGAATTCGCCTCGGACATTTGCCTCGGCCGAATATTGGACTATTTGGAAGTATTCGCCTCGGCAAATTTTACACCCGCAAGTAGCTAAAAATAACTTTTTTTGATAAAATAATATTTTTTCATAAAATGCATTTAGGACTAACAAACTCACTTATAAGCTATTGATTAATTAAACAAGAACTTAATGTTCCATTGAATTTTCTTTAAAATAATGATCATGTTAATTTATATATTTTAATTTCTTTTGGCTGTATTCCCCAGGTGGCAACAAATCAGTAATTCTCTTGGTTGAATTGGCTCCATACTCTTTCCGGTAAACATTAGAGAGTAAAGACGTCATTGATAACTTCACATTTCAAATTTTAAAACAAGGTTTTACATTTCACAAATAAAGTTATTAAATAATAAATATATTGCTATAGCCTATAGCGCGACGATACGGTATATGAAGGATATTGCTATAGACTCTGCATTGACTATAGATATAGATAGTCTTCTGTAACTGTGCACGTGGCAGGTTAACTATGCCTACGAATGGTACTCGCTGCCAGATTTGCCGCTACTGTTCGTTTCGTACCCGGATCTGGCAAATAGTTCATCCAAATACTCGGATTCGGTACTCGGTGGAAATCGTCTACTTGGTTATGCCCTAATTCTAGTAATGCTTGGTTTCCAAACTGTACAAGTTAACACGGCACTGGTTTCCCTTTCACATTTATTGATCTTTATTATGAAAGGTATTGCAGGAGTTTATTTTGGTTTTTTCCAGACAAAGAAGAAATAATATGGTGCTTGTAACCAGAAGAGTGGAAAGATGGGCAGAAGGAAGTCTTGTGTTTGACATACACAATTCAGATTGTCGTTTGTCTGCAATTTTTTCATCAAGTGTTCTCTGTAGCTCTAAGGATTTAATCGCTGGGACTGTGTTTACCATATGGTCGTATCGTTTGCTGCAAAGTTTCGATCTCAACTCTGTGCTACCTGAAATGTATAAAAGTTTTTTGCCAACTGTGAATGTCCACTTTTTCTGTCTGTTAGTTTGCTTGTGTGAGTGCGACGGGCCCGAATTTTTTAGATAAATATTGCTCAAGAGTTTGGTAAAAGTTTTAGCCAGCGCAGTTTATAGGGTATTCTTTGTAGATTTGTCTTTGAAACGCAGTCGTTATAGATGTGATATCGCCAGCCTGATTCGCTTTGCCTACGTGTAAGATCCTTGATGTGAGTTCTGTTGCACGAATTGGCGATGATTTCTTTCAGACGTTGAACAGTTTATTTGGTGCTGCTGTGGTTGCCTGTCAGTTTGTAAGACTTTTCTGATTGCCTTCTGTAGAATAGGGTACAAAGAATTTAAGGACAAACTGGTACATAATTTTATTGTGATAAGTTAATATTTTGATACATGTTCAGGTATAGCTATTGGTTATGTCATGTTCGCTATTACTTCTAGTGTCATTGAGATGCCAGTTTTGTCCCTGATGGTTGCAGAACGTTAAGTTATTTTGCCACTATTTTCTCCTCATTCACAGATATTAACTGAGTCTTTAGCTGTGCCGTTTTTAAATAGGGAGCATAGGGCATCTATTTGTTAAGTTTACAATTATCTCTTAAATCTCTTGCCTGCACAACTGATTTAACCCATAGTCCATTCATTGAGTTTACTCGATTAACTTCAAATCTTGACCAATGTGGATGTTTAATTTAGGAGATATATCGGTCATCACTCTGTAGAGAGGTGGGAAAACGGCCGTAGTGATGAATATTGTAGGAGTCCTCGTAGATTGCTGGTCTGGACTGTCTTGGAATTTATTATCTTCTGGGTTGCTAGTTTACTGTTATATTCTTTACTTAATTACTAAACGTTAATAAATTATATCTATCCTTTGGCGGCATTGCAGTTGTTTTGTCTTCTCCGAAAGTCTTAGTGGGTTGGAATGAGGTGGGGCTTCGGAAGCGGTAGGATGGGGTAGGTCATGCGCAAGCAATAACTGGCATTTACAAAGCTGAAAAGTTTAAGACAGTGACTTAGTTGAATCCTAGTCCAGCATAGGTATTTATTTAATCAGTCCAGGCAGAGATTTTCTTCAATTAATAATAGAATTGTGTGATGTTAAGAAAACCTTATTTGAACAGAATTAGTTAAATTACTTTAGTGATTTGAATTTGCACATAGTGTAGGGAATCAAAGTAATCTGACTTCTAATTGTGCAGTTTCTGCTCCAGACAAACAATTTTCTTGTTCCATTTCCTCTTGTGTGTAAAGCCCTGTATTTGTTAAGTTTTCAATTATCTCTTGCATGCTCAACTAAACAGACTCCTAACTTTTGGTTGAGTGCTGCATGTTGATGAGGGGTATATGGGTTATAAGCTGGGCAGGTCACCTCCCCAACATCTGCTGGTGGCATAGCGTTTAAGACATAAACTGGCAAGTGTTGTTGAACATTAGCTGGATAGAAACAAGTTGAAGAAAAGGAATTAAACTGTTTCGATGTGTTCAGGGATTCTAATTAATGCTTTTCATAATTATCAGTTCATAAAAATGCTTAGTATAATATCAAGACCCAATAATTTGAATAATAATAATAATAAATGTTCAGGCAGGCACAGCCTTTATATCAGACTCTAAAGAAAGTTATTTGTGTCTATATGCTTTTTGATGTGGACTGATGGCAGGTGGTCCAGTTGCCAATTATTTGTTTAAAGTGCTCCTCTCTTATGGCAGTGAACGCCTTGCTCTATTTGTACATGGTGTAGTTTCACTGACGATGACGAATAAGCTTCCTTTTGTGTGTGATTATTTTGTGTTTTAGAGATATTTGTCTAACAGTTTTATTTTTTGTGAGATAATCTCAATTGAACTTCTGGATTTACCAATTAATTGGCATGTCGGCAATGATGTTTTTCTTGCTATACCTTCTGGATGCAGGGCAATGGAGTATTTCGCAATGCCGCTGCATCATCGCAATGCCACTGCATCATCAGCTGCATCATCTTAGATTAGATTGTAACCTTATTCAGAACATCTAGAAAACAGTGTTGCTATTCCCAGTTGTAATCGCTTCTGATGTTAAAAGTTTCTGCAGTGTTTAGCTTCAATTGAATTATTTAGGGTGGTATTATTAATTCAGTTGTCAGTTGCATTTATTTATCATTTTTACTGTTGCTACAGTAAAGTCCTCTCACTGGACTTTATTTAGACTTCTTAAAGAGGCCTTTGTTCGATTAGAATAGATTGAGTGAGGTAATAAATATTCAGATGGACATAAAGCCTTGTCTAGTTAATTCTAAGCAGTCTTTAATAAGGTAAACCACCATTTTGTTGAGATGCTATTAATAATTATCAGTTGTATGGTTGAACTTAGAATTTTGGTAGTTTAATCTTGTATGTTTGTTGTACATCGTTTATAGCTGCATGATTAATAACAAGGTTTATAACAATAGTGACATCTGGGGTTTTCTCGACTTGTTATGCGATCAAATGGAATGGAAAAGGAGATGATGTTGGCGTGCGGAGAAGGAAAGAGAAAATGAGGGCGCCCGAGGAAGAAATGGATGACCGAGATGCAAGAAAGAACTGGAATGAATATGAAGGAATTAAGGGACGCGACCTCAGAGAGAAAGCAATGAAGAAGGTTTATCATGATGGTCACTAGAATTCAACGAACTGACAGCACAAGGTGACAAGGTGAATTGCTTTTCGCCTAGTGACTAGTCGCATCTCAGTTCATATTTCTGTGTAACTTAGTTGTTTCCTAATTTGCTCGCTTTATACAGCAATGTAAGCTGTTGCTGATACTCAGTCTGTATCTGAAGAAGTTTGCATTTCTTGCTGCTTTGTGCAAAAATGTCTTTTTTTAATTTTTCTATTTTGAGATTCCAAAGAAGTCAAAGAGATTATGTTGCTGTTTTTGTTCTTGGAGCTGCTAATTGCCCATGACAGTTTTGGCACTTGGTTGACCAAAGCTCCATCTGCCTAAACTGATGTTGTCATATCAATACAAAACTTGCTAGTTGCATATGAATTTATTAAATATACTAGCTATCATTAAATAAATACTGGATTATGTTCATAAGTTTAATACATATTAAAGTATTTTGCATGACTGCTTTTTGATAATAGGTTGCAGCATTTAGTCAAATCATACAGTCATTTTGTAGTATATGCTGATGTATATATATTATGTTTATATATATATATATATATATATATGTATGACTGCTTATGTATAAGATTTACTATATTATTTAGTGATTCCTTAAACTTCGATATATCATCAGCACTTCCCATTAGTTTTTATTTTGATTGATTACATTAAGTTCTTGTAGAGTTTTGTTGTGTTTTCTTTATATTCATATGTTGCATTTTATTGCGCTAATATTTATTGATTCTGTAATCAGTTTAAATTGCAATAGAACTTTCTCTGTGCAAAATGTTCTGGACAGTTTTCTGCTGGTAATAACAAATTACATGGTTTGAGGTTTGTTAGTGATATTTACTTTTGTGGCAGGTTGTATAGAGAATTCGCTAGTAGTTGTGTAGTTCCTAGTGAGTGGAAGGTTGAGTCGAAACATAGTACAGGAACTGTATCAGTCTCCTCCTATTGGCAAGTGATTGGACTCTGGTATTTACACAATTACTTTCACTGCTTAAGTTCGATATTTTGTGGTGGAAGGAATTTTTTTCACACAGCACTAATCCATTTTTTTCTGCTGTGTTTTAAGACTCTGCTGGAGTACCTTGTTTGAAACTGTTTTGATGCAAAGTTACTTAGAAAGTGCACAACTTTAAAATTAAAATATGTTAAGTAAAGTGTATGAAGTACTTGTGAAAGTGAATTTTATGTGACTCCTTTTGCTTGGAGACATCCTATCATCATTATCAGCCTCATCATTGTATTATTAACCATCTTGATGATTGTGGCAGATCAGGTTGGATCTGCTTATAATAAAATACCTAATAATTATTGAGTGTGCTGGAGTTACACAAGATGCCCATCAACTTTTAATAATTAGCTTTAAAGTTTCAATGCATTTGACTAAATTGTATATTATCATTTGTAAATTGGAGGTCTTGTGTAAATATTTCTTCTTTGTAAATGTGTTAATTATTGTTTAAAGCTTAAAATCTATTTGATGTTGAATAATTTAGTATTGGAAAGAGAAAGATATTGTCATTTTTGGCGTTTGCCTTCTGATTTCGCATTCAGTCTATACATGTAACTTCCTTGACTGTCTTGAATCTGCTAAGTATCCTGCACTCAACAAAGAACAGTTGACCATTTGTAAGGCTAAATTGATTATCTGAGATAATCCGGTGCCTTTATTTAGGTGATATATCAGTTGCCTGCAGATGAATGATTGACAGATGGCAAGAGTTTTGACAGATGGCTACAGCTTTGTATCACCATAAAAACCCGTGATATTGTGTATTTTAATTACTGTGTTAGTCGATTTTATTGCCTCTCTATTACTCTTTTATTAGACCATGCAGAACCAGAAAGGTTCTTAGCAGAACAGTTTGAAGTAATAGGCTAATACCTGATCATGTTTAAGGGAGTTAGTTGTTAGGGTCCCAAGGTCTACTTTGAAATGCAATGGACGGCCAGAGCTAAACTGACCGCAGATTGCTCGCCTGTTACTGTTACTACCAGAGATAATCATGTCCTGAATATAATATGGGTCGAAAAATTAATTAAATTGATGACATATATATCTACAACTGAGGAAAACGAACTCGGGTGATGTTAAAGTTCGTTAACAACAACATGATACCAGGACATGCATACTTTGAAAGAACATGAAGTATTTGACTTTAGCGTCTTTCAGGCACTGGCCATCTAATGTCATGTAAATTTCATAAAGAAACAGAAAGCCTGTCACTGTGTCTCAGTTACAGGCTTACGATACACACGACCTGCGAATTCCCAGCCTCAATTGACCAGTATAATCACAGTCCATGGTCAGAAGTTGGCAGAATACTCCTTAACGTGGGGCTTAGAGATTGAGCCAGCTGTAGCACAGAGTTAGGGAGGGACTCACGCTTAGGTCATGCTGCTTGTCATTGGCATGCCAACACAATTATTAAGAGTCTGTCTTACCGTCGATCTCTGGTTGTGTACAGTACCGAGCCTAGATAAAGGAGGAGGGTGATGCTAATCATCTGTGATGAAAGCGTCGTTAGACAAATTTCCAACGATTTTATGGGTGAATATTCTGAAAGTGGTAATTTCCAGTTACTACATGTTAAGTAAAATGTGGTAATCACATTTTAAAAAGCGACTCAGTTTTAGATATATATTAACTGTTGGGCTCATTTACAAAAAAAACATTAAAAAAAAGTAAATAAAATTATTATTCTGATGTATTGCAATAAATAACGTAAAATGTCAGGATTGCAACTTGTCCCCAATGCAGGGTCCTGGTCTTAAATTCCAGGTAGTTGCTAACGCGTTGCAATAATTATAATAAACTTTTACCAATTTAACAGAAACTACATTTTATCCTTAAACTGTGCAAATACTTATGCACCAGAGATTTGTTTTCAGCTTAAAATATTTTTCAAAGTTGTGTCACTTACAATTATTGATGTCAGCACCGCACACCTATTAGCAAGCTGTATTTATACCGCATGCGCATGCGCTCTGCTGCATAGCATAAAGTTCCTTTTGCTATGACGACCGCATATTGCCGAATGGCTGTGTGATCATTGAAAGCAGTTTAAAATCTATAAAGTTTCGGCTCACCTGTACGATTATGTTTATTCAACGTCAGCACCGCAACCAATAATACACAATGACCATTCATGTTTAAGTGATTTTAGACGTCATGTTTCGGATCGAGAGAAAATGCTGAAGAAACGAGACCTATTATTGTGCACGCACGTTCAGCGAGATTGGCGTAGAAATTATACTTCCAGCAAAATGTCAGCACCGCGATTGTCAGCACCGCAACCATGCGAGCAGTCGCGGTGCTGACTTCATGGTCGCGACTCTGACAAATGCTTAGTTGTTAGGTTTTCTGTAGCCCTTGGCATAAATAACCAGTATATTTTTACTAAGTTTCAACAGTAGAGTCTGGCTGCCAATTTACACTATTATTTTCTTATATCTAAATTTACCCTTTAAAGTAAATTTCAGTCACAAAATTAGATGGAGAAAATAATAATTGCAAAGCTTTTACTTAAATATTGTTGTGTTTTATTAGATTTCTTTGATCACATTGTAATCATGCCCATTACTTCTAAAGAAAAATCAGCAATTTATAGATCAACCTTAAATCACTTTTCGGCCACTTAGTTGCTACTGCAGATTGGAGTTTAACCCATTTCATTGTGAGTGCTACAGTCCTGGCACGATGCGATATGATTCTACCACTCTAACACTACCACAAGAAATTTCTCCGGAGTTACCACATGAACAAGATCACTTGTCAGAAGATACAGCTACTACTGCACAGCTGCTCGACAAACCTAATGTTCCCTTGTCAGTGCAGTCTCCTGATGATCACCAAACTTTACCTGTTCAAAATATGCTTCTACCCAATGAAGAACCCAATGATGAACATATTGGAAAGCTTTGTGTTGTCAAATACAGTGGTCACCCTTCCCCTGGGAAAATTATTAGTCTTACTTTATTGGATGATGATGTGGAATTTTCATGCATGGCTACTGTTAGAGGCCCACATGGCTCCATTGCTAACTGTTTCTTTTGGCCTCATGCTGCATACATTTGTTTTTATAAGTTTATAAAAACAAATGTCTGCAGCATGAGGCTAAAAGAAACGGTTTCTTGTTTAAGCTTGAAATGATGTAGTCTGTAGTGTAGTGGTGTGACTTTATTAAGTGTTTATTTAGTGTTTTTACAGTTTATAGCTGGTACTTGCAGAAAGGCTGATAAGTCTGCGATCTGACTAGTCTTTGGTGCTGTTTGTTAACCGAAATTGATTCATAATAAATAGTTTGAAGCTTTGTTCGTTACAGCTGGTTTACTATTGTACCTGTGAGGCAGCAAAAATTTACATTATTATTACATGCAAATTATTTCTATGAGAAGTTAGAAATGTTATAGGTCAGTTGCGGTGTTGACATTTTGGCAACAAATTTATGTTTTCACAATTTTTTCACACTCTTATAATTTTGATTTTCGTGTAACATTATATTCAATGTTTCCATATGATACAGCTTTACATTAATTAATTAAGAAGCTAGAGATAAATTTGCTCTATGCAGCTTGGTTACTGAAAAATTTATTTGGTTGCGGTGCTGACATTATGTAGTTGCGGTGCTGACATCGTGGGCTACATCAACAATTTAACAAAAACTATTTTAGCGGAAATAGGATATATCCGTTATGAACAATATTATAATATCTTTACAACATATTTGTGTTCTTGGTTTTTTAACTTTTTACAATAAAATTGTGACTTTTTATTTATTTTATTTAGAGTGACAAAATTACCCATTCTCAAATATTCACCCTTATAGGAAACTGGAGAAAATGGTATAGTAGTCCCAGATGTAACCAAATAGGCCTACGTAATGTAATGTAAATCCTCGAAAAATTCTCAGCGCCCACAAAAGCCACGTCAACGAGACTAGCTTATTCACTCACCGGCGTTATACCAAATCAAGTCCGCAATAGCCAATCCTCTCGTTTCTTTTAGGCGCCAGGTCGAAATCCGGGGAGTCAAGCCGAGGAGACAGTGTGGTGCTACGGTGGTAGTTGGTGACGAGGGGAATCACGTGGTGGCTCAGAAATAGAATCCGGATAGGACACCTTGATGAGTTCGGTTTTTAGTCTTGAATGGAAAGTAGCAGTGGATAATGATAGCGGAGGAGAGGTAATATTTGCAGGTGGAATGTGGTGATGAGCAAAGTGACGGATTGGTGCAGCATAGACTAAGGATCGAGTGGTTGCAGAATTTCAGATAACATGAAACTGGAGGTCGAGATAGACAAATATATGACGATGAGCGAGTTGATCCGGGCGATTGGATCGTAAGGAATTGACGAATGTAAGAATGCCATATTGGGCTGATGCCGTTGTGTGCTGTGAGCGTTGATGAGTTGGGTGGGGAGTTACGGAGTATGGAATGCAAGGCAGCGCAGGGCGAGGAGGAGGAGGAGTGTTGATGCATGCACAAATGGTTCAGACAACGGGCGGAGACTTAGAGGGGACATCGGGGGACGGCCCCCCCCCCCCAAACTTGAGGTGAGGGGGAATGAAGTAGCCTATTTCCCCCAAATTTCAGGCGATCGAACGTGTGTTTGCTGTTGTCTTTCTCATGTCTGAGGCTGATTCTTGGTATACGTGCCTGCCTGTCTTAGTTTGCGGGTTGTCTCTGGTCAGTGAGTGTCTCATCATCGTGAGGTGCAAGACACCAGGCCTAGAGATAAGAGGCCGACCTGGAAGTCAATTTAAGGTTCAGAGGTCGTACTCTTTTCCCTTTGTTACAAAGAGTTTGTATGTTTAAATCCTCATCAATAAGTTTATTCATTTTATTGCATTGAGCGTCTTTGAATATTTGAGTGATTTAGTCTAGCGGCAGCGCTGTTTTTGTGAAAAATGAAGCGAGATTATTATAGTAGTCAACAAACGATCTCATACTAGAGGAGGTAAGCGTATCTGTAGCATAATAAATTTACATGTAAATGTAAAACCATTTGGACTTGTATCCCATGTGCGACGGAATAACCGTGAATATAGCGCGTGTAGGCCTACGGTATTGTGGCACTGACGACTTTAGCCATAGGCGCGGGCCAACTTACCTGCATCTCTCCTGGTTGCATGCCAGCGTCCCTCAAAATCAGACCCACCCATCATGGTTGGCTAAGTTTAGTATTGCCAAGGTTTTTTTATCGGTGTTATTTTAACGTGTAAGGCTTGCCAGTTACGGCGCTGTGCATTGCATGGCTAGTGCATCTCATTGAAGAATATGGGCCCACTTACTTAGTTCTATTTTTAGTATCAATAATAAATGCTCATCACATTTCAGTCCTCTAGATCTACGCTCAACTGTGCTCCCCAAGTATTGCTGTTCTGACCATCTAAACCGTCATTTAGTACGTAGTGGTCGATTGGCTGGAGTGGGAGAGACGTAGGGGCCTACAGCATACACACGCCATAGGAGATTAGCATTGACCTTCACTTTCTATTTATTTTTATTTCATAAATCAAGATCAAACTTAAATAATCATCTCCCTTGAGCTATTCATTATTAAATACACTCAGCAGAACAGCAAACAAATGTAAATGAAAACGCTTTTATATAGCTACCGTATATACACCTATAATATAACCTCGACCCATCTCATTTTTCAATAAGAGTCTGATCCGGTGAGAACCTTCATCACCGCTCGTCCTTTTGAATGGATGCCACGCCATCATTATACACTTGCCTTGTTAGAAATGAGATGTGTAACGTAATGGGCGCCCTGCGTGGCTGCCGACGGTTAAATTCAACTCCTGTAATAAGGTTTTCATTAAATTAATAATAATAATAATAATAATCCGGCGGCGCTTGGAGCAGTGAAGGACTGCAGTTCATCTCAGAGTTGGGTAGTCGAACGAGTGCTGCAACCCACGATCCAATGGAGACGTCATTTCTGTTCCAACGTATCTCGGTTGTTCTTCAGCGTGGGAACGCCGCCTGCCTCTTCGGGACATTGCCACCACTCACTTAGCTCGTCCACATGGGCGATAACAGCATAATATAATAATAATATTAATAATATTAATAATAATAATAATAATTAATAATAATTAATAATAATTAATAATAATGATAATAATAATAATAATAATAATAATAATAATAATTACTTAGGTTCCCTTGCAAGGACCGTAATAAACCAAGATTTAAATCTCTGAAATAATCTAGCATCGATAAGCGAACCGGAGTAATAATAAGATATTCGTTTATTTAGAAATAACACAATCTAACAACAACGCAGAAATGCTTAGGCCTGCACGAGTGACAATGAACAATAGTAGGCCAGTCGCTAAAATAAATTTATAAAACAAATAAATGTTTTTGTATAATGATCTGGGGATCATTATACAAAAACATTTATTTGGTTTTTGGTTTTTGGTTTTGGTTGTGTACTATTAATTGGTGATTGGCGTGGATACGGAGTGGAAGTAGGAGGTAGGAGTTGGTTAAAACATGCTAGGGGTTATGTAAAAAGGAAAAGAGGAGACGCACGAGACGCGGCCTATTTTTGCTGCATCCATGATTGGGAATTAAAATTTCTTCCGACCTGTCCCCCGAACCAAATTTTTTCACCTGTCCACCCCAAACCCACGACCAAGTCTTAGCTTATGGTTCAGACAGAGAGGAAAATGTCTAGCAGTTAATCATACTCGTAATGGTATTCTCAACATTTCTACAGCGCCCACAAAGCAAAGACGCTGGAACAAGTTTATTCACAGGCTCTTGATCAAAACAGGATCGATATAGGCAAAGAGTCAAAATCCAGAAAGTCAGACAGGCAGACAGATAGACAGCTATATAGGGTGGGTGGTACTTAGAGTTGAAACGGCGGGGAGACAGAAGGAAGAGGAGAAATCAGGATAGAATTTTCGAAAGAGCAATATTTTGAGTTGTGAGTGAAAGACCTGTGGGGAGATAGCAATAGGTGAGGACCGTGAGGTGTTCGTGAGTTCGTGGGACGGATCTGATATTTGTCTTAATGCTCAAGGGAGTTTGTTCCAAAGAGGCGGGACAGCAATGGCTATGGAGCGATTTGCAAATTTGAGTGATGGAGTGACGGGAGGGCGAAGTAGTGTGAGGGTGGAAGAGGAACGGGTTGGACGACGTGGTTGAATCGTGAACAACTGACGGAGATATAGGCCTACATGTGTATGTGGGCTGTGAGGATTGCAGTGTTTTGTAGGTGAGTGAAATGACCTTATATATTCGATGCGTTCAGGTATTTTTGAGCCAGTGGAGTGATTTGAGGGCAGGAGTGATATGATAATGCTTTGGAGTCTTGGTGACAGCACGGGCGGGAGCATTCTGAATGGCTTGGAGGCGGTTTAATTGGGTGGTGTCTATACTGAGGAAAAGGGAATTACAGTGATCCAATTTAGCGTGAACCAGAGGCGTCTACACCATGTAAACCTTGGAGCAAATGTTCCAACCTATAAGTATAGGGGAAAGCAAATTTGAGGATTTAGGGGAAGGAAATGTTTTTATATAATTTGTTATACCAGTTTATTCATTTATTATTTGGAATTGAGCTATTCTGTTCAGCATCAGCACTGATCGTTCGGTTCCAAAATAAGGATTCGATTGAAGTCATTCGTACCGTAAATAAGTTGCATTGCGGGGGAATTTGCAGTGGGAGATTTGGGGGAATTACCTGGAGGCGAGTTCCTAATACCATCATTGTGCCATTAACTTGGTTCATTCTACGATTCATCACAGAATAGAGCCTAATATTTGATCCGTCTGTTCCTCAAATTTTTTTACTGCTTATTTACTTGAAGAGAAGCAACACAACAGTATTGCCAAGTTATGCTGTCACCCATTGTGGATAATTTGCTGAGGTTATACTCGTGATGACGCTATTCGCTTATTTAGAAGAAACAAATATTTGTACAAAATGCAGAAATGCTAGCATGAGTGACAGTGGTAGAGCAATAAAAGTAGCTAGAATTGATAACAAACTAGTAAATCTTATTATATAATGATCCGGGGATAAGAGTGGCCTCTGGGTGGTAGAACACGGTTGTGCTCTAGGTCTTTATTGGTGAATGGAGGACGAAGTGGAGGAAAGATTTGGCGAAGAACATGTTTGGGGATAATTGTGTAAAGCGGAAAAAACGAGTTTGGCATCTGCTATGCTGGCACGTTTAGAAACGTGCCAGCGTACTGTTTGGAAGGATTGTTCCATGTAAAATTATAGCTGCTGGCTCTTTTGTGAGTTCTTTCAGGCGCTCTTTCTTAGAGGTTAGGGTTAAACCCCGCAGGGATAGAGAGGCATATAACATAACAGTTTGGCAGTTAATAGGATAAAGCCCTTCTTCTCCATTTTACATAACCTCCTAGCATGTTCTTCACCAAATCCAACCTCCACTCCGTCCCTATTCCATTCACTAATTAAGACATAGAGCACACGTACAGCCATGTTCTCCTACCCAAAGACAGTGTAACGTAACTCAGGGTTGCTCTTCGCCAAAGAGGTATCAATTTGTGGTGAACCTCAATCCTACCCTTCGGTATCGGTTGCGGCAATTCTGGTTCACCTCCCCTTAATTCTCTGGTACCCTCCGCCGCAACATTGTTTTGCCCAGGTCCGACTATCCGCGAGGTAAGTCTGGCTTGTTGGCGCAGATATGAGGAAGATTGCCAATGTCAACGATCGGAGCTCATTTACAAATAACTTCGACTCGATCCCGACTGATTTATCTTTATTTCCTCGATAAAATCCAGTCATCGAACAGTTATTTTACAGAACGCTGTCTTTACAATCTCTCTTTTTCACTCTGACTTCACACACACCCTATATATATACCCGAAGCCAAGCGAGACATTATAGCGAGACATTGTAGCGAGACATTGTAGCGAGACATTGTAGCGAGACATTGTAGCGAGACATTGTAGCGAGACATTGTAGCGAGACATTGTAGCGAGACATTGTAGCGAGACATTGTAGCGAGACATTGTAGCGAGACATTGTAGCGAGACATTGTAGCGAGACATTGTAGCGAGACATTGTAGCGAGACATTGTAGCGAGACATTGTAGCGAGACATTGTAGCGAGACATTGTAGCGAGACATTGCAGCGAGACATTGCAGCGAGACATTGCAGCGAGACATTGTAGCGAGACATTGCAGCGAGACATTGTAGCGAGACATTGCAGCGAGACATTGTAGCGAGACATTGCAGCGAGACATTGTAGCGAGACATTGTAGCGAGACATTGTAGCGAGACATTGTCCTCTGTGTTTGGCAGTTACCCACCAACACGGATATAATCTGCTTCGATAAAAATGATACTGGCATGGTATTCACGGACTCTGATAGTGAAGGTCTTCTGTCTATAACCTTCGATCCGTTTTAGATATCAACTCAGAGTTCCATTAGTAAAGTTCAGTCTCTGACCCATAGATAATGTGTCCCGTTGTCTATACACAGCCGCTAAGCGTTTTCACACAAGTCGATGTTCTTGCTGTCCGTAAAGAATATGGTCACAGATCTCTTACGCGTAGGCCCACAACAGTCTGGTTTTCTTCATACGCAGTTCAAACAGATACATTTCATGGTATTCTGCAGAGGACTTTCAAAACCATTCAATTAGAGCTGCTGCTGCAGCACATGAACAGATAATGATCCACTCTACCTTGGGTGGCAGTAGGAAATTGCAATTGCACTGCTGTCCAACCATCGACACCGACTCCTCAATACATAGGGAAAATGCCATAGCCGCCAGTGTTAGGGCGATCACTAAAAGTTTTACGGATTATTATACGACAATAATAATTTCGCTTGCGTGCTACTATAGCACCGTCTTAGCCGTGTAATCGACTGCCTTGATTATTGCAAGTAGGCTTATTGACACATCATAATGGCGGATGACAAACAAGTTTATGAAAATGTGTAAGTACCAATATACTTGCATCACATTATTAATTCTTTGTATTAATAATTGGAGACATAATCTGTTGCACATTGTGCATTCCTAAGCCTAATGTAATACTAAGACTAGATTCAAATGACATTTAACATACATCATAAGCTCGATAGTGTAGGCCTAATAACGGGACTGTCTGTCATTCGAGTGTTCTGGGATCAAATCAGCGGGCGCCACCCACCCAAGCCACCCTCGTATGCTGAGGCTAAGATAATGAAGTCGGTAACACTTTATACTCCAATCTCGTTTGAGGGACTGGTCCTTTTCTCCTTTCCTTAATATATGGCTTGGTAGAGAAAACAACCTTGTGAGATACATGTATTATATAATACGCTTTATTGATCGTTAACAGTCATAGGCCTACATACATTGCATGGTTTCGATCAAAAAATTGATTCGCTGTCATCTAATCGGTACCATATCTTCTTAATCGCAGTTCCTTATTTACTTATCACAGATTATAAGTGACGGGGAGAGGACTGGACAGTGGACACTCGCTATCAAATGCTGAGGTATAGAAGCCGACGTAGTTGGTCTAATGCTTCATATTCATGGCTGCATCAGGGATTGCTTAAGGAAATGCTCCTTTTCATCTCCTTACTCTTCCCCCTTCTTTCACATGTTCTTAGTCCTTCATTGTCCTGCTGTTGTTGCCGCTGCTCGTACTGACGTACCGTAAGTTGTTATAAGCTGATCCGACTGCTACTTATCCTACTGCTGCTGCTGCTGCTACTGCTTCTATTGCTACAACGACTGCTACTATTGCGACTGGGCAGCTTAGGTTGAAAGACTAGTATATGGTAATTAAGAGTGATGAAAAAGGTTTCCTGTGGAAGTCTTTTGGGTCATAAATCCTGAAAGGTGGTGTTTTCTGCTCACGTTTTACTGCTCGGTGTGCTTTGATAAGGGAAATGTAGGCCTAATTACAACTTGTAGCTTTTTGTTCGCAAACGTCTGTTTTGAGTCGTTGCGAATAATTATTTCTCTTGAAAAATGTGACATCAGACAACAGGAAATGATAATGTAAAACATGCATATAATTAAAACGCAAGCTACCTTGCCGAACAACTTCTGATGCAGGTATGCTAAGACTTATAGAACACTGCGCCGATTACGCCGAATTTTTTGGGTCGGCGGCGCGCCGGCCGCCGCCTACCAAAAATGACCGACGCGCCGCCGCCGAAACTTCTAGGTCGGCGCAGAGCTCTACACGCAAGTATATACACTTCTGGAAAACGGGAGGAGTAACTATGACCAACGTAGGTAGCCAACAGGTATATTTACGTATCGATCAATTCTTGGTCTGCTTATTATCTTTAACCTGGGTTTCCGACTGCCCAGACTTTCACGTGCCTCTTGGTCCATTTCCGTGTGTGGCATTCCGGCCTCACACGGATAAGTTATCATGCACACGATTGACTGTCCTCTGCGTTGGCAGTTGTCCACCAACACCGTAATATATTCTGAGACTTCAGGAAAACGGGAGGAGCAACTATAACCAACGTAGGTAGCCAGAAGGAATAATTACCGAAAGACCATAAGACCATCAAGAAGAGTTATTTGACCTGTAACCTGAAGGTATCAATCGGCACCAGTGTTTTCTCTTGCTTGTTACGTGCTCTTCTAACGTGGTCACCCTCCACCTGTAATTCCAGCGGGTCCTTCGGGAATTTCCCCGATATTTCTATCGAACGGCCACCCGAACTCTGTCACTGTCTGTACCACTCTCTACCACCGGGGCCTCGCTGACTCTATGCGATCGCTAATCCTGGAACTTAGCCAGTCTGTATCTATCACGGCCACCCGAATGCTTTCACAGTCTGTATTGTCGGCTCTTCGGGAATTTTACTCGAGTTGTGTCTGTCTCGGCCACCCGAACTTCCAAGGTCTCGGCTACCCGAACTTCCACGGTCTCTGCCACCTGAACTTTCTCGATCTCGGCCACCTGAACTTTAACGATCTCGGCTACCCGAACTTCCACGGTCTCCGACAACCAAACTGCTGCCGGAAAACCCCGAGAGTAACTATGACCAAACTAGGTAGCCAACAAGAATATTTCCTGGCCTGCTTTTATCTGTTATATACCTTAGTATCCGATCACCCAGACTCTCACATGTCTGTAACTCTCATGGACTGAGTTTATTACTCCCATCGTAGGATTATTTATATACTTGTCACCTAGAGCTCTGAACAACGGTAATGCACCAACTCTCACAGGCACCTGAGGTAAGTGTCACCACGTTACCTCCATGTTTCACACAGATTTGTATTATTATAATCACTGCTTCACATTATAGCGATTAACCGTATGCCAGGCTATATTCAAGCCAATTCATGCGTCTGCAAGCTATGCACTGAATTAAAAACCGCCGATCGGTCTTCTTTCCTATAACTACACCATAAGAAAATACACGTTCAAATAACGCTAAGGAGAGCCGATTATTTAAAAATAAATCCTTCATTCAAGCCTCGTGGCCTGTCCGCCACATAGATATGCTATTGCTTATACGATATTTGAGAGGATTGAATATTATTGCCATCCAAAAGAAAGTGGAGCTCGAGACTAGACGTGCATGAAAATTAAAAGAAATTGCAATTAAGGCAATGAATGCTCACAGGTAAGAAAATCTGGTGGGCTAGAGTCGATTTTTTATCTGTAAGGTGCCGAAGTTCGCCTACATGTATCTGCAATTTAAAAAGACTTTTCTGGAGGTTATGTTTCAGGTTGGGAGGGAGTGGAAGCGGAGTTTAGGGGGGGGAAAGTTGCTCCAATGACTTAGGGGAAATAGACGCTTTTGGCGTGAACTATTGTGGGTGGAGCTTTGGAGTCAAGCATAGGGCGGATTCTACGAAGATCGCGGATGTTCATGAAGCAAGAGCGAGAAAGATGGGTGATGTGATCAGCGAAACTATGATTTTGGTCAAAGATTATGCCTCGGTTGCGGACAGGACAATTTGCAGTGAATGTGTGGTCTGGGTGAATGCAGAATCAAAGTTGAGGGAAATAGAGGGATCATGAATTTTCTTCAGTTGCTCACGTAGGTCAATCAGAATGAATTCGGTTTTGGAGGGGTTCAGGCAGAAGAGATTTGAGGTCATCCTGGATGAATTTGGATGACGACATGGAGAAGATTATCAATGGAATTGGAGAGGCTGGTTGGAGAGAAAGAAATGATTATAATTTGGGTGTCGTCAGCGTATAGATGATGGTCAACCGTGGAGTTAAGCCATTGAAACAGATTATTGAAATCTGATGTGGCGGTAACAGTCCTATAAGTAAAAATGCCAGGGCATCAGTGATACATGCACAGACTATTGTTTGCATTTTGGATTCCTGTAGGAGGCCATCATGTTTTCTGAATAAATTGAGTATGAATTGATTCGATTTCGTGGGTTAAATTAGGTTAGATAATCAATATTCTGAGAGATGACTAATTGGGAAAATAGGAAGGACTCAGGCCTGGTAAGGAGTTACTGCTTCTACGCAGTGACCTCTTTTACAAATCCTATGCGAATCTATAGAGCTGCGGACTACTAATACATAACCCTCTTGAGAAGCTTAGAGTAGTAGTAAATGGATTAGCCGGGTAGAATTGAGACTGGCTTATAGTTTATAATGTCATCTCCGTTTCTCTGTTAATGTATGTATACATTGTAGATACGACTTTTTCAGTTTTAAATGACGTGGGATTTATGTCTGTTGTCAGAGGGCAGATAGAGGGTAGATAGCTGATAGAGGAGTGCCTTCCATAATCAACCTGAATTCTTTCCGCTCATCTGCCCGTGGATTAGTGTTGGTCCCCTGCATGTCGACTGCTACGGTCCAAACAAACGGATTTGCTTATGTGGGCCCCTCCAGTTGGAACAGTCTCCCACTCCCCCATCGGGAGGAGCTCCCAGTTCTCTCCCTGGCAGGGATGTGGTCTGGAGACCACGGTCTTGGTCTCGAGACGGTCTCGAGACCGGAAAACTGCGGTCTTGGTCTCGAATGCATCGGTCTTGGTCTTGGTCTTGGCCTCGGCCCATCGGTCTTGGTCTTGGTCTCGGCTGCGTTGGTCTTGGTCTTAAAGGAACAGTCTTGGGATTGGTCTCCATCTTAGGTTAGCGTTCTTGGTCATTTGTCGTATCAGAGCAATTTCTTTGATATTTGTCGGTTACTTTCGATTAGAGACACCGGTGCTTAGACCATCTATATATACTTGTTACTGTGGGCAAAAAAATGCATTTGCAACGGAACCAGCCATTTCAAAATATGCTTTCACAAATTTCAAGGTTCTGGAACAAACTAATAAATTATGTGGTCGGCCACGTGTAGTCACTATTAACCTACAATTCCGAGTGCAAGTAGGCCTACATCATTCAAACGGTTAATCTACTTCTCTTAAAGTAGGCCTATTTAGTATTTACCTATCGTACGTGTGCATACTGTAAGTAATTTATAGGTTGATATTCTCAGGTTGAAGCCAAGGGCTGAACCCGCAAAAGTTCAGAGTGGCTGGTAAAACTGTTTCTGGACCATTATTAAGATTAATATTCTTCAGCATTAAAATTAATGTTTTAAGCGTGGTATTGTGTTTTAGCGTCTTAATAAATTGAATTGTTTATAAAAAGAGCATTGGTCTTCGTCTTCGTCTTGAACCTCTCGGTCTTGGTCTCGAGGTTTTAGTCTCGTGCCCAACACTACTCCGTGGTCAGTTTCGGAGGCGCTTGAAAACTTTCTTATTTTCCACTTAGCCGCCGAAGTGGGTCGGGAGCGCCGTTAATTTTGAGCGGGACTTTAGAAATGTTCGGTTGCAATTACGATTAAAATTACTATGGTAAAAGTAGCAGTTATAAATATAACTTATTTTCATGCTACAACAAAACAATAACTTTGGACTCTAAAATGGATTAGCAGGTTCCATACAACAGTTTATGACGCTAACATAGACATTTGCCTAAGGCGTTGCATAGGCCTATATAGATCAGCGTCTAGGCAGTGACCTTTTAAAAGACTGGTTTGTATCGCCGTGGTTGGGCTGGGGGCGCCTCCAGGTAGATTTCTTAAGGGTGCGCTATATAAATGTTAAAACGAATAAATGATTGAATGAATGAATGATTTATATATAGCCTAGAAGCCTAGCTTCGTCTGGGATTGAATTTTCTGACCTTAGCGGTTGCGCTCTTCGCCTCTGAAATTCGCTCGATCATGGGTGTTTCATTGGGCGATTGCCCCCTAGTGAGGCAGTGATTACATGAAAGCGCGTCTGATTTTCATATTTAGATTAACACTAAGCTACCTTCAGGTGATGCGAATGAAAATGATAGGCCTAGTTGTCATCATATCGAATGTATAATTCGAAAATAAAAATGCCTAGGCCTATGTATCGGAATATTTATAAAGCGAATAGTGTGCTGAAAATAGCCACGTTGACCTAGAAATTCGCATGGAAACGTTTTGCACAAATCTTCATATCGATCGTCAGAGCGTGAGCAATTCCACTTTTGGATCAAATCTTTCCGCCTTTTTGGGCTAGCTAACGATTTTCATGCCAGCTTGTCATCCAGTAGTATTTGGCAGTATTCAACCCCGAAGGCAATGGATGTATGGATGGATGGATTGATGGATGGACGGATGAATAAATCAATCAGCCAGCCAGCCAGCCAACCAACCGCGTCGATGTGTCACCAATTAATCAATTTATAAATGACACGTCACACGTCGAGCGAAGCTGTTTCCATTGTCGTATATATGAACTTTTTTAATTCGCAAAATCACATCATGATTTGGCGTTGGCACATACTCATATTTACAAACAATCGTAATCATAATCGTAATCTCAGCATTTCTACAGAGCCCACAAAAGCGAAGTCACGGGCACCAGTTTATTCAAAGGCGCTTTCAGTCAAATTGAAAATGCTTCCTAATTTCATAAGCTTAGCAGTTTCAATTCAACTGTTTCAGTTTCGATTCAACTGTTTCCGTTTCAATTAGTTCTTTGAGCTAGAGGCCTACTGATTTAAAAGAGGCAACAGCTTTTTTACACTTTATGTCTGAGCCATCTTCACATTTTCGTTTTGCCAGTAGCAAATAAACTGCACTGCCGATACAGATTGCCTAGTATCCAAAGCATTGTAGCCTCTCTGTTAATGATGGAACTAGAATCCAACTTCGAGAAGCAATTTCGAAACGCTAAAAGTAAGAGACCTGATTCGAGATGAAAAAGAGGCATAATGCAGCTCAGCTGGTCTGATTCGGAAACCCAACTGACTACCGACTTTCTGCCATGGTTCCCATTACCAGTGTTGAGCTACGCCTCATCATCCTCACCTCTCCACCAAAATCCGGTGAACTTGACTCTCTCCCGAAATTTCTGATCCGGGAGTTTGTTGACATTCCACTTCCGTTTCTAACCTTAGCTGCTGTTCGGGCAATGAGTAAAACGCTGGATGCCATTGTGGCTTGGATGGCGACAAACCGCCTTCGACTCAAGACCAAAAAATTAATCTATCTGGCTGGGCACTAGCCTGCAGCTTATGAAATTTAATTTAACTCCCATTACTGCTAAATCCCCCTTTTGCATTTTCCTCCGTTGTCCGGGACTTTGGAGTCACGTCGGACCAAGAACTCACCTTTGCTTCTCATATTCACAGTCTTCGCCGGGATTCACGCTACCAGTTGCATCAGCTTCGCAGTTGCTCGCTCGCTAACTTCCGACGTCACAGCTTCCCTTGTTCACGTAGGCCTTCCAGCTGGGCGCTTGCGGTGCTTGGAGCGGGTCATGCGTTCTCCTGTACGTCTTGTCGGACGCGTTCCGAAATTTGGTCATGTCTCCGGCTATATGCTGGATGTGCTCCACTTGCTCCTTCTCCAACAGCGAATCTCATTCTGTATCATCTCTCTAAATGGCGATCCTTGCAATGCTGGGTCTCGGCTCTGCCTATTCTGGCGACCTGTGCTACTCTACTCTGAGTGTACCGGGTCGCCGCTCTCACCTCTCTACTGGCCTGCTCATTCTCCCATTTGCCCGTAAAACTACTAAAAAAATTTGTGCCGTTGGTCCACGCTCTTGAACACGCCCCCTTTGGCGTTGAGGTTGTCACCGAGGATTCACTCAGACTCCTTTCATTCTCGTCCTAAAACTGTTCTTTTTAGCCGTGCTGGAAGTCGGGAGCGCTCCTGAGTAGTAGCCTTGAATAGGCGCTAGATAAATTTTAGTAATGGACGAATGCATGAACGGTGGGTGGATTGGCGCCGTGATTCGTGGGTGCATCTGGAACTGCTCTATGGTCCAACTGCTTTCATATCTAATCAGGACCAACTTCAAATGAATCACGAATGTACACTGGGCATCACGGAAATGAATCTCCAGACACACCGGGCGTGGGGAAGACAGCTGACTCTGTCGAGACGCTGATCTTTGGAGTCGGAAGTAGGTCACGGGCTGGCATTTACAAACCCTACCAACTGAGCTGATGACTAATGGAGTTTTAATGAGCAAAATTAGATTCTTACCAGTTTATGTGGAGTGTATTTACGTATGTGCATGTGTACCTTAATTATATAATTATCTGTTTACATAACCGTATATTATGTAGGCCTATACTCTTCATACACGTGTGGATGTATGAACATAGTTTGTATTGGCATTTGGCACTGAACTGTCAACCAATAAATCAAAAGTTCAAATTCCAGCCCTGTGGCTCTAGATTTCTGCTTCATCTGTGGCCCTGACCAAGTCACCCATAATGAGTACATTGAAGGCATGTGAATAAGACGATACGTAGAGGATTGGCCACAAGCCTTCGTATGCCGAAGCTAAGAAAGTTAAATCGCTAATGTTGCATATCAATGGTTGCCTCTCTGGATACCTAGTTTAGGGCTAAGAAATAGGTATAGGGGTGATCCACGTAGTTGATCTCTTCTTCTTTTCCGATATCAATGCCGATAATTAGTTGAGGTTATGAATTATGACGCAGGTCTAATGGTTGCCATGGAGAACGACTGTCCTTCTCAGCCAGTAGATAGCCTGGATTTTGATTATGGTTTCGTCAAAATCAATAAATCGCCGATTCGACCTGAGATTCCACTTTCCCTGCAGTGCAGGTAAATACATGTACTCAGCAGCGACGGTTGTCGTAATAAACACATTTACTTATCTTTATTAGCGTTGACAATAATATACTTACAATTTCTTACGAATTTATGGCCAACTTGTCCGCTTTATGTAATAAGATGTTCGCAAATTCCCTCCGTCCAAGGACACAAAATAACCCTGGTGTTGAGATTCGAACGAACTGGGTCGTTGGGGGGGGCAATATCACATATCAGTGCGTCGACATGAGAAGCCTGCAAATATTTATCGCCGAATCCCGGCGAGTAGTGTCAGTTCGGTCATCACTCCGCATCGAAGTGCCGTGTTTTGAGCTCATTTGTTTTCATACAGTTAACTTGGGATCAAATGGGTCAGTGATCAACTCTGGCAGTTTGACCTTTTCATATTAGAACACTTTGGCCGCTGAACATTGTACTCAAAATACATGTTTTAAGGAACGCTACGCACGTTCCTAGTAGTCAACGTGTTAAGAACTCGTCATATACTCAGCATTATGAAATAACCCTCTTCTTTATAACACACCTTTCTATTTCTGTCTTAAGATATAGCATGCAATAATTGACTCGTCAATCAATCTATGCGGAGGTTAGCGATTTAGAAATCTTGAAATAATCTCTCTACCCTCGAGGGTGCAGAGATTTTTCGCGTTGCATGTGCACCCATTGTAAGATCAAATTGCAAATGATGTAACGTAATCGAGCATCTGAGCTACCTCTAATTTTATCAGACATTGTTTCACCATATTTGTGTTCCTACAATTATGTGGCACGTTTACTACTATGTGATCGTTAGACGCTAACTCAGTTTGTCCTGTTAATATGACCGAGCACGTGGTCAAATATCGGCCCAAGCAGTACCAAGTTGAACCTCTCAGACCATGTTGGTTCTACTCCATCTTTACACTCAGTCCGTCTATGCTCTGCGACGCATACGCAGCTGGAACAATCTGGAATCAGGATGAGTAAAGTCATGACCTTCCACGCTGGCCTTCAAAATGCAGAGGAGACTTCGCAAGGTTGGCAAATCGATCTACAGACGAGCTTTGCGGAGCAGCTATGCGTCACCTAGTGGATGACCTTCTCCCGCAGCAATATCTGATGGTTCGTTGGAGGCCGTCTGCCCCTTGGTAGATCGCGTGTTCGGAGTCCCTCGGATTATATATGCACGACACGGCTGCTTTAACTCTTGCACTCTACATGTACATGTATCTTGAAGGGGCGCCATATTAAGTTCCATTGACTTATTTGTATGTATTATGCTGTTAGTCTGTGAGTCAAGTCCGTTAATTGCTACCGGAAGCTGTCATCATGTTTCTCTCTGTGTCTCTGTCTTTGTCTGTCCCTTTCTGTCTCTGTCTGTCTGTCTGTCTGTCTCTGTCTGCACTCCTTGGAAAGAGAGCTTCTGTCTGTATCTCTCTCTTCATCTGTCTCTTTCTTTCTTTCTGCTCTGTTTTAGTCGGCGATGCTTTTGATACAGTCGGTCAGTCCATTCTTTTGCGGCTCCTCATTGTATGGAAGGAAACTTTCGCTTAGATGGATCCGTTCTCTGTTATATATACGTTTAGGTACACATGTTTTGCCTCATTATCTATAGGGAGCCTACATTTAGGGGTTCCTTCAAGTTCTGGCTAAGTTCCCTCCTTAACGTCCTCTGTACCACTGATCTGGGTAGTATACTCGACGGAAAAGGGATTGCTTCGCATCAGTCTGCTGATTATGCCCAAATATTGCATAATACCCGCAATACCCAGGTACCACGAGTCTATGCCCAGCTGCCACCCTAGTTGATTAGCATTCATCGTAGACTTCAGCTGATTGGATGTCTTCAAACCGTCTTCGGTTTAATTCTGATAGAACTCAATTCCTTTGTCTTTGTAAGTCATGTCCAGATTTCCAAAATAAATCTTCTTGCTCTTCGCCGATCTGTTCTAGATTTGACATAATTCGCCTTTTTGAGAGATATGGACAACGATCCTTGACCAACAGCTAACACTTAGCAATCATGTGGACAATGTCTACTGATCTGGTTATAATCATCTTCGTCAGATTCCTACACAACAAGCTGCCTCTGCACTGCACCACGCCTTTGTCTCCCATAGAATCATCTTTGGAAATGGCCTTTTCTCCAGATTTAGCTCCTCCCTTGCCTCGATACTGCAGTCTGTTCTAAACGCACCTGCTCGTCCGATCGGTGGCACACCAGAATATTTGGTTGTAGGCCTATCTCTCTATGTTTCAACGCACTGAATGTAGGATTCGAACTCTCATTCGAAATTGCCCCATTCCATCTAAGATCCCTTTGGGTTTCCGTTACATCTATTCCCAGTGGTGGCTCTAGGTTTTTCCATCAGGGGTCAGAGGGGCCGACGTCCCGGGAGTGGGGACCAATTAGATACCAGAATTTGTCGAAACTGAGAGTGCTAGGTATACATGTAGTTCCATACTGAGTGACATCGACCAGATACATGTATGCATTATAGAGCAACATGAATCATTCACATAAAAAAGCTAGATATTTAGAAATAGAATGACCTTATTTAAAAGTAATGCATTAACTATGCACATTACATATACTTAATGCAAGTTTACGATTATCGTGTCAAAAGTCAAACTGATCCACATATGCACCTATGGTAAATGGACTCTGCACGAACATATTCAATCGACAACATTGTCAGACTTAGACGAATATCAGACATACATGTATGTGCGTCTTAGATATGTTTTAATTAATTTCATAGCAGAAAACCTTTTTCGACAGGCTGTTGATGTTAGTGGTAAACCAGTGGCTATGTTCAAAATTCTGTACATCTCATGAACAGCAAGTTTGCATGGTTCCAGAAAGAAGCGAGAACTATCGTTGTGGTCACATTAGTTTATTAGTTGCACATAAACTTGAATGCATTAGCAGGCGGACAACTTGGGGAATTTCATGGTTGTTGTCTTTAACACTACTGTCCTTACAAAAGTGCAAAAGACGCAACGTTATCATTATAATTACTTCAAGAAAGACTTGTGTTTTGGCATAAATGCCTGTCATAGCAATAAGTGAATGGTCATAGAATCGTCTATCTAGTTCAGAAATGTACTGCTAAATGTGGACTGTGGGTTCACTTGAGAATGTTGTCCCATGCACAGTCGGACACGTTGCTTGTTAGCGTTACATTGCCATCTTGAAAAACATGTAAAAAACGTTACATTTATTGACGATTATACAAGAAACTCTCTGTTAGAATTGAACAAACCAAATTAATTTGACTTTACCAACTAAACTACTTTGCTTTCGTCTAATATGGGTTTCTGTTGTCAATAAACATCTTTAGTGTGATATAGTTTGCAGCAAGGTGGAGATGAACGTTGAGGTGCTGGGTCAACTCGACACCACGCACGTGCAGCATGTGCTTCATCAGATGCATCACCCTCTGATTCAGTCCCATACTCGGTACTCTCACCTGTAATATTGTCTGATGATAGATTTACATCCTCTTCGCCATCTGCCGACTCAACCAACGGCTCGCTGTTATTGTCGCTTTCTAATGTTTGAACTACATCTTATACAGAGAAACGTCTTTTACTGCCAGACGCCTTTTTAGATTAGGTGTCCTAACATAGAATAATTTAATCTTAGCATAGAATATTTTAAAACTAGAAACAATGCTGGGATATTATGTAATTTTCTTTGCTAGATGTCACCTCGAACTACCCCGAGCAAGGAGCGTGGTTAGCCCTTCTGACCGCGATATTATCCCAGCGCCCGAGTGTGACTCGATGTTAACCAGTTTTACATGGAATTCACGGCCCGAGTTATACTCGGGGCTAACGCTAAGAAGGTTAATACTGGGTCAATTTAACAATTCTTACTTTGCTCACCTGCTCTTACAAAGGACTCTGTTTCATCTCTATTTTCTTTTAAAGAAGCCGTTTTATGCCTGACAACGTTGGCAGCTGCAGATAAGTCAACACTTGAAGATTGGAGTTTAATTGATAGAATATGTACGTACATAATGTCTGGTAGTAATAACAAGGATCTAGCCAGAAACGTTCAATTGGGCTTTCAACATTTTGACCCATCAACATTCTCTGGCATATTATACCAATGCATCTAATTGATCACTGATGTTACGGCAAGCAACAATACGGCAAGTCCATCCAGTATCACTGATCTGCTGGAATTTCCTCGCCGCATCCCTAGGATGTAACTCACTTTGTGCTTCAATCCATTTCTTATGCATAAAAGAACTTGAAGCAAAAACGTATAACACTTCAATTACAAGTAATGCAAAAATCTCTAGCTTCTGGAATAGATTCATTAGCTGAAATTATATTCAATTGAAATGCGTGGCAATGGACATAGATAGCCAGTGCCCTCCAACTGCCTTCCAACTGCTGGACAATCTTATTAACACTGCTCATTACATTTGCACCATCATAACCTTGACCAACTTAAACTGAACCTATGTTTGCATCAAAATGATTTAAGAGCATCTAAAATAAGCCATGACAATTACTGTGCAGCTAATCCGATTGCTGATTTGAAATCTAGAAAATATTCATTCACTTTCTTGTTGGCAAAAAATCGTATTACAAAGAATAATATCCTTTGTCTCATCAACAAGGCTTGAAAAACCATATAGATTCCTTGACTTCTTCTATTACCTGATCTCTAACCATATCTATCACTAAAAACTCTAAGCAAGTAAGTAAGTAATCCTGTGAGAATGTTCAGAAAAAATAATTTCAGATTTCGTTATGCAAGTTAGTACTTCGTGCTTTTGAAAATACCCCGAAAAACTAATTATGAATTTCATCAGGCATTTCATCAAGCAAGTAAAAATCAAATCTAAATGACACTATATTTCACAGCACATAGGGATAAATCTGGGTGGGGCAGTGGGGGCCACAAGCTCAGTTGGGGGGGGGGGGGCATGGCACCCTGGTCACTCTGTGGAGCCGCCACTGTCTATTCCTGATCACAGGTTTCTCCGATCAGCTGCACTTTGTGGGTTCCTTGTCATCCCTCTGGCTATAGTCTGTCCATTATCCAGCACAGATGGTTCCATTATTTGTATCTGTATCCTGGATTCGTTTTCCTATAAAATAAATCAGTGGCCAGTGTTACGAGTGACTACATTCGCGTGCTAATCAGTCTGTCACCTTGTTCGTTTCGCACTTGCTTGACTCTGTGATGTTGTTTGACCTTTCTGCTGGGTCTGGGATGATGCTGATGATAAGCTTTTTCCTTCAAGCTATGCTTTGCAATTTTCACTTAAGTCTATGTTACGTATGTCTCCAGTTGGACCGTTACGTTGGAGCTCTTTGCCGTTACCAATTCGGAGTTTCCAGCTGTGTGTAGCACAGGAGATATTTTCTGGACTATTGAACTTAACTGAAGACACATTTATTTCAGAACTGCTAGGTAGCTAAGCGCCCTCGTGAAGTTCTTGTAGGGCGCTATATAAATGTTCATATACATACAAACGTACATACGTACTTACCTACCTACATACATACATACATATGTATGTATGTATGTATGTATGTATGTGTGCCCCCCAAATCGGTTCTTTTTATGTTTCTCCAATGGCACTTTAAGATAACTATTGTTAAAACAATTCGTGCCCCAATTTTTCAAATTTCAGGGGGGGGGGCAAAATTTAAAAAGAGGGGGGCAAAAAAAATTTTGCACTTTGCGCCATATTTGGCAAATTATGCCACCCCACTTTCGAAACCTTGTTATATCTCTGGATGGAACTAAATGGCCTAGCCATACCTTTATTCCTAATGTCAGCACACCAATTACCCCTTCAAGCGGCCTCTTAAGGAACGTTCATTAACCTCGTTATTATTCATATCGAGGATGACGCCATCGATCAAAGGTTGCGCTGCTGGCGCACATCCGATAATCTCGATTTCACATGATGACCCCGGGAATCGAAACAGTATCGTTGAGGTATACCGTCGATGCTCTCACCACTCGGCCACCCTGTCAAACGCTTATGCAAGCAGACTATGGTGTACATTTGCATTCTCTATATATACGTATAATTATGATCGACTTGCTTACAAAGTTATCCTTGCTATCCGAGCTATCCTATCCAGGTTCGACGATACCGTGCCACCACACGACCACAATCATCACCTGCTTGCCACCGAAATGCTATGCTGACTCGCCGACTTGACCTTCTCTGATTCTTACTATACACCGGAACCAAGCTATTGTGGACTTGATTTGATATAGAGCTGTTCTTCACGAAGTCACTGCTGGGTAGTGGCGGCTCTATGTTTTTGCATCAGGGGGGATCGGGGCCCAGGGGTAGCGAGGTCCCGAGAGGGGGGCCAATTGGAAACCTGAATTTGTCGAAACCGAGAGTGTTAGGTATAGCTCCACACTGAGTGACAACGACTCTATATATATTATATATCATATATCGTTTATGTATATCGTATATATATATATCATCTCTATATCGTATATATATATATATATATATATATATATATATATATATATATATATATATATATATAGAGAGAGAGAGAGAGAGAGAGAGAGAGAGAGAGAGAGAGCAACATGAATTCTTCACATCAACAAACTAGATGTTTGGAAATAGAATGACATTACTTGATAAAAAAAACCCATTAACTATGCACATTACATACACTTAATGAAAAACAAGTTCACGATTGTCATGTCAAGAGTCAAACTGATCCACAAAGGCAGCTATGGTAATGGACTCTGCACGAGGAGATTCAGTCGACAACGTTGTCACACTACTTAGATGAATATCAGACATAGTGCTTTTTAGATATGTTGTAATTAATTTCAGAGTAGAAAAGCTTTTCCGACAGGCTGTTGATGTTAGTGGTAAAAAATGGCTATGTTCTATATTCTGTACATTTCATGAAAAGCAAGTTTGTATGGTTCCAGAAAGAAGCGAGAACTATCGTTGTGGTCATATTAGTTGCACATAAACTTGAATGCATTAGCACGCGTTGGGAATTTCATGGTTGAGGTCTTCAACATTACTGTCATACAAAAGTACAAAAGACACAACGTTATCGTCAGAATTATTTCAAGAAGGACATATGTTTCGGCATAAATGCCTGTCATAGCAATAAATGAATGGTCATAGAATCGTCTATCTAGTTCAGAAATGGGCTGCCTACATGTGGCCTGTGTGTTCACTTGAGAACGTTGTCCCACAGTTCATCAACTGCCGAGCTAGAAAAACGGATAGGCATTAAGCGGACAGTCGGACACGTTGCCTAGTTAGTACTGGGTCAATTTAGTAATTCTTACTTTAGGCCTACTCTTCTGCGTTTACAAAGATCCCTGTTTCATCTCTATTTTCCCTGAAAGAGGCCGTTTTATGTTTGACGAGATCAGCAGTTGCAGATAAGTCAACATAAAGATTGGAGTTGAATTGATACAATACGTTTATACGTAATGTCTGGTAATAATAACAACAAGCATCTAGTTCCAAGCCTTCAACTGCTCTTTCAACATTTTGCCCCAGAAACTTACATGCAGACAAGACAAATCAAGGCGAGAAAAACAAGAAGCGCTGTTCTGGACTCTCAACCGAAGAAGACAAACAAAATAAGCCCAAGTTTGACATACAGTAGATTGCGATGAAAGATGAAAGATGTCTAATGTGTAGTGAACGATTTGGTGAAAGCGCTGCTGGGAGAAATGGATAGAATCCCGGAATGATAAGGTCTGGTGACATGAAGAGTGTACAGATGGAGAGACATACAAGGGATTTGTATGCGACTTTAGTCATTAGACCTAACTGTAGTTGAAAGTGAAATAGCGATAGGCTTGGCATTGACATGGGCCCATTTATGCCTGTTTTGCACCTCGTGTTTGATAGGCCTATGCTTAGCAGCTGCTCATTAGGGTGTTTTACCGTCTAGTAATGTTGGTTTAGTGAACTGCTTTAATCTAAAATCCAGGATTGCCATGACATTTGTCATAGTAACTTTCCATTGCTTCAAGATGCCCATATCAGAGGCGTCTTGTAGTATAGGGTTCCTAGGCCTACGTAAGACGCCCAGTTTGAAGACATGTACTTTTTCATTTAAAAAAATGATCTTCTATGAATTAACGTCTGTAGTTGCTGTAGTTGCTCTATTAATGATCATGCATTACGTTGGGTACCAAAATGTACTTACGACTCGACTAACGCAGTAACTGACGATCAAACGCATGTATAAATAGGCCTTACATTTTTGCCCTACGTTTAAATAGCTTCAGTAGCATAGATGAAACACTTTAAACCGCTAACGTGATTCTTACGAATTTCTCAGCGGCACCCAGCACCCGTTGGTGTTGCTTTTCTACAATATTAGGCCTACTTGTTGTGTGTTATTCAGTCCGAAATTAAACTGCATTAATTATAAAAGCGAGTTGGAGCTCCTTTTCATGCTGTGTTTGATGCTTTTTATAACAAAACTGTTGTGACAAAATTCAAAGAAAAACTACAAAAAAACAAGTTTTTACTTTAAAAAATTGGTTTTTTGCACGTATAGTTTTTAAAGACCTCACAAACTGAACGACGAGCGTAGGTGAGTTGATCAATTCACGTCTATGATCCTCTTTTAGTAAAATATTTGTGATAAAACGCCATTTGATGTTCTTGTTTTTATCCATTATTAAATAAGGCCTAAGCGCATTTTATTATTGTTGATGGTGAATTTCATTTTAGCGTAGGCCTATTATTCCAATGATTTTAATTATTACTGTCATCAATCCAACTTCCGTTTACTCAAATAATGATTTTCGTCAATTCAAATATATGCCACTTGATTGAATTGCGTTAAAATGGAGTATAGGTCTATATAATTATAACATAACATAACAACTGGTTTTTATTGATCCAAGCAAGTACTACAAGTATAATTCAAATCTAGATTTTTTAAGGAAAGGAGCCAACAAGGAAGAAAACCCAAAAAGGACACAAGTCCCGTAGTCGGGTCACCCTAATACGACAAGTAATTATGGCAGTTGCTATGACATTGAAACATGGAAAAAATACTTAACTAGTTAACTATGTGCATAATGATAATAAGTTTATATATCTATAGGTGCACACATAATCTGAATTGATAAAATATTCAAACGTTCAAATATTCGCGTATTCTTTTTTTAAAAGAACCGAGATTTTTCCAGGAACGTATCTCCTCTGGTAGGTTGTTCCAATCCTTTGGGCCGAAGTATCTAATTGAAAACATTTGTGTATTAGTTCTGGAAAACACAGGTCTGTAGTTGGCGGAGGATCGTAGACTGTATGGGTTTATAACAGAAAGGGAGGAAAAGTAGTTATTAAACACAACGGGTAGTTGACTGTGAGTATATTTATACATGAATTCAAGGGTTTGGTAAGTGGTTAATTGCTCAATAGTCAAAATACCAAATTCTTTGTAGATGAGTTGAGATGTAGCAAGGAAGTGGCTACCGTTGATCATGCGGATAGCTCTCTTCTGTAAAATACAAAGGTGTCTTAATCTTGAAGGATAGTTTGAAGCCCAGATGATGTTACAGTACGCTAAGTAAGGGTGGATCATCGTGTAGTATAGGCTTATTCGTGTACTTGGCGGAATCAGGTGCATAGCCCTAGCCATTATTCCTAATTTTTTTGCAATTTTAATTGAAATGTGTTGTATATGATCATTCCATGTAAGGTGTTGATCAATTTGAACACCCAAGAACTTGGTTGTTTCGACTTTCGGTATTGGTATGTTACATAAATTAAGCGTTCCTTGGATTTGAGGCATCTGTTTGCGGTGGGAACTAAATAAGATGTAGTTTGTCTTAGTGACATTCAATGAGAGCTTATTTTATTTGAACCAGTCACTAACATTCTCTAGTTCATGATTAACTATTTCAAATAATTTTTCGTAGGAATTATGGGAAGCAAAGATATTTGTGCCGTCAGCAAATAGCAAAAATTGAAGCACGGAACATTAGGCAGATCATTGATGAAAATTAAGAACAGCAATGGTCCCAAGACGGAGCCTTGAGGAACTCAATATTTTAGTGGCCTGAACAATGATATAAAGTCATTACATTTTACCTGCTGATATCGATGGGTAAGGTAACTTTTGAACCAATTAAGTGCTATGCCACGAATACCAAGGTTTTCTAGCTTAATGAGTAAGATATCATGATTAACTGTGTCGAAAGCTTTCGCAATATCAATGAATATGCCTAGAGAATATTCATTGCGATCTATTGCGGCCGATATACTATCCTGTATATTAAGTAGTGACATTACAGTGGAATGGCCCGGTAGAAAACCGTGTTGAAATGGGCACAGTATACCTTTTTATTGATGTAATCATAGAGGGGCACATACATAACTTTTTCAAATAATTTCGAAAAGTAGGGTAAAATACAAATTGGTCTATAATTAGCAACTTCATCTTTATTTTCCTGTTTAAAAATAGGTGTCACCTTAGCTATCTTTAGTGGGCTAGGTACTATGCCAGTTCTCAAAGAGCAATTAATACTATCTGTTAGTGGTTTGGTAATAAGAGGCAGTAATGGTTTGATAAGACTAGGATTTATATCATCTGGGCCCGAACTGCTGTGAATGACCTAGGGAGAGTAGTTCCTCCATAGAAGTTGGATAAATTGCAAAAGAGGATAAACTGGGAGTGGGTAAATAAGAACTTATTGAATTAGTAGGAGGTGGAATTTTGGTCACCAGGTCCTGCGCTATATTTGTGAAATAGGCATTAAATTTTTCAGCGATTTGCTCTCCGTTAGTGATAACGGACCCATTGGAAGTCAAACATTTAATTAATGGATCAGTAGTCTTTACTTTTAGTATTGATTTAGTAGTAGACCAGGTTTGTTTTAAATCGTTCTTATACTTTGCAAATTCTAACATATAGAAATTCTTTTCTGATTTCCTACATAGCGCTTTGTATTTATTTCTGTAAACTGTGAACTTCTTTCTGTTGATCAACGATGGATGCTTAATAAATGGTAAATAAAGTTAGTTTTTAGTTTTCGAAGATTTATGGAGAGCTGGTGACATCCACGGTTGCTTAAATGTTCTTGTTGATATCATCTTACTGGGCTTAAGTGGAAAGGCAAGGGTCATATATTTCTTTAAACTTACGACTAAATTATTCATATGCTAAAGAGGTTTCCTCGTTGTTACAGAAGTCAGTAATGTCCGACCAATCACATTTAGATCGAAGCTCTTCGAAGTGAGTTTTGGACTTGAGATCAATGCGGCGAGTGAAGCTATCAATTGGGGTCTTCCATGTTATAGGCCTATTATCAGTCCAAGTTAGGACTGGGAGATGGTCGGACAGGTCTTCAACCAGTATGGTTGGTTCAGTGATTTTAGATATGGAATTGGTGAATATATGATCGGTTAGTGTTGCAGATGTAGAAGTAATTCTTGTCGGTTGGGTAATGACTGGTAAGAGGTGATGTGACGACATCATGTTTAGGAAATTATTAGTAGGTCCATGATTATGGTTTTTTAGTAAATAGATATTGTAATCTCCCAAGATAAACATATCTTTATTTTTGAATTGAATTGCCGATAGTAGCAAGTCCCATTTCCTGTTAAATGCCTCTAAATCTGGGCCAGATCCAGTCAGAAAGTAGGATCCTCCTGGTCTTGGGAATCATAAGAACAATGATTCATATGTTGTGTGATCAGAACATGATGGTATGTTATGCAATTGATAAGATAAATAAACCAATCCCACCTCCTCTTCCCGTAGTTCTACATCGGTGTTCAAAATTATAACCAGGTATAGAAATTAGGTTAGCAGATTCAATATCAAGCCATGTTTCCGCAACTGCAAGTATGTCGATCGATAACATATCTAGTAAATTCTCTAGTGAAGTTAATTTAATGGATATATTACGACAGTTGACATGCAATAGAGAGGTCAGATCTTTATTCCTTTGACTAGCAGCAAACAGCGAGGCGGGGGTGCTATATGTACTTTGTTCAGGTCTTTCTAAGTAGTAATTATTATCTTGGTCTAAGTCCATGTTATTTAACAAGGGTCTTTCATCATCGAGCTCAGTGAAGACCTCCAGGCGCGGTCCCTCATTTAGTATCATCGTATTGGAGTTTATTAGGCCTACATCCCTGTATGAATTGATACATTCTCTAAATTCGGCTTCATTAGACAAGTGATTAAAAGGAAACAGATGTAACATGCATTCAGTGCAAAACCATGAGTTACTACAGGAGACAGGAGTAAAGTGCGAAGAGTGGTATTGATTAGTGCAAAGCGAACATGTTATGATATCAACGGCATCTGCAAGTGTGCATTTGCATAAATGGCATTGAAGCGAAAATGAAAACAGCGTAACCCATTTGTCATAAACACAAACTATAAAAGTCACTGTCTAACACGAGACAAAGTCAAATCAAAATAACACAGCTCTAGGCAAGCGACATCAGCTAAGATATTTTAAGAGTAGGATAATGCCTTTATGCATAATAGAGATAAAACTGCTGGATTGAATCATTCGGATGGTGGCGTTCAGTCTTGAGTTATTATCAAAACTGATAATTATACTTAATAAGAATGAGACTAGAGAAAGCGTATATGGGGACAAAATTAAGCCATAAGTCAAAACACAAACTAATAAGAAATGGTTGATAGATAGATGATCAGCATCTAAGACCTGAGTGTAGCACGGAGATGGCGATTTTCGATTCCACTGCAGTTCAGTCAGAAGTTGCGGTTTAAAGGATTTGTCAAAAGTAGAGTATCCATGTAAGAATCTACGAGGCACCCCCAGTTACTCTCTCCAGGTCTTTTGATGAGGATATTCTTTTCGGTTTCTCACTTACATCAGCTGAGCGACGTACATACACCAGTCCTTCTCTGGTCCAGGAAGAGGCGAGTATGTTCTGTTTCACGAGCTTCCTTGCTTCAGCGAAAATCGCAGCATTGGAGCGAGTTAGATGTTCGTTGATGTATATCCGACTATCATCAGAAGATCCCTTCAGACGTCCACGGGCAAAATAGATCGCATTGCGAGTGGTTCTATTAGGAAAGGATACTAGTATAGGTCCGCTCTGATCCTTTGAGCCTCCAGACAATCTGCGAGCGGAAGTAATGTAGGATTCGTTAATCGACTAGCCAAGTCGTTCGTTGGACAGCTTGACTATTGAGTGAATGATGTCCTTCCTCGTTTCTGTCCGGTCCTGGTGAGTTGAATGTTTGTCCTTGATGGTTGAGCTCTCATTGATTCCAAAGATTATCAGGTTGTTTAATCTCGACTGATTTTCAAGTTCATCGACTTTAGTCTTTAGAAGAACAATTTTCTTCTCGGCTTTCTCGTGTCTTGCATCTTGTTCTTGTTTGAAGGTCCTCATTGAAGTATCGGCGATTTCTATGACCATGGTTTTTAGTGTAGCAGTGAATTCTTTGGCCAATGACTGAAACATTCGCTTAAATATTGGCAAAAGTCGATCCTCAAGACGTGCTAGTAATACTTCTATTACTTTTTCGTCCTGTATGCATTCGATCAGATCTTCTTGTTTGAAACCCTTTTTGGCCATTACAGCACTTGAGAAGGTTAACTTCGTTGAAGCACTGTATAATTGGCCCGTGAAGTCAATAAGCCAGAACTTAGGGCGGCTCACAAGGTGCAATTTAACCGTTTAGACGTTTGAATTAGCCAAGGGTGTCGAAGACAGTCGTTATAGAGCTAAGATCGTTATAACCCAGGGTGAAATACTTGTCCCTTGGAGTGTACACGTGTTTACGTATTTTCTGAAGTGCAGTATGCTGACTGGCATGTATTGACAGGTCTATAAACAGCTTTGTAGACAAAACCAACGACGATTCAATTTTCTCATTTATGAAGCTAATGTATCGTTTCTTTTTAGATAACTGCGAAAATCCTAACGCAGACGGTCTTACCGAGAGGTAAGTATAATCCGGTTTAATTCCGTGAAGCAGTTATCCATGAAATTTACATTATTTATGTGCTGACTTCAACTCTGATCTATCCAGCCGCCATATTTGGATATATAGACTCATAAAAATACGTTAAGATAGAGTAGGCCTATAGGCCTACAGATGATAATAAAATCAGCTAAAATGAACCAGACTTGTAGGTCAACAGGAAAATAATAAAATCTTCTAAAATGATGTCGAATTTACGCGGGAATTATAAAATTCGCGAAATGGAGTTGGATTTACACGAGAATAATAAAACAATTAAATTGAGCTGAATTTATGGGGAAATGATAAAGTACGCTAAAATAGAATTTTTTCCATTCAGGGGCGGTTCTACGCGGTGACTCGGCGATGTACACCCCTAATAAAGACTGGCCACCCCTGTGGTGTGGCCAACCCAAGAATATAGTTGGATACCTACTATTATGTTCTCAATATCTAACTTTTTTATATTTTGTGATGGAAGATATGAAAATTGCACTGGCATTCAAAAAGTAATCTGGTTTCTAGATAGGCCTACACAGGCCTACATACGTACATTGGTAATCAGCTGTCTGTCTTTACCAACCCCCGGTTTGACATGAAACCGCTGGGGGCTAGAACTAAAATATGCCGCTGCGCCCCAAGATTACTCCACTAATGAATCGTAATGATCCCATTAGTGGAGTAATTTTAGATCGCAGCGGCGTCTTTAAGTTCTAGCCCAGCAGCTGTTTCATGTCAAATCTTGCGTTGGCAAAGGCAGCAGCCTAGCCTATAATCGGCTATAATCGGAGATGTTTATCAACTTGTGCTGCTGTGTCAGCGCTGTTTAAGGATTACTAGTAGGCCTACGTGTTAATTTTTTAAAGTTTGCTTTGTGCAAAGTTAGGATCATAATCGTTGCTATTTTCGTACGCTGTGCAGAGAATCGTAGTGCTGATATAAGTAATAGATATGCCCTAACTAATAAGTATGCAGTGTAGCTGTAAACGAACCGGCATCATGACCATTTAAATTATGGCGACATGCGACTCATTCTTAATTTCTGACTAGGCCCTATACTTGTTTCATTTGTTTTGTTGTAATAATTATCTTACAATAATATGGTGGATTACGTAGTCAATACAGCGACATTTCTTTACAGCTGTTAGTCATGCATGATATAATGTTATTATTTTAAATGTTTTTAGAGATAATGGTACTGTATAACATAATCGGTATAGTTAACTACTTATGTGGTAGTTACAAAAGTAGTTATAACTACTTGTCGTCTAAAGTAGGTAAATAGTAGCTATAACTACAAATTTTTAAAGTAGTTAGGAAGTAGTTTTAACTACTAGTCAAGTAGTTGGTACCCATCACTGGCAATCACATAGGGCCTGAACATTCAGTGTCTCTAAGTCGATATTAACCGACAAAATCGAAAAATTGCTCTGATACAGTAAATAACCAAGAACCCCCATTTAAACCCCAAAACCGTTCCTTTAAGACCAAAACCGACGCATTCGAGACCAAGACCGATGGTCCGAGACCAAGACCAAAACCGATGCATTCGAGACCAAGACCGCAGTTTTCCGGTCTCGAGACCAAGACCGCGGTCTCGAGACCAAATCCCTGACCATATTTTAACTAATGTCGTTTGTCGCCATTTTCCGCCATCATTCGGTAGAAATATTATCAGTCAGAGGCCTGCCTTCACTTTACGTTGATTGTTGCGCTGGATACCTAGCTAGGCCAAATATATTCTAATAATGATCAATTGATAACCAATTGAGTAATGGAACTGATGAAATGTCACGAAGGACATGAAGTTGAGTGTCCTCTGCATGAAGATGGTGGTCTAGTGAATAATATTCTATGGGTATTTACATAGACTGAACACCCATTCAAGGAAACTTCTCAGATGTAGATGCAGTGCCAGAGGTAGACCATTCCAGATAGGCACCTCGTGAAGCAATGGACAACACCGAGGGAATGTTCATCAAGAATTTTGGCTCTCCATTAATAAAAATCACCAGTAAGAACAAACGAGCTATTTACTCACTCTTGCAAGCATAACATGTAACTCTAACATGCTATGTGGATATGGAAGAAGATGCAGAGAATATCATGGACGGAGAAAAAGACAAACGAAAGTGTGCGCAGGGAGATTGGAGTTGAGAATGATGAGACGTTACAACAAACAGCATTGAAAACGAAGCTGGGGTTCTTTGGACATGTTATGCGACCAGATGGACTGGAGGATATGATGTTGGCATGTGGAGAAGGAAGGAAGAAATGAGGGCGCCCAAGAAAAAAATGGATGGACAAGATACACGAAAAACCGCAATGAACCTAGAGGAAGTAAGGGGACGCGACTTCGGAATGAAAGAAATGGAGACGGTTAATCACGACGGTCGCTAGAGTTCAACGAACTGAGAGCACAAGGTAACAACATAGTCTAGCTACACTCTACACTAGCATGTTGACGATGAAAAGGGCCGGCAGTGTGTGGGCTGGGCTCTGTGAATCGCCCTGTAGATGTCTAGTATAGCATTTCAGTCGAGTGGCATCTTCTCAAATCGGATTGGCAGTGTGGCAGTGAATTATTCCTCCTAGGTAGGTGATGAGCTGCGTAGCAAAGACCTTTCAGCAGTATTGTGAACTAGTTAAAGGGAACTGACCCTAGAATGGACCCCAATGACCAGCATTGCATGGGCCTAGAGACACCCTGTACAGAAACTTAGAATTCATTCATTCATTTCGATAATTTATACAGCGCCTCTTCAAGGGAAACTACTCCGAGGTGCTCCCAGCCCAGCCACGGCCAAAAGGAAATGACTTTAGCAGCTTACAAAAGGTAGGTAGATCATTGTAAGGGGGAAGGCGGAGGGCAACCGAGAGCCCATTCCAGGTGGATGGAGCAACCACTGAGAAAGCTCGACGCAGCATTAGCGACGAGCGGGCCCTGGACACCAGAAGCTCGCCTTTAGCAGAAGAGCGCAGAGCTCTACGCGAAAGGAGTACAGACACCGGACGACACAGTTCAGTCAAGTAGGATGGCGCACAACCAGAGAGACACCGCCAAACTAGTGTCGCAATGCGGAAAGTAATGCGCTGTTGAACCGGTAGCCATGCAATGAAGGACATCGCGCATAAGCAGAAACCGGTGAAAATTTAGGTATATGTCCAATACGCCTGGCCGCAGAGCGAAGAACGCGATCTAAACGCACCACTAAGGCACAGGGAAGACCAGCCAGAACAGCGCGGCAGTGATCAATTCTGCTGGTTACAAAGGCATGAACGAGGACTACTGAAGCCTCAAAGGTAAGAGAGCGAATAACTGCACGAAGCTGACGCAACTGATAGTAGCAGTTACGAGTAACCTGGTTTACATGTTGTGAGAGACTAAGTTCCTGATCAAGCAATACACCCAGATCACGCACAACGCATGAAAAAGTAATGTGAGGATAGGTTTCAGCCAATATCTGCGTATCCAGCTCAGCCAGGTGCTTGCGACTGCCAATCCATATAAATTCTGTTTTGGAGGGATTTAAGAGGAGGCAATTCGAGGCCATCCATCCACAGAGGACATTTATGGCATCACACATCAGCCCAACCAAGACCATTGCTGCAGCTGCTTTCAATGGACATAAGCTTGAATGTCATCTGCATACAATTGATGCAGGAGGCCAGATAGAGTAAGCAGAGGACTGATATCAGAGGTATAGAGAATGTAGAGCAAAAGACCCAGCACTGAACCCTGAGGAACTCCAAAACGGGTGGGGACCCAGCGAGACCCAGAAGTACCAGTAACTACACAATTGGTACGGTCAGTAAGAAGGGAGCGGAGCCATTCCAGAGTGCCACCAGTCAAGCCAAAAGAAATAGAAAGCTGCTGAAGGAGAATGGAATGGTCCACGGAATCAAATGCTGAACTAACATCAAAAAGCACAAAGAGTTATCTGACCACAATCCATTGCGCTATAGAAATCAGACAAAAGGCGAACCAAGAGTTTCAGTAGAATGGTTCCTACGAAATCCCGATTGCAAGGAAGGAAGTAGACCATTTGCATCTAGGTACACACAGTTAATTTATAGGCAATTATGCGCTCCAATATTTTTTAGACAGAAACGACACGTTAGCTATGGGACGATAGTTAACAGGATTGTTGAATATGTATGCCTCATGTGGAGTATGAATGTGAACATTTGTATGGCTCTGTCAGGTGCATTGTATGTATAATTGTATATATTATGCCATATTCCAGCCATCAAAAAAACACAAAAACATGCAAAATATTATTCTTTCCGTTTCAACATCATCACAACAAACATGTTTTTCATGACCAGTATTCATTTGTAATCTTCTGTCATCAGCATCATCATAGTTAATCAGCGACATCATCTCATCATTTCTTTGATATGCATGATTATGATTGTCATCTCTTATGTAAACATCATTTGCACAAATGTTTTCATTCATACCTTAAGTTAAAATGCTTCTCTAGTCTATATTAGAGTATATTATTAGAATAGTATTATGATTATAACACAGATACACTGATTATGATACTGATGATATCAGAATAGTTTTACGATTATGACACGGATACATCTCATATACCTAAGTTTGGCAGGACATCATAAGTCAGAAGAACTATCTTATTTCCTCATGTATAATTGCATAAGACAGAAAATTGTTATTGTGATCAAAGAGTTTGTAAGAGCTGTCTATAGGTCACACAGAAAAAATTGACTTTAAAAAGTTAGCTATGACTATTCTTGCCTGTTTACACAATTACTTCAGTATAGGCATACACTACATTCTACAAATCACTTTTGCACATAAAACAATTTTGCTCTACAAAAGTTTCTGTATGTAAAGTACTGGTGCCACATTTACTTATTGTACCAGAACCTCCAAACAACATCCTTCATTATAGCATGAATTCTGATATATTGCTAAATGTACTCCAGCTTTATTAATAGAGCTTCATTGTAAAATTATTTTATTATAGCATGGTAATTTTATATAGCTTCTCAAGAGTACCATTATAAAGTGAATCGAGCATCACGACAATATATAAAATACAGCTTTGAGCCTCATTAGGTCAAAATAATATACAAGGTCTAATGTTCTGAATGAATTCTTATAGTCTGTTGAATCCAGTCAGAGAATTCTCCAACTTTGGTATAGACACCGGGTGAGTCACGGATTCCACAACCCAATCCCCAGGATGTGATTCCCATTATCTTATAAGTTCCTAGACAAACAAAATCATAAACATGAAAGTTAAGACAATTTGAATACAACAATGACATATTCTCCAATGAGTCAAAAATTAAATTAAAAAAGCATTATTCAATAAAAGTTTCTTTAAAAGATGATATATTGATGACATCTCAATAGCACGATTCTGAGAGTGTAGGACTACATTGGAGATCAATGCACAATTGTGCTTCAGACTTAGAGGTAATGTCTCAGGCAAATAAAAGAAACAAGAATTGAATACATCCTTATAATTATTATCAGTAATAATAATAATTTCCAATATTGAAGTGTTTCAAGCAGGATATTATGAAACTCAGCAAGTATTTGCAATTTATGTTGTTAGTGGTTCATTAATGACTCAATCTATCAACTAAACTTTGGAGCAATAATAAATTGGTCAAATAAGATAACATCATAATTATGTTCTGACTCATCACATTGCATTATTAGAATATTCTTACTTACTTACTTATTAACTTCCTTTGTCTTCACATACTACGTTTAGGCTTCTTTTAACACTTTAATGACGAGATGTATTGATGTCCCAGTCGGCTTTAGTACAGTTAAAGTGTTAAAAGCACAAGGAAACAACTCTGTAGAAACTCTTAAATTAAAAAAATTACAACTGGAATTCCATATTGCCTTTTAAACTGCAGGTGTGAAATGTCTAACCTACCATTGATGTTGCAGACTAATGGTCCTCCACTGTCTCCTTGACATGTATCGGCACGGCCATCTCTGTAGCCTGCACAGAACATCTTCCTGGACAGTTTATGTTTATAAAGGCTTTGACATTCGGAAAATTGCATGATTGGAACAACGGCAGACATCAGAACTGGAGGAATAGCTGAAAAATAAAGTACAGTGCCGTCCCATTTACATAGGATCATTGATATGGATACGCGATACGTGAGGTGTCACCATGGCTCTCAATGCAACCTATTTAAAGTGTGAGATGTATCAAATCCGGACTTAGCTCTACAGCAGCATTGAAACCTGCAAAAAATTCTATTGACATCAAAGACATGTGATGTCATGTTGCTACACTGTATGAATCAATTGAACATGCGATACTCCAACTTGTTGTATAGTATCACACAATGGATTTTGTTAAAACGAATGCACAAGCTGCACTGGCCCAGAAAATCTTTTATTCCCTGTGTCAATCCTTGATGGGAACAAAGGCAATATAACCCATATGTTTCTCACATACACTGCAACATGTCGCTACCCAGAAATCAAAACACAGGGACACTACCTGGTAGCTTCTGTATAGCAGATAATAATTGTGCCTGTGAAGGACATGCTCAAAAATCTTTATACATTGACTGTCTCATGAGTAGCTGACCCTACTAATGTCTCCCTGTTACAACTGACAATTCTGAAAATACAAATATTTCAGCATAACATTAAAACACTCTCTGTTGGAAAATATAAAAGACTGACGACACACACAGAATACTGACTTTGTCCACTCAGACCCCAGCCAGACACTTCACAGATGAGTCCTGAACTATATTCAGCCGATGATGGCAGACAGACAGGCTGAACATAGTTGCTGAACAACATTCCAGAACGCAAACCAATTGGTCGCACTTTAACCAATGCGATATCATTGTCGTAACGGGCACCTACAATAAAAATCTCATACTGTACTAACTGACTCAATGCTCCTATGATGTACTGCTTAGATATTTCTCATTATTTCAACATATTGCTGGTGATTACTGAAAGGCGATATATAGTTCACACAGTAGTCTGTATCTATTGTCTAATGGATAATTATGTATCTATGTATGTATAGAAGTATATATTTCCATACAGAAGTATCAATACACTTAATATAAATACCTTTCATGTGCCTCTCAAACGTGTTACATAAAAAATTTCTAGCTGATAAGAACAAACATATTTCAGTTTAAAAACGCATGCATGTCTAACTTAAGTTAGACATGCATAGGAGGAAGCAAGCACAAGAGTCATTGCAGCTCTAAACAGATTGCATCTAATAACCACATAGGATGCCATTGACAGTTGCAGATCATTCTCTATGCATATAAAGCATGTCCAGGGTCAGGATGACAAATTATTAATCCAGTCATGACTGGAATAAATAATAGTCATCCTGACCCTGGATATGCTGTATATGCATAGAGAATGATCTACTGCTGATCACATGCACCCCCACCTCCTGATCTGCAACTGTTAGTAGCATCATATGTGGTTATTAGCTTTGATCATCACAAGCACCAGGCATGTGCTTAAAGAGATGTACTGCTCACATGTGAATTGCAACTAGAGCTTATTTAAATACGACTAAGCCTACAAATCAGCTACACTAGCCGACACAAGATGGCATACAGGCAAATACAAACGATGGGTAGCATGCAAAGTAGAAGAATTTTTTTAAACATTGTTGAACTATGCTGCTAGAGCGGTAATGATACGAGGCAGTTTGTGCATGTAGAACCGTATTTATAGAAGCAGCGAAAGAACTGAGATCTGTAAAACACCAAATGGATCTGGTGACCAAGTCTAATCAATCAAAAAGAAGCAATCAAAAATACTTGATATAGCACCCCATCAAGATATCTACTTAGAGGCGCTAGTGTGCAATCTGTAAAAAATGCTCTGGTTAACGTTCGTTCATCATCGAATGATGAAACCAGGTCCAGAATTCAACAGCTGACCCCATTTGAGGTGTCATAAAGTTTTACATAGCTATCATGATTGGCCTTGTGGATGCCAAACTTAGAACAAGGAAAGAGCGCACTGTGACACGTGCCCATAATGAGATGTCCACCACATATGTCCTGGATGAGTATGAGCTGGACTGTCAGCAGAACCTGACCTGTCGCGAGACTGGATTGTGACCTCCGCATAATCTTACTTACTGCTACATTTATTTAAATATTCCCATTAGCATTATTGACCAATATACATATAGGACAGTTTTATGACCCTTCGACAGAATTTTACAATAAGCATTAAATCAATTTGAAACCACTTGTTTTTGGTTTCAAACCAATTCCTTTATGATGCATGTCTGAAAACTGACCAGAATTTAATTTTTAAATATAATTTAACATATCAAAACATTGTCAAATGAAGCCTACAGTTAACACACATATATACATCTAAAGCATCATAACTGGTAGTTTGAAGCAGTGAATACAATATGCTGGTAATTACAGTGAAGGAAATGGTAAGAAACACTAGAATTGATCATATATGCTTACTGCCAAACAGAAAGGAGAGTATGTTTGAGTAACCAGGGTGGAGAAAGAGTTGAGCAACTTCAAAATCCTGTTCCAGCAAATCGATAAAATTGCTTCGATGGTCACCAACGCGTATATGCAAGTCCTCAATTCGAGTGTGCCTGTAGGAACAGAATGCCAAGGGTAAAAAAAAACGGTAGTACAACGATCTGTGTTAAACACATCTATTTAGTAAAGCAATGATCTGTACTTCTCAAATAAACACAGAATATTGTGGTAAAATTTTTATATACATGCACATAGCCTGCTTTTCACTTAAATTTAAAGGGTGATAAAACTTGAGTTGGCATAACAAAACTCATGCATGAAATATTCACCATTATCTAGGCTTAGACAAGTTCAAAGTAAAAAGGATATTTCCAAACTGGCAAATTACAATCTAGCATTAAACGTCAGACTTTTATAAAGCACCCTTAAATCAGGGACGTCAAAAAACCGACTGGTGGGATATTTCTGGTCCACTGAGGAATGAGGATGTTTTCCTAGCCTTTGGAGAAATTACTAAATGACTAAATATCACACAATTTATCAACTAAACTTCAAATTTGTCATTTTTAAGGTTTATGAGTTTCATGTGATGTTCGTGATTAAGAATTAAGATTTTTAAATGTATAAAATTTTTAAGCACAATATTATGTTTACACAATAGAATATGCATTTGAAAATGCCTTCATGTGGTACTTGTAAAGAATATTTTTAAAAAAATGCTGCATCATCTTATGAGACACTAGCTTAGATAAATATACAACCAAGGCTTAAGTGATAACAGAGCTCAGAGAATATTAACTACATAGGATGGTCACAAGAGGATGGTCTAATGGCCTTCATGTACCCTTTAGGAAACAGCCTTTGGCAAAGATGTGGAAGCAGACAAACATAACCTTAGCATAAGGAAATATACATAAATGACTTCCAAACTAAACAACGAACTGACTCGAAGCAGTGTGCTGCACTGAGAATCCAGTGTCGACCAATGACCGTTCCGCCACAGGAATGGACATACTCGTTAAACATGTTCCTCTTCAGAATGCGTGCCTGCCATGGATAAGCACCGTACACAGCAATCTGGCCTCCAACGATTTTTCCTTGAACCTGACGTATTGGTCTCCGGCCACAGTCTGCGGCTACGGGGCTGTCTGATGAAAATGGAAACAAGAGTCTAATACAAATGAAAATTAATTACAAAGACATAAGTACATAAAATGAGCAAGATCAAAGATCTAGGCCAGAAGATTACATGGTACAGCACTGGAGCGCATTCAAATGGACAGCAATGGTCAATGATGTTCCCATAGATCAAGAATGGTCTGGAGAGTTAGGACTTTTTAGAAATACATAATCAGGAAAAGGTAGACAGATAACTCTTTCCTGTATTTCCAACTCATATTTTCTCTCAGTCAGACACAACACAAAAGTCAGTAGTTTATGTGAATATTCTAGCTAGAAGGGTCTTGCTTGAGGAGAATTAAGATAGTCTCAGACAGCAATCCCTCAACTGGCAGGAATGACATGATTTTAATAGTCTAAATAGTCTAGGTAGAGTAAGTAATAATAGGGGTGCCAAGCTATGACTGATGGGGCTATAATTGGAAATCTAGGACCACCCATCATGCCAAAATTACATCTAACAAATTATGTGTTGAAAAAAAACCTAATCGAAAAGGTATGAGCTACATGATGCAAACACAACTAAATTGAAGTCAGTCCACTGAATCACGAAGCCTGTTCAGTTATACAACTGATAATCTTCAAATTAGAATCTACCATTTCTGTTAAGTATGGTTTGGGAGAGAGAGAAAGAAATTCAACTCTTCTCATGCAATAACCTTTAGCCGATGCATGGTATGAGCAAAGACGTAATCACATATATTAAGAGAACAGAGGTAACTTGCATGTGATCCTTGGGGGAAAAGTTCTTCCGCTTGTCAGACAAGAAACCCCGGCGTCTTCATTATGCATACAGTTATGTTCACCCCAGACGGGGTGTTCGCAGTCCTGTATGTCATCCTCATCCCCTTCACAGTCAACATTGTCCAGCCATATCGGGCCTTTCCCTCGGCCAAACTGGGCACCAGTGACAGCTTGTGCTACTCCCGTGCTGAAAAAGGTACGGCAGACAATATGACCTACTCTCAAAACCTATTTTCCATGACTCATATTGCACAAGACAACCATTTATGGTCCTCCAAGACATATCTATAACCTGCCAACTTCTCAGTAAATGTAATCTGCCTGTAACAAAATTACTCCTACTACATTCAACCCAAAACCAGAGTGACATAGTCAAGTCCACCCAAGTTGATTCGAATAAGAGTCCATCTAAGCCAAGTCAAATCAGAGTAAAGAGATATTTGGGTCCGAGTCCGAATCACGAAGGATCGAGTCTGAACTCAAGTCCATTAACATCAAAATACACAGAAACATGCAATTCAATGGCATAGAATAAAATAACAGCAACATTTATGTAGAAAGAAATGTTAATGCAATTTATCAATATTACACTTTGAAAACACAAATTCTTCTGTCAAGACCTCTGAGACAACCAAGTCTGGTGTCACATTGCTCCATAATAGTTTAGCCCTGCGCGCGAAAAGTGGAAGTCTAACATTATTCGCTTGAAACACTAGAACAGTTGAAGAAATTCACTCAAAATGAAATTGCACAAGAATGAGGGGATTTTTCTGCATCACATCACAGCACATGCAAAAAGATAATCTTGTTATTCCACCTGTAGCCAATCATGCGACAAATGACGGCAGCATCCCTATCATCCCAGTCATCATCACAAACAGTGCCAGTTATGTTGTTGATTGTTATCTCGACGCGTCCTTCAGAAGGTCGGCTACCACCAACCAAAGCCACCTCCAAATCTAAATACACAGAGTCATTTATGCAAATAACACAAGCAAGAAAAACAGAAATTTCATATTGGTTATTGGTTTGAGCACATCTTATATTAAGTTAGCATTAAAATTGGTTTGCAAATTTCTAGAGAGTCTCAATTAATTTGTCTAATTTTTCTGCTAATTGTTATTTGGTTTATCTTATCAGAGGATTAACTACAAAACTGCTTTAAATTATTTTAAACATCAGGGCAGAAGTTATTAAACATAGGCTTACTCAGTAAATTGACTTGGGTTAAACTTCCACTTTAGAATGCAGATACCCAGGCATAAATCAACAACATAAGTTAAGGCAACACAAGGCAGGGCAACATAAGGCCAGGCAACACATGGTAAGGAAGGCAATATAAGGTAAAGCAACATATGATAAGGCAAAATAAGGTAAGGCAACATCTGGTAAGTCAACATGAGGTGAGGCAACATAATGTAAGGCAACATAAGGCAACATAAGACAACATAAGGTGAGACAACATAAGGCAAGGGAGTAGAATTGTTCATTTCTTACTCTACCAGCAATGGTTTCCAAAGTCTTCGTCCTTGATGCTCAATATAAAGTAAAATCTACCAAACGGTTCAATATGAATTTCGAAACGAGCATTCAGATTAACCAGTGCCTTTCAGAATTTGGCAATAATTTAATGTGTCAGAAATAATAATAATAAACTTGTTTCAGTTATAATAATTAAGGAGGACCTGAGTAATAAATTAGCAGTGTAAACTGTAATAAACAGCCAAACAATACGTACGACTGCAGTTGGCTTCATCAGAATTATCGCTACAGTCTGGTTCCCTGTCACAGACATATGACAGCGGCACACACGTTTGACCATTGCTCCCTGGACATGCTATCTCCTTCTCCTCCACACACACTACAAGTCAGAGGTAAATTTTGAATAGCAATAAAACGTAATTTGTGATCATTATAACAACTGTTCACAAAAATACAATGATTCAACCGACATTTATCGCTTAATACTGACACAAAGCAAATAAAATGCAAACTTGTTGAAAGGATTGGTCTTTCATTTAGGCAACCCTGAAAGACGGCTGTCAGTATGAAGTGAAAGCAAGTTCACAGTCCTTGCCTTCACCCTCTGATCATAGCATAAACAGTGTACTGTCAAAGCTGAGAGTGTTGAGGGGAACTAGTGAACTGAAATCTTGACATAGCATTCTGTTTGGGCGAAGATTTGAAACCGAAACCTTTGGATGAAAGTCCCGCTTGATAAACGCTTGCATAACATACATCCCAACAGTTTAACATAATTCATGAATGAGAACTTGTAAGTGCTCAACACATTTCCAAATATAATGGTACCATTTCATCTGCTCGCCAATGACTGTTCGTCCGTCTGTCTGTTCTTCCGACCGTCAGTCCGTTAATTCGGGTAAAACAAGTGAACGTATGAAAACAAATCACAAAGCGCGCACAGCCTACCCTTATTTGGCTTGCAAACAACTCCAGCAGTCTCAAATGAGCGGCAATCGTGGTCACCCCACGGACTGTGTGTACACTCGAGCAGAGAGTTCTCCAAACCTGTACACTCGACTTCATCCAGTATGATGTTAATCCCATCATGTGCACTGAATTCAAGCAGTGTGCTTGTTCTTACTGCACCACTGTAAGATATAAACATAAGCAAAATGGATTAAGAAAAACTAGCAAAGGCAAATTTAATATTTCAATCCTCCACCAGTTTGTAATCAGAACAGCTGTAGGGATTGACTTATAAAAGTGATATTATAATATGGCCATTATAATGTATTGCATTGTATCTGATCATGTATAACGTGCTTCAGAAGCGCTCCCAGTATGATGTAACTCACCCTTAGAGAAAATGAAGGCTCTCAGGTGACAGAAAGAGGCAGAGATGCAGTTTGAGGAGATGGTAGTGAAGAGTGAAGAGAAGGGGAAGTCCATTGCCTTAGGAACTACAAAAGTACATAGAACCGAGTGAATTGGTTCGAGTGCCATCATTGCATTTCAGAACGTACGAGTGAGCCTCTCCTCAGATGATAACTTGAGTGAGATCAGTTGATACTTTGTCATAAGATAATGGTACTTAATAAATGCATAGTAACATTAATTTCCTTCTATTGTATGAATTATACTCCAATGAATTAGAAGACCCTTATCCAATAGCAAAAACGACTGCTCCAGAGAGAAGAGTTCAACAGTAATGTCTGCTTAACACTACAGAAGACCGGAAACCTCACACAAATCCCAGCTGCCTGCAGACAACTTCTGCATCTGGAAATCCCCACTGGTCATCGCAAACACTCCCCCATTCGCCTCCATGCCAGACTTCAACGCGTCCTTCGTGGTCATGTCGTCCACCTCTCAGACGTACTTTAATCATAGGAATTTCTTCAATGACATGAAGAACAAGACACAGAGGCATTGATGAAAATCCCATCAATCTTCTTAGCAAAAACATACTTCAAGCATTCCGAACTAAGTTATATAGTGACTTGCATTGCAAAACATTAAATAGAGCCACTTCAACTAACTTTACAGAATGAAGGAGAAAGAAAGAGACTTAAAACTTTACTCTGTAATCAATCTAGTCAAATGTAGTAACTGCCATCATACAATATAGAAGCCATCAGTGTGAAATGATTGTCAAAACCAGACCCATAGCCAGTCACCCATCCTTTGGACAAGTGAAAAATATTTTGGAAGGGCACAAATTAATTTGTGCATGGTCGTGATTGGCTAGGTCGCTGAAAGAAAGAAAGTTCAACATTACTGAAAATATAGTTTGTGTGAAATGCGATGTCATGCATAATTAATTCATTTCCTCCATTGTCTGAAGTTAACAGATTTGTTGTGTGTATCAAAACCTTTAGGTCATTCAGACTGATTCAGTCGTTCAGTGTAGAGTAGGGGCATAAGGTAGGGTAGGGAGAAAGGGTAAGGGCATAGGGTAGGGAGAAAGGGTAGGGGCATAGGGTAGGGTAGGGAGAAAGGGTAGGGGCATAGGGTAGGGAGAAAGGGTAGGGGCATAGGGTAGGGAGAAAGGGTAGGGGCATAGGGTAGGGAGAAAGGGTAGGGGCATAGGGTAGGGTAGGGAGAAAGGGTAGGGGCATAGGGTAGGGGCATAGCCATCAAACTCTTATGGTTATGGCTTCTGTCATTTGCCACTTCAAACGCTCACGGAGTCAAGCGGTCACAACTTCAATGTTTAAATGCTTTTGAATATCCTACTCTTAACTTCTGGCTAATGTTCCCATTCAAAACTCATCATGCACTAACAAAGGAATAATAATTATAGAGGTGTGTTTGCCCTGAACAAGGTAAAAATTAGGGGTACAGCATATTAATGGACTTTTTTCTTTAACTGTGGCTGGGTTTGAAGCACTTCTGAGTAGGTTTCTTGAAGTGGCACTATATAAATTCCCAGAATAAGAATGAACATGCAACCAGCACTCTTTTTAATATATTTTCAAATGCATGGACAGTCACACACAAAACAAATGTCACAAAACAACTGACAAGATAGTGATGAATAGTTGTCTTACTCGCCTTACTTGAACATTATCTCATCACATGTAAGCTTGATGACTTGTATTCAATGAGCTGAATGACTCTTGGCTCTATTTGACACTATGAATTTCTTTATTTTTTCATCAGTTGGTTGTTGTTTCTGCCTCATTGGTTTAATAAAGGAGTTCATATTCTTAGCAGGGTCTGCAAACAGTGGGACTCCATACATCCAAAGAAAAAGCTAATGCACTATGGTACTCATTTAAATTCAAATTCAATTACAAATTTTGATATTGAATTACCAATGTTTGGAGCTGTGGACACTGACGCATCTAGGCTTGGACAGGAAGACAGTGCACAGTAGCCGAACCGCCCATGATCAGCATCCACCCAACACCAAGGTCGCTCATCTCCATCTGGGTTTCGACAGTAATTGTGGTCACCCAAGCCCTAATTCAAGCAAACTAATTATAAAGAATATGCAAAAAACTTACAGTTTTCTGCCCTTTATGCAGGTTCGCACGTTCAATGTCTCCACTTCTCTCTGCTCTGGGCCTCCTCTTTCATCCTCTTGTAGCCGCCCCTTCCATCATCCAGTCCAAGATCATTGTTCTCGGTCTTCCTCTGGTCATTTTTCCCTCAATGATGTTCCATATTATAGAGCCGCCTCTTAGTATGTTAATAAATCAATTTATACTCATCAAGCTACCATTGACCCTTTGAAATGTGATGCCCACTTGGCATCTGAGAGCCAGATTGTTATTCTGCTCAAATGGACTTATATCTGGTTATTTTTCTCAAATGATGTTAGTTGAAGGCAATAATTATGGCTAATACATACTGGCGAGTCTATCTGGAAGTTCACACAAGACTTAAAAAAACATCAAGTAGACCTCAGAATAAACAAAACAGCTATTCCTTACAAGTATTGTAACACACCTAATGAATCTGTCACCTAATTTCTTCATTTTCTGATTGTCTTAGCTAATTAAACTCTTTGAGAGCAACAGATACAGACAACATACTACATTTGGATGAGTAACTGGGTTGATTCTGTTCGATGCAGTCCATTTCTGGCACAGAGACGCTCGAGTCGTAACGAACGCAGTTCCACGATATACTATGCCATTGCCTTCATAGCAATCTAAACAAAAAACAAAGTATCACACAGCTTCTTTCCATTCGCAAAAACATTACGTTTTAACAGTAAATAATTTACATTTCATCATAATCCATTCTGATTGATATTGATAGGTAATTTGAAACTTCTTGAATAAAATTTACATTTATGCTACCAGACATGAAAAGACATAAGATACGTAAAAGGTTTACAAAGACGGTCGATTGCAAGAGACAAATTTACCTACCACTGTTCTGGACCACTTTCTTGCAGACAAAAGGCAATTTCTGGGTACAAGGCAGTGACATCCAGAAGTGGTAATCAACTTCTTGGTTGGTTCCATCAGAGCCAATGAAAGCTTTAGATAATGCAATGCAGCTGTGGTTCAATGCAGTATTTGGCTGCCTCTGTAGTCCAGCAGTGTTCCATCCTAGAGTTTTGCCAAAAATCAAGAGTAAATTAAAAAACTCAGTACTTCTTCTATGTAATATTATATACAATAATACATAAATTACCACACATCACCTTGCACGAGTTACTAAAAGACGACTTGAGGATGACATATCCTAATATTTTCTTACTTCTCCCATTTCATTCAACCAAAAAAGCTCTTCTTCTCTCTGTCCACAGTGAAATTATTCACTCATTGGACAATAGTGAAGTACTGTAACCTCCCCTGGACTTATATGTAGCCTCTGACACTGTTGACCATGCTTTCTAACTTTATTGCCTCGAATACTGGTCTGGCGTATCTGGCCCTAAGCTGGTTCCATTCATATCTTACACCCCATATGCAGTCTATCTTCATCAATGGGTCAATATCAGACCAGGTATACTTCATCTGTTCAATTTACAGTTCAACAGCCAATTTCTTTAGCATTCCAATGCAGGCCGTTGAGCAGATGAACATTGTCGACTGTATTTTACAGGAATCGGAGCGTAGACCAGTTATATGCATTATTCATATTGCAGTTCTAACACATTATGCCAAAACAGCTAGTAGCTCCCTGTGTAAATATGCTAACAATTTAAGTCTACTGAATCCTAAAATTGCTTGCATTGGGCATCTTGCAGAGTGCTAAATGTTAAGCTCTTAGCATTTAACTCTACAGGACCACTGTAAACAAAATGAATAATAATGAACGAACTGAATAATTTAAAAAAAATATTTATAAGACTACTAAGCAGAAACAAGTTGGCAGACAAAGATCACAGGTATATCAGGACTACATAAAATAAATTATGACATAAGACAATCATCAAGTATATAAACAACTCTGCTAGGTAAAGTTGTTCAATGAAAACTTTGATGGCATGGACATGTACAGAGATTGCCATTGACCAAATCCCACACAATGCACTACATGCATGATTTGATGGAAAAAGACAAAAAGCAGACCAACAATTGACTGGACCATAGACATTTTATAATAGCTAGCTATTACAAAGATGTATCAGACTGGACTTGGCAAATGACCAAGAGCAATGAAGATCATTTATTCATACCTATTGCCTCCAAATGACTGACATCAGGAACTGATGACCGACTTACTCACATACTTACTTAATTTCTTTAAAATGGATGAACATGAGGGAGAAGCCATGATTGCTACCTGGAAACCATTTAGTGAAGCGCAGAGCATGTGAGGCTCCAAACCATCTCCACTCAACCTGACCACTGCGTTCGGTTCTACGACCAGACGTCCAAATGGCTCCTTCAGCTGAAAAATAATATCATACACACTGACTCATCTACATAGAAAATGAAACAGTTGGGAGAAAAAGTATGAGCCACAACACTTTGAGAGGTCCTTAGAACATAGATTTACAAATCTTTGGATACACACATAGATAATAATTATATGCATTTATATTTATTCATAAATACATGTGCATATATACATACACAGATTTACATACATACACGAGCACATATAGGCACATACATATGTATATACACACATACATATGTATATACATACATACATATGTATATACATACATATGTATATACATACATACATATGTATATACATACATACAGGCAGACAACACAGACAGAAATAAATATAGATAGACAGCCTGACATAACATCTGATAATCAGCAAGTACAGGCGATACCAAATCACAATAATGTCATGTGCTCAAACAGTATAAAGTGTTGCTTACAGGAAACTCCTCAGCAGGTTCAAAAAGCACAAATAAAACCTTCCAATCATCTCCTGCAGTTTCTTTCCTTGGCCAAATGAACAGTCTCCTGTCTTAAAAATGCATCACGCAAGGCATACGTTGTCCAATGCCTCTTATATCCAAAAATCACATCTTACAATTAGTTCAAAATAGGCCTACTGCTTCACATGCAGACAATCCTACACCACCCCATCATCTTTCCATGCATTTACAAGAATGTACATATCAAAAGACTTAAAGCAGCACACATGAAGTGAAACCTCTTTTATCACAGTTTGTGAATGCATGCAAATGGTATCATAGCACGAGTTGCCAGTCTGTGGAATCTTTGACCCCTTAGGGCCCCTGAAAACTACCCATTCTAAATATTCATTGTAAGCTATCACCTTGTCATCCTGTGCTGTCAGTTCTTTGAACTCTAGCGACCGTCATGATCAACCTTCTCCCTGTCTTTCTTTCCGAAGTCGCATCCCTTAGTTCCTCCAGGCCTAATTCAGTTTTTCGTGTATCTCGTCCATTCATTTTATCCTTGGGCACCCTCTTTTCTTCCTTCCTTCTCCACACACCAGCATCATTTCCTTTTCCAGTCCATCTGATCGCATAACATGTCCAAAGAACCCCAGCTTCTTTCTCAGCGCTGTTTATTGTAAAGTCTCATCATTCTCAACTCCAATCTCCTTGCACACCCCTTCATTTGTCTTTTTCTCCATCCATGATATTCTCTGCATCTTCCTCCATAGCCACATTTTGCATGCATTGATCTTTTTTCTCTGTATTCTTTGTCATTGTCCATGTCTCGCAGCCATATAGTAGGCCTACTGTAGGGAAGATCATTGCTCTCACTAGCCTTTTTTCGTGTCCATGCTCACACGTCTGTCCTTCCATATCTTTTCCAGTCCGTTCATTGCAACTTTCCCTATCACCACCCTTCTCTTTATTTCCGAGTCACATTTTCCCACTTTTCACTATTAATGATTTTAGGAACATGACGCTTGTTACCACCTCTATTTCCTCTCTGTTTATCTCAAAACTGACCCAGCTATAAATTGAACTAAACTAAGTCTAAGGATACAGCAAAAAAACTGGTAAACATTCTTCCCCATTAATTCTTTTATTTTTGTCATAGGAATTATCAGCTCACTGTATAAAATCGGCACATCTTTATGTGTCTTTTGCTCAATATATAAACAATAATGTGACTCACTTTCTTTAATTACATTCTTTGGAGAATTCTTATCGAACTTCCAAAAATAGAAAGTCTGCTAGAAAAACAGTTTATGGTGTACCAATCTGATTTAGATAACATGTTAATGTACCTCTTTCTGCCAATAGCATGCTTGACAGGAAGTTGTTCTCCCTCTGTGTCTCTATTTTCACCAGATACGCATCGAGTGAACGACATCGTGCTTCAGATTCATCAAACGTCGCTGAAGATTTCACCAGCTTGTAACAAAAACCGTTTCCAGACAACCAACCTGCTTGACAACCTAGAGGTCAACCAAAGAAGGAAAGTCATCTTAGAGGGCACTAGAATAAAGTTTGCATAAATAGGACTAATTCATAAATAGATATTTGTGAATATCTAAAACAATTAGTCATTAAATTAGCAACCCCATAATATAAAAAAAACTAAATATTTGGGCTTACAGAAGAGGAAATATTGTAAAAGTTGGAAGTGCTTCAAAGGAAGGTTAAGTGAATAAAATTAGAACGTGTGATCCCTGTAGCCGTGAATACATAATATAGAAAGGTAATCAGATAATAAAAGATAGCGTAAGTTATGAAAATGTATTTGAGCAGAATAATCTAGTCTTTAATCGTCTCAGGTAATGCTTGATCAGAAATAGGAAGCATTTCACCTTAACATTGCACCATGACCTTGACCTATTTTAACAATAAAGCGACTGTCTAATTGATTTGGTCTTTTTAACTATAAAGGGACTACTTACTTGACCTAGGTCAAGTAGGTCTGATTCATGTCAACTTGCATCTGTTCGCTTCTGACAGTGCCAGTCCCAAGCCTGGATAAAGGAGGAGGGCGACGCTAATGATCCTTGTTATTACACAGTGTTGTTAAACTGCAACTACTACTACGACTTGCAGATCTGTTTAGGAGCAGTACAGTTGTTGGATACACGCCCATAGGCTAACAGTCACTATCAGAAGACTGGTCTTCTCCATACAACTCTTAGCTACTTACAAATTCCCAAATTTCTGGGACACCAAGAATGGGACTACCCTTTGGACAACCCCTACGACTTGACTCAGCAGTCGTTAATAACCTGGTGTGCTGCACTTGGCTTTCGAGTGGCACCATAGAGGTTTTGAGATCATGAATACGATATGACATATGAATAAGAACAAAACATAATAAGAACAAAACATAATAAGAACAAAACATAATAAGAACAAAACATAATAAGAACAAAACATAATAAGAACAAAACATAATAAGAACAAAACATAATAAGAACAAAACATAATAAGAACAAAACATAATAAGAACAAAACATAATAAGAACAAAACATAATAAGAACAAAACATAATAAGAACAAAACATAATAAGAACAAAACATAATAAGAACAAAACATAATAAGAACAAAACATAATAAGAACAAAACATAATAAGAACAAAACATAATAAGAACAAAACATAATAAGAACAAAACATAATAAGAACAAAACATAATAAGAATATAGCATAATAATATGAAAAAGACTAAACGAGAGCACAACATGACATAAAAACTTATAGTGATATAGAATGTCTTAATTATAAACCTGACCTTCGTACAGTTGCAAAAAAAACAAAGCCACATACCACTGTTTAAAGCACAGTAAACTCTGACTGGTTTGCGATTGGAACATGTAGTGCTCTCACGATAAACACAATCTTGTATCCTACTTTCTGAGCCATTGCAAGCCACATTACTCATGACGAATGGCTCATGGGAGCCAATCCGTGATGTCCGCACAGAGGCATCTGCAGTGCTGCAAAATGAGTCCAATTTCAGACCTTCATGGATATAAAAATATTCTGACAGATACTGTTAGCTCAATGATGGTTAGGTAGCATAGAAAGCTTGAAGTTGATGAATAAATTAAAAACTCAATTTAACTCAACTCCTACAGCCTTCACTAGGCGCCAACACTGTGAACGGCGACTTGTTAATTACCCTTTGATGCAAAGTTTAAACAAAAGTGACGTGAAGGAACATTACCTCAAAAACAATCATCTTAATCATCATGATCGTGATCTTCACTTTCTGCATCTTCAACATCATCTTCTTCATCATCATCATCATTATCAGCGTCATCATAAACATTGTCAAAACCATAAATATCAGTGCCTTCATCACAATTCTTTCCATAGACTCTCTTCTCGTTTAACCAGAAAGGCCTCAAGCCGGGGTGAGTCCAATAGTTTCCTAATTTAAGAAGTCAATGCAGTCATACAAGATCAGCAAACCTTGTGAAGCCCAGCTGTTGGCAAACAACTTTAGCCTCCTCTGCATTCCAATGATCATCATTGCAAATGAATCCCCATCTGCCATTCACCTGGACCTCCAACAAGCCCTCGTTCAGGCTCGAATTTCCTTTTAATCTGAAGAGCAAATTAGAGCCATCTGAACATCATTCTCTTAAATTACAATATCATGCCTGCTATATTCATCAACAACACTTTCTACAATAGTTGGGTATCTCATCCCATGACATAGACATATTCCTCAGGCACAAAAGTCCAAATGATCCAAAGTACTTGCAGGTGATTAGGAACTGTCCATAAATGAAACACTATGTTGGAACAAAATTGATCCCCACTCCTCTACTCACAGTTTAAGCATTAAGCACTAAGCAGTTCCCTGCTGCATGATCACATATTGTCACACAAGTCTAACCTCGTCCTCCCATGTGGACGTGACGTCAGTTATGGACAGCCCCATAGATGCACAAGATGCCAGGATATTAAATTGCACATTATAATAGCATGTTTGATTGTAAAACATGAGACAATTGAGCAAATCTAAGGGTATCACACTTGTCTATATAGAAACTCATCAGGTCTTTGAAGATTCTTTTGGGCTCTAATTCAGTCATAACCAAGGAATAGCACAATAAATCGGTTGTATAGTTAAGTTGCAATACAAATGAGCTAAAATCTTTTACCTAAGATGGACACCACTATCGATGCCATTAAACGATCGTTGAACTGGATGTGTTCTGCCAACGGGGCGATGCGAGGACACGCGGATAGTGGGACGGTGTCTAGAGGGCGACCGAACATTGTCCGGACGACCACCAAGCATAAGATACAAGATGCGTGACAAAGAAGCATCATTTGACGATGATCTAGCATCAGCCGCAGAACCATCCCAGTCATACGGAGCCGCATTCAGACCAGCAAGCTGCCTTCTTGGTGGTTTATTATGCTGTGCAGCACTCCGCTTTGTATCCACCGTGATCCTTGTGATCTGTGGATGGTGATGGCCTTCTTTTGAGCGAGAGGTAATGTTACTTCGGTGCTCCTGAAACCAATCCATGATCATCCTCAATTGCAATTTAATCAAGTGACTTCGATGGCAATGTGACTTCTCACAACAAGAATACATGTGCCTGCCACAATCTACAGGTATTCTATTGCATTGATTCATTTACATAGCACTGCTCTCAGCAGTGGCCGTTCAGTAATGTGCCAAGTGCAAGAACTCCGAGAATAGAGAAAGGTTTTGAGGAGGAAGAAGGATGTACGCTCAGAAAGTATGGGTTACAACACATAGTTAGCACATTCCATAGGGAAGGCCATGGGGGAAACAAATCCAGTTTAAGCCACAGTGGTCCAAACTCACAAAACAAAGAGAACTAAAAATAAAAATAAATGATTTTGGAAGTTAAAACATCCCATTTTCAAAGAGAAGCAAAGCTTTATTTTGGGCGACATCTATTATGTTTAAGAGTGAAACGTGCAGCACTGCACTTGGAACTTTGATGAGTAACCATTCTGATAGGTTAGCGAAAAGCTTACATCATATTCCTTGACTTTTACTATATTCAGTCCAAAGATACATTACTCAGAACATGGAATAGAAATTACTGGAAACAAATAAAGAGCTGCAAATCCTGCATTAAAAAGTAAATAATTAAGTAGCCTTTAGGGACAATAAGCAAATGTAAAGTCAGTGAAAATGATCACAAAGTAATAGTCAATATCCCAACTAGCTCCAATACAACAAATATATACAAAAGACAGACAGCTTTGTCTGCCAGACAGAGGACATGATCCAAAAAGAAGAACATGTCCTCCTTTTTCCGGATGTCTGCAACACAATACAAATTACAATACAGCACCATCCACTATTATCTCTGTACAGGGCATAACACAGTCTAAGATCTTCTGTTATGGGTCTTTTGGTTCAGCCTGTCATGGGCTCTGATTGGCCTTCAAACATCTGAATATAGAACTGCTCTTCCCTGATGACGGACTACTCACACTTCCAATACATATTTCTGTGTGACTTTGCACAGGCTAAAAAGGTTTGCTATAATAATGGTGATGGTGATGACAATGATAATAATATAAATAATAATAATAATAATAAAAACAGATGGCCTCAGGATAGATCCACTGGCGATACCAACGATGAATAATACCATATACAGCTGAAAAATAATAATCATAATAATAATAATAATTATAACAATAGCAATAATAATAATATTAATAAAATCACAACACTATTACAATAATGCCAAAAGTAAAGTGCTTCACATGAAATTGTAATCAAAGGTGAAAAAGCATAGGAGAAGCTAGGTAGAATTGTGATAGGTCAGAAAAAAGCTTACTTCATAATACACAAAATTTCAATGCAAGCAGAACAATAGTTCAAGTCATCCCAAGAACAACAGCAAACAAGACTATTACTGAAGTCTTGGTCATTTTAATGCTCTGTCAGTACATGTTTGCTGACTGTGATCTACATTCAACAGAGGAAGAGTCTCAATGGCATTCCTTCAGATCACAAACTATGTTTAAAACACCTTTCAACGGTTCTTGTAGGACAAATTAGGCCTAAAACTCATTGACAAAAATTCATTTCTTCGAATTCACTGTCTGTATAGGCCCTAAAGAGGAATTACATAGGCCTACGCCACATAGTCAATTGCAGTTGTAGGCTACATTAGTTATCTGGACAACTTCCAACTGCATAGAAAAAACCTGAGTCACACATGTCTGCTTATTGCTTATGCAATAGGAAAACAGTGAGTCATTGTTTCAGAAAAGCCTTCAATGATTAAATAATGAAACTGATAAAGTAGGATTAGTCATATATGATTCAGCATGGGTTCAATTACAGAAATGATTAACTGAATCCCGTTACATTTTATAAGCAATTGGGTTAAAAAAACATTATTTGTCATACTCATAAGTGTCACGTAAATCGCAAATGCCATGCTGTTCAGCATAAAAAACAGAGCTTCAAATAAAATAAAATCAGCTTCTATTTTGGCAAGATTTAGATTACTTGGCAATTTTGGCATTGTCACGTATATGGGTGTTTAACAATTGCTCTAGTCAATCAATTCAAACTCATTCAAATACACTTGTAAAACAAAAGGAGGCCTAAATCATTGGATATCTAACTTTCATCTTTTCTGGCCTTTGCATATGATTGCTATTTGCTGCAGATTGTCGGCTTGTCTAATAAACGAAGATAATGTAATATATGATTAATCTCTTGCTATCATTTAATTGAGCACCAAAGCGAAAAAGTATGGTTTAGTTATGAACCTTGAGAAGACAAAAACAATGACATTTGGAGACAAAATGATAGAGAACCAAATAATGATATATGGAATGCAGCTAGAACATGTAGTGGGCTTCACCTATCAACATGACATACGACCTGGATTGCAAAAATGAAATAAGAATACGGATAAATAAGGGAATAGCCGTGTTGAAAGCTATAGACAAGATTTGGAAAAGCAAGGCAATTACCCTAGCGATTAAATTGAAAGTACTGAAAACATGCATCTTCAGCAGCATGAGGTATGGATGTGAGACCTGGGTGCTAATAAAGGATTCACAAAAGAGGGTGCTCATATTTTAAAGAAAATTTTACCATAGGGTACTTAGAATAGGATAATAGGATGAATTCAGAAGGTCAGTAATGATGAACTGTACAGAAGAATCGGCATGACAGAAAAACTCTTGCAAAAAGTGATCCAGAGAAAGCTAAGCTTATTTGGACAAAAATGCTGAACGAAAGAGGATAGAAAACTTCAAATGCCGGTTTTTGAAATATTGGATGGGACAAATAAAAGAGGAAGACCACATAGGGAATGGACAGATGACATTAAGGAATGGTGTGGAACAAATCTTCAAGAATTGAGCCATGTGGCAATGAACAGAGACACATGGAGAGATGTAACCAGACAGGCATCAGACACCCTATGGGCGATGACCCCATGGTTGTTGATTGACTGATCATCATTTAAATCATAATGAAATTTTATAGCCCTGAGGTATAAATAAAGGCTTCCACTAATGTGATGTAGGGCCTACTCATTTGAAAACCTTGCTTGCACAATGACACTACCATTGACTCAGAGGAAATGTTTGAAATAAAAATAAAAACCAATAGGCATACAGCAGGGCATAAAGGTACACAATTGGTGCTGTAAACAATCAGAGCGCATAGAGCGTCGTGTCAATATGGTTCTTGGCGATAATCGGGAGAAAGAAATGTTTGCGTCTTGTTTATAATAACTAGCTCATTCGTTGACTTAAATTTAGCCATTGAAGGAAAATTGACGAATTACTACGTGAGCAAAATAAAAAAATAAAGATTTGGAGGTTTAAAACAGCATATTTGAAATTATAAGCATTTTAATTTGGGGCGACATCTACGTTTAATATCGAAACGTGTACACGGAAATTTGACATTTGAAATTTCCTCTAATATAGATTTCTTGCGTTCGCTACGGTGCTCTTATTGCACAAACACACACGCTACATGTAGGCCGATGTCGCTTAACACGCCACAGTTCGCTGAACAATCAGACTGACAGACTGTTGGAAAGGTCTTCACGAACGAACTACTACACTCTGACCGCACCAGCCCTGTTTAGCAGTCTTGCATGGAATCAATAGATTAGCATATTGGTTCTTGGCGGCATCTCGTTTGACAGATGAAGGGACACCTAATGAGAGGGGTAGGAAATTTGGGGAGACAGCGCAGTTAGCGCACACGTATAATGTGTCTGCTAATGGTTCAGATAGGGTTCCGGAGGCAAATGCCTTCAATTTCAAGATAGGGGGATAATTTTAGTCTTATGGGGAATACTTTTCATTTCTGACACCTAGCTGTGACCGAGGAATTTGCCTCCATCACTATGGGGGAATTGACGCTTCTGGCGCATTCTAGAGGCCTACTTTCAAAATATTGTTCAATGTGTAAAACATTTGTGCACAATTTTATTAATTAAATGGAGTTTGTGCCATCTGCAGCTCAGTTATTATTAAATTGCTTATATCGCCACCATGTGAAAACCATCAACATAGCCTATTTGCCTTCACCTGAATAGTTGTAAGTCGTACACCAACTTTAAATTTGAAAAATTGGCGACATTTTACGATTTGTACTGATGTTAATTATACGGATGTTAGACAGTAGGCGATTTCTGCATCAGTCCGTTTTACACGCGGTCTGATTTACGCGCTCAATCTCTTACTGGTTGCCCCAGTGACTACGTTAACGGGTCTGCACTGTACCTCCAAAGAGACAGTGAACTATAGGCATTGTAAGCCTACCCTTTGTACTGCAATACAATAGTGAACTAAACAGCAGGGTGGGGCAGATATATTGAAATGTCACTATCCAGCGTGTTCTCTATTAGCAACAGCCCAGCAAGCGAGCTAGGCTATCAGCACAGCATACAGCTTCAACACCTGCAAAGTGTAATGCAAAGCCACATAATAATCCACATAATAAATAAATAACACAAACTTACCTTGGAATATTTATCACTGTAAATCTTTAACGACAAGAGTAGGCTATACTAATAGTGACCGGGAAGTTCGGGAACCAATGCAGCGCGTGGTTAAAGTGTGAAATCCATACGAAAACATCAAACTTGATACTCGCTTCATTACCAAAGCGGTGCTTTAAAATATATTATATGATTATGTCAAGCAAGGCACTATAGACACTACATGCAGTTTTGGTAGTCAATCAACAGTTTAATGGGAGAAAATCAATAACTTACCCCATGTTTTGTAGCTGCAAGCTGATCTGAAATATGACAAAGGACTGCTAAAATAAATAAAAAGTTCAGTTTGACTGAAAAAGCTCTCCTGACCCACATGTCATCCAACTGACCCCTCGAAGGTTAGAAATATCCTGAACTCAAGTGGGAGGAGAGCCTACTTTGTGCATAAATTAAGAGAACGTTCTTAACACCTATAAAATGTTTCAGCTGTGTGACAGCCCAGCGGAGTCTTCAGTGTCACAGGCCAGCTGATACAGGGCTGAGGCAACCATGTACAGGGCCTATATTTGAAGTAATTGAAAACCCACAAAGGTACCATACCACACACTGCTCGCAGATTGGACTTTGAATGTATACTTAAGAGATAAATGTTACGCTGAATTCAGAATGGAATATTATGCTCGGCTGCCAATCAAAACAGCTAAGCTGCTCAAACAGATGGCTAAAGAAATCTAATAAAACCCTGCATATAAGGGCCTGTAATAAGCTTCAGCTTTGGACTCAAATTGGAATTCCCAGAATTCAGGTCAGGTTGGGTAAACATAGACAGGCCGTTTAGAAAACACGTATAGGCCCTATACAGAGAATAATAAATAAAAGTTGAATTCATCCTGAACGGATTTTATAAGATTATTGCAAAAAGAAGGTAGAGTTCAACGGGTCTAAAGCCTAATTGATAACACACAAGCGTCAAGAGCTGAGGAAGGGGGTTCGCTTCCCGTATTACCTAAGGCTGAATTCTTCTTCTTTCGCTAGGCGTCGTCGTTGGTAAATCAGACGTGTAACGAAATGGGCACGTCACCTTGCATGGCTGCCGACTGTTAAATTCTACTTCTGTAGTAGGCCTAACTTTTCATCATTCATTCACACTGAACT